>SEMN01000675.1:0-254201 GCA_005408345.1 Macquaria australasica
GGAAGTCCCCCGGCAGTCTAGGCCTATAGCAGCATAACTAGGGGGTGGCTCAGGGGTCACCTGAGTCAGCCCTACTATAAGCTTTATCAAAGAGGAAAGTCTTAAGCCTACTCTTAAATGTGAGGAGGTTGTCCGCCTCCCGTACACAAACTGGGATCTGGTTCCACAGGAGAGGAGCTTGATAGCTGAAGGCTCTGGCTCCCATTCTGCTTTTAGAGACTCTAGGAACCACAAGGAACCCTGCATTCTGGGAGCGCAGTGCTCTAGTGGGGTAATAGGGTACTATGAGCTCTTTAAGATATGATGGTGCCTGACCATTTAGGGCTTTGAAGGTGAGGAGAAGGATTTTAAATTCTATTCTGGATTTTACAGGAGCCAGTGTAGAAGCTAATATTGAGAAATATGTTCTCTTTTTTCTGGTTCTTGTCAGTAAGCGTGCATGGCATTCTGAATCAGCTGGAGAGTCTTAAGGGATTTATTGGGGCAGCCTGATAATAGAGAGTTGCAATAGTCCAGCCTAGACGTAACAAATGCATGGACTAGTTTTTCTGCATCTTTTTGAGATAGGATGTGCCTGATTTTTTGCAATGTTACGTAAATGAAAAAAGGCAGTTCTTGAAGTTTGTTTTATTTGGGAGTTAAAGGACATATCCTGATCAAAGATAACTCAAGATTCCTTACGGTTTCGCTGGAGGCCAGGGCAATGCCATCTAGAGAAACTATATCTTTAGATAATGTGTTTCGAAGGTGTTCGGGGCCAAGTACAATAACTTCAGTTTTGTCTGAGTTTAACATCAGAAAATTGCAGGTCATCCAGGCCTTTATGTCCTTAAGGCATGCCTGAAGTTTAGCTAATTGATTGGTTTCATCTGGCTTGGTCGATAAATACAATTGGGTATCATCTGCATAACAATGAAAATTTATGGAGTGCTTCCTAATAATATTGCCTAAAGGAAGCATATACAAGGTAAATAGAATTGGTCCAAGCACAGAACCTTGTGGAACTCCGTGACTAACTTTGGCGTGCATAGAGGATTCATCATGAGCGTGTACAAACTGATATGCTCGATCTGATAAATAGGATTTAAACCAACTGAGTGCAGTACCTTTATGCCAATAAAATGTTCTAGTCTCTGTAATAGAATGTGATGGTCAATGGTATCGAATGCAGCACTAAGATCTAGTAAGACAAGTACAGAGACAAGTCCTTTGTCTGATGCAATTAGAAGGTCATTTGTAACTTTCACCAGTGCTGTCTCTGTGCTATGATGCACTCCAAATCCTGACTGAAAATCCTCAAACAGCTTGTTGTTGTGTAGAAAGTCACACAACTGATTGGCGACTTCTTTCTCAAGGACCTTAGAGAGAAAAGGAGGGTTAGATATAGGTCTATAATTTGACAAAATCCCTGGATCAAGAGTGGGCTTTTTAAGAAGAGGCTTAATTACAGCTACTTTAAAGGACTGTGGCACATAGCCTTTAAATAAGGACAGATTGATCATATCTAGTACATCAGTGCTAACTAAGGGTAAAATTTCTTTAAAGCAGCCTAGTTGGGAAGGGGTTTAAGAGACACGTTGATGGCTTAGATGAGGAAATCATGGAAGTTAGTTGATTACGGTTGATGGGAGAAAAGCAGTCTAAATGTACAGGTTTTACAGTTGTTTCTAAGGTTCCTGTGTTTGAAGATAAGTCAGTAATTTTCAACTGAGGGCAGGAGGTGCTGAATTTTTTTCTCTAATAGTTAGAATTTTATCTTTAAAGAAGCTCATGAAGTCATTACTACTGAGGTCTATAGGAATACATGGCTCAACAGAGCTGTGACTCTCTGTCAGCCTGGCTACAGTGCTGAACAGAAACCTGGGGTTGTTCTTATTTTCCTCTATTAATGATGAGTAGTAAGCTGCTCTGGCATTACGGAGAGCCTTCCTATAAATTTTAAGACTACCTTGCCAGGCTAAACGTGATTCTTCCAGATTGGTGGAACGCCAGTTCCTTTCAAGTTTTCGCGATGTTTGTTTTAATTTTCGGGTTTGCGGGTTATACCATGGAGCTAACCTCCTCTGTTTTATTATCTTCTTTTTTAGAGGGGCGATAGAGTCGAGTGTTATTAGTAATGAGCCTGCAGCACTATCAACAAGATGATCAATTTGGGAGGGACTAAAGTTAGCATATGAGTCATCTGTTACATTGAGACATGGAACTGAATTTAATGCCGATGGAATCACTTCATTAAATTTAGCTACAGCACTATCAGATAGACATCTAGTGTAGGAATGTTTGCCTAATGGCGTGTAGTCCAGTAATAGGAATTCAAAAGTTAATAGAAAATGGTCTGATAAAAAAGAATTCTGTGGAAAGACTATTAGATGTTCGATTTCAATCCCATAAACAAGAACAAGGTCGAGGGTGTGGTTAAAACAGTGAGTGGGTTTATGTACACTCTGACAGAAGCCAATCGAATCTAGTAATGAGATAAACGCAGCACTAAGGCTATTATTTTCTACATCCACATGAATATTAAAATCACCTACAATAATTATTTGATCTGTTTTAAGGACTAAACCTGATAAGAACTCTGAGAATTCAGATAAAAATTCAGAATACGGTCCAGGAGCTCGGTACACTATAACAAATAGAATTGGCTGTACTGTTTTCCAGGTTGGGTGTGAAAGGCTAAGAACAAGGCTTTCGAACGAGTTATAATTTAGTTTAGGTTTAGGTTTGATTAATAGGCTTGAGTCGAAGATGGCTGCAACTCCACCTCCTCGGCCTGAGCCTCGAGGAATGTGAGTATTAATGTGACTGGGGGGAGTGGATTCATTTAGGCTAACATATTCACCTTGACACAGCCAGGTTTCAGTAAGACAAAATAAATCAATATTCTGATCTGATATTAGATCGTTTACTAGAACAGCTTTAGATGAGAGAGATCTGATGTTTAAGAGTCCACATTTAATTCTCCTATTTTGTTGTACTGTTGCAGTGGTGGTTTTACTTTTTATTAGGTTTTTATGTGTAACTCCTCTTCTGTTTACTTTTGATTTAAATAATTTAAGTGGTCGGGGGGCAGACAACCTCTCTGTGGAGTTTAGGGTGGGTAACTGCTCTAATGGAAGCGCAGAGAAGCGTGTAGGACTGCAACTCTGCCTCCTGGTCTGGACCACAGACTGTATTAAGTCTATGGTCTGAACTCTGAGTTGTCATGGCTTTGGGCCACTAATAAACTCGGCCAGATTTCTAGATATGAGAGCGGCTCCATCCAAAGTGGGATGAATGCCATCTCTCCTAATCAGACCAGGTCTTCTCCAGAAAGTCCGCCAATTATCTACAAAGCCCACATCATTACCTGGACACCACCTCGACAACCAGCGGTTGAATGATGACATGCGGCTATACATGTCATCGCTAGTAAGATTAGGCAGGGGTCCAGAGAAAACTACGGAGTCCGACATTGTCTTTGCATATGTACACACCGACTCCACATTAATTTTCGTGACCTCCGATTGGCGCAATCGGGTGTCATTACCGCCGACGTGAATAACAATCTTAGCATATTTACGTTTATCCTTAGCCAGCAGTTTTAAATAGGATTGAACGTCGCCCGCTCTGGCCCCTGGGATGCATTTGACTATGGCCGCTGGTGTCGCTAATTTCACGTTTCGCAAAATGGAGCTGCCAATAATCAGAGTTGGTTTCTCAGCGGGTGTGTCGCTGAGTGGAGAGAACCTGTTAGAAACGTGAACGGGTCGGTGGTGAACCGTGGGCTTTGGTTTAGGGCTATGCTTCTTTCGGACAGTCACCCAGCCTCCCGGGCTTCCCGGCTGCTCGGGAGTTGCCGGGAGACGGCTAGCAGAAGCTGCCTCTGGTCGGCTCGCACCGGCTAGGGGCTGGCTAGCTACGGCTGACTGACTCTCCATGGTGCGGAGCCGCGACTCTAACTCACTGAGCCTCGCCTCCAAGGCGGTGAATAAACTACATTTGTTACACGTACCATTATCGCTAAAGGAGGCAGAGGAATAACTAAACATCTGACACACCGAGCAAGAGAGAGCAGGAGAGGGAGAAGGAGAGAGAGACGCCATCGCTAACTGAGCTAAAGTAGCAACTAACTAGCGTGTAAACAACTGTGGGATTAGCGGAAAGTCGCTAACAGGAGACAGATATGAGTGCTTAAACAGAGCTAGTGTATCCTTAAATGTATAGCGGGTAATTAACCGCTATAGTAAAGAAAATATCAAAATTAACTGGGTTTAGCTGGAGCAGCGAACTTTGCAATCAGTAACACAGAAACACCGGCAACCGGAAATGAGACAATACGTTCACCTGAGCACGTCAGCACCAATTCAATACCAATTCACCAATCATGGCTGCCACTTAGATACTTCTGGATTAGTTCACTCAGTTAGAAACCTTCCTGAGCAAAAAAGACTATTCATCCACAGCCCTGGATTATTTTGAACTGATGGGAGTAAGTCATCAATAAAGAACATTTATTGAGGGCAAACACTGGTTCTGAATTGGAATATTTTATGTGAAAAAGAGCAGTGATTGATAAAACAAAATTGTCGAAATAATGTGGAAATTAGAATTTGCATACATTTTTAAGGTTTGCAGCAGGAACCAGTGTACCATGTGGCACTGTTGTATAGTTGTATAGAGTGAGGTACACAGGTGCAATAGATAAATAACATGCTGTGAAAGGAAGACCATCCAAATCAGTTAAATCATTCATTCAAGGAAAAGGAGCAGGGTCTTGACAGTTTAATGTGGGCAGTAAGTACTGATAAATGGTTTCTTTTGGAGTGTCAGCAGTATAAATGTTGTAGATGGTCCATGGCAATATCTCACATTTTAAGAGGAGAGTTACTCCAAAGAAAGGACAGAGGCATCGTTGCTGTTTCAAGTTTTACTTTAAAACCATTATCATGAGCAGGTAGAGGTGTCAGGACATGTCTCATCCCATTTTATGAGCTTACTGTTTGCTTTGAATTAGAAAATCTGCTAAGTTACTTGTAAATACAGCTGTTAGATAAATGTTGTCATTAATATATATATATATATATATATATATATATATATATATATATATATATATATATATATATATAAATGCTTGTGTGGATTGTGCCACTGAATCATCTGGACATCAGAATCATGGAGTACTGATCAAATTCTTGTTACTTTACTTAATACATACACACTGAGATAAGAAGAATTTAATTTACTCGGTCAACCAGTAACATTTCTGTGTTGTGTCTAGGCCCCCCGGGACCTCCTGGAGGTTTACTGGTGAAGAATGTCGCCGAGACGTCGGTGGAGCTCAGGTGGAGTCGTGGCTACGATAACCACAGTCCCATCGGGAAATATGTCATCATGGGCCGATCATCGCTCTCATCAGAATGGAAGAAGATGAGGACAGGTGTGTGTGTGTGTGTGTGTGTGTGTGTGTGTGTGCAGGATTGAAACAATCTTGTGATCAATAGAAAGTGAATCAGCTTTCAATCAATCAAATGTGAGTCATTTTTACAGTAATAAAAACAAACATTTACTGAAAAGTTCTTTTTGTGCTGTGGGAATTTGTTATGAACATTTTGTCAGTATTTTTATATTCATAGACTAAATTGAATAGAAGAAAAACATAGCTAGAGACTAAATATTGCTGCCTCACATATTTTTCCATGTAAATAAACACACGTCTCCTCACTATACACCAGACCCGGTGAACATCGAGGGTAACGCAGAGTCGGCTCGTGTGATGGGACTGATGCCCTGGATGGATTACGAATTCCAGGTCATCGCCAGCAACATCCTGGGCAGCGGAGAGCCCAGCATGCCCTCACACACCATCCGCACACAGCAAGCAGGTGAGGGGCCGCAGGGTGCATCCAATAGGCTGCACACACTCCTTGAAATCCAATGGCAAGTGGTCACTGGCAGTCATTTTACATTTAAACTAAGTTTGCCCTCGACTTCACGACTACAGTCTGGATACATGAATGTACTGTATTTTAAAAAAAACAGTCCACAGCTTGAAAAGAATCACATGCCAAAGCAGCTCAGGACCAGTGATGTAGGAGTTGTACTTCTTTCAGTAAGTACAAGAGTTATAGGATTTTCTGAAGTTAAACTCTGAAGTTGTCTTGAAAGGGAACTCCACTTAGCATTGCACTCCTATAACACTGTCAGACTCATGATGAACAGTTTAGGATCAAAATCAATGCAGCAGAAGCAAAGATACAGTATTTTTTTATTCTGCACATTCTTCTTCCTTGTCAAAACCTGTCTAGATTGTCTAGATTACCCGCAATGCAACTTGACCACTGACAGTTCGGTTGGAGATTCAGGTGTGTTGTGCTAGTAGCGGCTAATGTAGTGTTGAGCCTCCAGCCTCAAGCAGAGATGAGGAGCGGGCTACAGAGATCTATAAGCTCACTTCTTTGTAACTCCACACTCGCTTGTAGTCTTCAGCCCCAACCATCACTGACTCAAGTGACATCATTTGAGGCAACTTATTAGACTTTGCACAGCTTCCTCTGGAGCCACGAGGCTTTATACAACTTTTTTCACATGTGCAGTAGTCCTCCCCAACACCTGTTAATGGACTTTGATGTGTAATCTCAGTGGAGTTCGCTTTTAAGCTTACTGATACCATATTTAATGCACTTAAATGTTATAACGTCCATTCTGTTAATACATGTCTGTCTGCCAAATGCCAAACTAAAAGATGATAATGAGATGAAAACAAAGTATTTATCCTTGCACATTCTGTGCAGTATTTCACATTTAAACATACTTTCAGTCTCAGACATTAACAACAAAAATGACTTGGTTTGTGGTGATGGAACTGAAAGCACGGTATCTTTTGAAATATAATATGTTGTCTGGGATTTTTGAACCTAAACTACTTTCTACTGATCCACTTCTGTGGATTATATCATGTATATCATGTAGATTGTGTTCGTATATTTGGCCCTCAGCTCCCACAGTGGCCCCCAGTGGACTTGGAGGAGGAGGAGGAGACCGCAATGAACTCATTATTACCTGGACGGTGAGTGGATGACTCAGAGTGGTCTGTGTGTGTATGTGTACATATTATATTGTACATGTACACGTATAGCATACAGTGCTGCAGTATAATAAAAAGCTATTTCAATTCCAGTACTTACTTACAATGTGTAGACTATTGCCTAATCTAATTTCTGTAATCTAATCTTTAATTAATTGTAGTTTTGTTGCTACCTTCACATTTATATGGGCTTTTTTCTTATCCCATCTATAACATTACAAAGCTGTAATTTATTGCTAATTCACATAAAGTGGCACTCTAGTGATTTAGTAGTAGTAAAAGTGATGGTCTTGTGATAAACAAATAACAAAAGAAGAATGGTCAAACTTGAAGCAGCAGAGGCCCAGGTGTCCTGACTTTTAGTCCTTAGTATGGATCAAAATCCCTAGATCCTACACTTCCTAATATGCAACTCAATAGCGTCTTTCAGTAGTCATGGCAAGTTATGTCACTTGAGTAATCTACATGTAGAATTTTCATGTGATTATAGCATCTAAAAGCATTGATGTCTACCACTGTGTTTTTTAAATACTTCCACTAGGAGTCCCTAGGTTCACATTTTTTCAAGGCTGTGTTAAAACAGTAGTCACATGTACATTTGAAATAGTTTTTTCTTGCTGTAATCAAAGAGAGATCTCTTCCTAATGCACTTCTAATGTAAGTGATGTTAGGACAAAATCCACACTGCATTTATTTTGCAATTCAAAGTTGAGCTGAAGATAATATGAGGCTTCTGTGGTCTAAATTAGGCTAATCAAGTGGATCTCTACCAAAGTTCAGTTTTTAGTACGAAATTCCTTCTTTGCGTTTCCCCAGTCAGTGTTTTCTTGCTGTGCAGCGATTGTTTTAAAAAGTTGACATCTCGATTGGTCTAACTCAGACTGCTCAGATGCATTTTTGCACAGAATGAGGACTGTGGATTTTGACCCCAATCACTTACATTGGAAGCACATTAGAGTAGGAAGGGTTATCTTAATGGTCAGTATGAACAGAAGGAATGTTTACAGGAAGCAAAACCTGTTGCAGTGTTCATATGGGCACCTGACAATTGTTTTAAGACAGACTTGAAAAAATGTGAACCTATCCTTTAAGAAACGTGTGCACAAAGGACAGAAAATGTCTGTCAGAGAGCCCTCAATTGCTTGCTGATATTGCAGTGGGAATCAATATGAGCGTTCTCTCTCACACACACACACACACACACACACAAACACTAGGAAGTTGTGTCAGATGTTAGAACCCATTTGTCTTCGTAGAGGTTTTAATTTTCTGCTGAACCTTCCAGCCCATGGCCAGAGAATACCAGAATGGTGATGGCTTTGGCTACGTCCTGGCATTCAGGAGGAAAGACACATCAGCTTGGACAGTGGTGCGTATTCCTCACGTGGAGTCATCCCGATATGTTCACTTCAACGACAGCCTGACACCGTACAGTCCCTTCGAGGTGAGGATCAAAGCTTATAACCGAAAAGGAGAAGGTCCTTTCAGCCAGATCGCTGTGGTCCACTCCGCAGAGGAAGGTGAGTCACTGTGAAATAAACTGACTTTTGAAAGAAAGAAATAATAAATACAAAATTACAAACTCGTTGTGGGTAGGGGTTAATCTATTTGGATGGGCTGCCCAAATCATTTCTATTTGGGAAACATTTACTCACAATATTTAGCACTACTGCCCAGCAGTTTCAGTGATTTTTTTTTTTTTTTTTGTTAAACAGAAAGAAAATATATAACAACACAAACAGAAGGACAGTAGACAATATAAATATAATGGTGCGTAAGGAGGTCCATTAACAGGAGGCCTCAGGAGGTAGAGCGGGACATCCACAAATCACAAGGTTGGCTGTTCAATCCCCACCTCCTTCTGTCCACATGTGAAAGTGTCCGTGGGCAAGACACTGAAGCTGAAATTACTCCCGATAGTTGGCCAGTGTGGTAGCGCACTGCCATCAGTGTATGAGCAAAACTAAAGCCGATCACAAATGCATTGTTGTCTTTGACAACAGTCTATGTTTTTCAGTTCCTCTGTGATATAAAGCTTAAAATATTCCTCCATAAGGAATACCAGGCCTGGACTGTAGCAGGTTGAGCGTTCAGTCTTGCTGTTGTACATTCCAGATTTGCTATGTTCATTAAATTATTTATCCAGAGTGGTTGCATACAGATATCAGGTGCCATTTTTTAAGATTGTTTTTTTTGGCAGCTGTAAAAGCCAGAAAATAACATTCTCCGTTGTGTTAACTTCAGACTAATATGAGAATCGTCATTAAGAAGACAGAGATAAGGATGGGTACATAGCAGATCTTATGGAAATTGTCTAACACTATTAACATGACTCCAACAATTGGCAACCGCTGTACACACCCAGAACATGTGAAGAAATGTTCCTGGAGAGTCAGAGTGGAATCTTTTGTAAGGTGTAACGTGTGCTCCATGGATAATAATCTCCATAAATAATGAGTTGGTGAGCCAGATTTTTAGATGTTATATTGAGATTAGACCATATGTTATCCCAATCTGGCTCCTCACTCAAATCCTGTAACTCTGTCCCGTAATGATATAACTAGAGGAGACTTTACAATACATTCAATAAGCTTATTGTTGATGACAGAGACCGAACATCAATAATGGTTTTATTTCTGTCAGAGATATAATACTGTTACTGTAGTAAAATAGGTGGAGACAAATTAAAAAGTCTAATACTCAACAGCGTACAGTGAAAGAAGGCTAGCAGTAAGGTAAACTATGAGAAATGTGTCATGAAAGGTTTGAAACAGACCTACACTGTCCCCAACTGCAGTATCTGCTGTCACCACTAGAGGGCAACCACAACTTTTAGTCCACAGTCAGCTCACTTATAAATTGACATGGCTGTCAGTTTGTTCCTCTGTTTATAAAATATCAAGACACAGTGTACATCATGAAGTATGTTTCATATTCTGACCTCCTGACCTCTCGCTGACTTCTCACAGAGCCAACAGTGGGACCCTCAAACATCAACGCTACGGCGCTGACCGCCTTTGAGATCCAGGTTTCATGGGAGCCCGTCCAACAGCTCAGCACCAATGGCATCCTCAGAGGATACGAGGTGATGAGCTGCATACATCCACATCCGGATGTTTGTCCAACACGGCAGACTGTCAACAATATGATAGAGAAAGTGATATGGCACTTTTATTGAAACTGATTGATCAAAAGCAGAGACAGGTACAGCTAATAAATATCAAATTACAGACCAGAGTTTATCGCTGAGGTGTTCTTTGAGCTGGCAAAGGGAAAACAATCTCAAACTTTGGTCTCATAGATGAGGTCATCCTGGTACATAGGACAGGACTAGTTTATTTGTACACAGTCCTCCAACCTGCTGGAAAGTTCTTATCATTTATTAGCTGTTATTAGTCCCACAAGCTGACATAGTTTAAGCTTACTTTATCAACTTTTAATCCCCAAGATCATAACAAATGTATTACTTTATTAGCGTCGTGACGGTTGATATCAGCATGCTTAACAAGACCTGTTCAGTGCCTGTTCATAAAGTTGAGATAATCAGTTTCATTTTACCTTATTGATGAAGATGGATGCCCTCATTAGACAGCCCCTACAACCACAGACACACAGATTCCAAACAGAAAATACTGATGTATTTAGTGCATCTGCTGCTGTAAATGTGAGGAGATATCTGAATATGAAGCCAGGTTTTTGATCTTAAAACTGTACTTAATAAACTGGCACTGCAAGGTTCATATGCAGTGTTTCAGGTTAGGTTTGTAAAAGTGTTTTTGACATGATGTGTGTCCTCAGATCCGGTACTGGCGGCAGCATGAACGGGAAGCAGCAGCAGACCGAGTGCGGACAGCGGGACTGGAAACAACAGCCAGAGTGTCTGGACTTCGACCCAGCACTCGATACCACGTCGCCGTTCTGGCGTACAACAGCGCTGGCACCGGGCCGCCCTCACCACGCACCACCGTCACCACCAGGAAACCACGTATGGCTGCAGCCCTCACACATGCATACACAGTCACACGTGGAAATTTATTGAGGACAAAACTACTCAGTAAGCAAAAAAACAAATCTGTAAGTCAAGATTTGTGAGCACAGAGGCACAGATTCACAGAAAAAGTTATTTAAAGAAAAGGTATTTGGTTTGCTTTTAGTTGGAAATCAGCCTTCAGCAACAATGAGGGCAAGAGTCTGAACATTTGGGAATATGAGACAGCACTTACCAAAAATCCAACAGGACATGCCCATATCTGGCTATCTATCACTTTAATAAGGGTGTTTCCATACCTTACCTTTTCAGATGGAATCTGGTGTGTTTGTCCGCTTATGAAAGTTGTCAATCAAACTTCGATCAAACAACCAGACTGAGACCACTTGAAAAGTGTGTCTGCTTCCAACTGGACTGGGACTAGTTCAGTTTGGACAACATGTGGAGCAGCATCGCCGGATGCAGCGTAGTGAGCAGCTATCTATCTATTATGTAGTTTACTTTTGGATGTAGTAGAGTTGCTAGCAAGGCAACAGTGTCAGAGCAGGTTTGGCTCATCATATTAATCAAATACGAGAGGTACTCTGTATATGTTTTAACCTGCAGGACAAGTAACATAAGACTCTGGAGCATACAGTATTTCAGTGTTGTATATTTTTTTGGCATCGCTGCCAGTGTGGATAGTTTTGATGCGAGTATTTCGCATTTTCGTGTCATTTATTCGTCACGTCCCCGGTGAGTGAAGGCCTTTATTTTTAGTTTTTGAATTGCAGTGGGTTTATCATTACTGAACTTCCATATCCACAGACAGAGATACACAAACACACCCAGACACACACACAGGAGTCATCTCCTCAGGCATGTCCTGTCTTTAAGATCCTATGAGTAATACAACTAGATTAAATGACCCATGCAGTCTCCTTCGCCACCCCTCTTCCTGGCAGTAATTGATTATCCCTATCAGCTGTAGCAGCCAGTAGTAGCTGTAAACGTATTCAACTGGAGGATTAGACATGATCTCGATTTCAGAGCAGCATTCACTCCTCTGCCTGGAGCCATGTCAGCATGTACACATAGACCTGTCCAAACATACCCCACATATCTCTATACTAAATTATTGTAATATGTCGTGTCTTTATATATTATTTTTCACTTAATGAAATAATAATAATAATAATAATCATCATCATCATCATCTTTATTTATAGAGCACTTTTCTAAAACCACATTACAAAGTGCTTCACACAAGGCAACAACTTCACAACAAGCAGATCATAACATTTTCTGATAGATTAATAACAAATAAAACAAATGAAAGAAATAAAAACAAAGAAAAAAATGAATCAGTAGTCGAACACTTCATTTTTTAAAACATGCTTGTGTTTCCATTAAAGCTCCTAATCGTCGTCCGGGCAACGTGTCATGGAAGGCTGACGGCTCATGGGTAACGGTGAGGTGGGACCATGTGAAGGCCATGCACAATGAGTCAGCTGTACTGGGCTACAAAGTAAGTGCTGTCTGACTTAAAAGTGTGTGTATGTGTGTTTGTCTGACTGCATCATTCTCTAAAAGGGTTCTCTCAGGTAGTCATTTACAAAAGTATCGGCTTAAGTCAATGACACTTGATCTGGAGTCAGACTGTAGTGACGAAAATGAAGACTCGAGACTTGAGAGACAGCTGTGAGACTTTACCTCCTTGAAACATGACTTCAGACTTGTATGAAAAAATATTCAGGTCTTACAGTTTCACCTGGTAAAATGTTGGAGCAATAAATTGTAAATAAGTCAATACCAGGCAAGCCTTGCATAACTGCACACCTTAAATATTATTAGGTCTATTATTAGGACTCGGCTATTTAAAATTCCCTATGTACACAGGAACGTATCTGTTTAGATGTTGTGTCACTTTAAAATCTAACATTCAGAGACTTGACAGACTGTATATCCTTATGGTGACTTGTGACTTGTTACATTAAAAACTAGAAAAATCAGATTGAAGATCTTGGTGTATTTGATTTTGTAAATGAAATTAATTGCATTTTTGAGAGCACTAAATAGCTTGATATTAGATTACTAAGAATGTATCCACAATTTAGCTGTCAAGATCTTGTAATGATGATGTTAAGAGGCTAAATAATAATTACCCTCAAATAGCTTTGGCATGAGGAGACATAATGCCGGCTGATGTATTGCTTTTGCTAAGTCAGATCAGGATACTTATAATCTCCTCTGCATGTGAGATATGAGAAGCAATAAAAAGGCTGTATAACAAAATCAAAGATCATGTTTATAAGCCTTGTACCAAGCCATGGAGGAGGAAAACATGGTCATCAAAAGATAACTACTGTAACAATGGTCCTTTGATTTCAACACAAACAATGACATTGCAGTATACAAATCACTGAAATCACTGAACTGATGCAAACTGTAAAGATGCCTTTTTATGTTGCAATGTTGAGGTCTGAACTAAACTGTAGACCTGCTGTGTTCTGTGTGTCAGGTCCTGTACAAACATGAGGGCCAGACAGCGTTGAAGGTTCTGGACAAGGCAAAGACGTCAGTGAGCCTGCCGCTGCCAAAAGACAACGGTTATGTTGTGTTGGAGATTCGGTCCTGGGGAGAGGGCGGGGACGGGCCAGCACATGAGATTATTGTGTCCCGGGACTCAGGTGAGAAACTAAGAAACAGACACCAAAGCTTTCTCTGAGTGACAGTGATGTTTTAGAGTAATAAGCAGAGAGTGAAATAAGGTGTTTTTGGACCAAACAGTTCTGGGGACTCCCTGAGAGGAACTGCCCACTGGGGAGCTCCCTACATACCTTCAAGGGCTTTTTTTCTGTTTGCATTCGCACCACCAATAGGAACACTGAAGTGATGTAAGCCGGCCAGCGGTTGGTATAGCAACGTCACTCACAAGGTCACACACAAGACTTTAATATTTTGCTTTGACGAGTCAAAATGGCGTTGTATTTCCCCCATCACATATACGCTCAATAAAGCCTGGACTTCACTGTCGGTCCATTTGTCTGTGTTTTGGTCTATTTTTTAAGGCTACCGTTACGACCTGTTACACAGCTTTTTAAAGATGGCAGTTGCCGGTGCTGCATTGGCTCATGTGTTCGACCAATCACAGTACACTTATGTCACTCAAGGTTCCTCTTGTGCTGGGAGAGTACATACTCTGAAGTAGGAGCTAAAAAAGTCTCTCAAACCAGGGTTCTAAGAACTACGATTGTTCCCAGTTCTAAATCCAAAATGCCACAATGGTTTAATACAGCCAGAGATATTATAGATATAGGTACCAAAGTATAAACCGAAATGGAAAATCTCTGACGGTTAAAAAATGATATTGTTTAGCATCATAGATGATCAAAATCGCTGTACATCTATAAAAATATTACTTTAAGTGATCAACCAATAAATAAGTGATGAAGCATCTACCATATGACCCCTGTGGGGGGGGGGGGGGGGGCTTCTTACATTAAGAAGACAAATATGCAAATGAGATGAGCAATACTGTGAATTCAGCTGTATTAAACCACAGCATAGGAGACCATAGGAGAGGGGTCAAACGTGCACTGTCTAGCATTCGGTGCACACGGATTTCCACATCAATCATTTTTTTCTACCATAGAGTAAAACAATATAACAAAAGAAGAGTCTATTCATTCTGCAAATTGGAAAGTAAAATTCATACATGATTATGTAAAATGTGAGTATGGTGACATCTGATAATACTTTTAGTTGTAGGTTGTAGGCGATGCTTCAAGAAAAAGTAACCTCTCCTCAGAGACTGAAGCCTATTATTCATCCAAAGCCATGTTATCTTAGTGATAGGAACATTATGATATCTATTATGTTGATCATAAACATGTCAGCAGTATCTAAAACAAATATAGGTCCATGAGAGTTATATATGGTTTCATATGGTTAGACATTTACTGTCCTTGTAGATTATCGTATGGAAATCACCCTCATACACAGTGCATTGAAGGGGTATAAAGATGCAAGAACAAAGTAAACAGATGTACTGTATTTACAGTATGTGATGCACAAGACAGTTTCCACTGATGTGGCCATAAATCATTTTCAAGTCAGGAGACAGGGTAGTGTAGTCAGGAGACTTGGGCCAAAAACGTGGGCAAAATATTGTCATGTATAGGGATGGGTATCTTTTGAAATATTCTATACTAGTGCTGGTAATAGGAAGAAAACTTGGGTATCATACCCAAGTTTTCTTCCTATTACCAAGCTTTTTTTGATACCTTTGTGAAATATTAATAAAGTTTCTTACAGAACCACTTTTTTTCATTTAACTAAATATTCCAATGTTGTCCAAACATAAGCAGCTGTACAAGAACTTTGCTTAAATCAGGTAGTCCAAAATTGGCAAAATTATGATTTAAATCTGGAACTATCTTACTATCTGACAAGACATTTGATGCCACCTTTTGCTACTTGGTAGTTTTTGATAGTTGGCTATGGATACATATCAGTAGGTACCAGTATATAACAAGTATTGAGGTTCAATGCCCAGCCCTAGTTACTTATGAACCAATCTTGGAACCCATCGGCTATCGTCTGACATTGATTTGTATGCAGATACATTTTGAAAAAAGCGAATAAAAAGCTAATCTCTAGGGTTCCGAGATTGATAAAAAGCTAAAACGTAGTCAGACGATAGCCGATGGGTTTCGAGATTGCACTTCGGCCAATACGTTCAGCCTCTTTTGCTCTCCACACGGACTGTTTACCTGCATGCAACCAAAGCCCGCTCAAACGTGATTGGTCCATACTACTTGGACACCAGAACGCTTCCGATAGCAAAATCTTGTCCTGTGAAAGTGTACTGACTTACAATATGAGATGTAGACTATCAGGGCTGGAAATATTTATGTTTTTAAAATTGAGTTGTTACATACTTTCTTTCTCTCACAGGAACTGGTATGATGGTGCAGAACGAGGCCTCCTTCACACTGTCCAGTCACCCTCTCCACCTCCTCACTGGCTTGGTTCTACTCGCTCTTGTGTCATCGTCAGGCCTGTGATCTCAGTTATTCGGTGGACTTTTTTACTTTTAATGGCTTGAAACTAAAGCCCTTCTGTGTCTCAGCCTGTGTTTTGGGTCGGGGTGGGTTCCAGTTGTCGGGTAAGGTTGTAGCATTACAGGGATTGGAAGGGTGGGGGATGAAGGAGGGGTTTCAGTTTTCATCTTTTTTAAAATAATAAAAACAAAGAGGGTCTTTTAAAAAAAAAAAAAGCCTGGATGCATTGAAAGGAGTTGGGGAGAAGGGCAGTCCTGTCTGGTTGTGTATTTGTGTACCGGTGTCAGTAAAACCATGCCTTATGGGGACCATCACATCTGGGGCTGACGCATCTCATACTGGCGTCCTCCAAACTGTAGCTGGGGAGACACAGACTTCAGGTGTAAATTATTCATGGAATCAGTGTATATAACTTGTGTACATACAGTACAGTCTTACATGTGATGGGTGTCTGCCTGCTCACACTGAGAGCAACTTGACTGATAAGTCTCAGTTGTGGGTGGTGTGAGAGGTGTAAAGAACTGCATCTAAGATATTAGGAACAGGTCCTCATGCATTTTACACTGCTTGGTATTTCCTGTCATAATTGTATGGTCAGCGTTCCATACATCCTGAAAAACCTGGGATTTTTTAATGCAGCTTTTCAGTAGTGGAAAAGCCCTTTGAAATGACAAAAGTGACCACATTGTCCTGGAGAGCAAATTAAAAATGGAAATTAAAACTGGATGGCTACATAGCCTTACTTTAATTTCAAAAGTCGAAACCAGCTGTTGTCAAACCATGAAATCTGCATTTGCCACATCCAGCTAATTAAAGTCAGACTTAAAGTTTAAGTTCAGGATGTCTGCCCCGGTCTGATCCACAAGAAGAAACATTATCAGTCTAAATGTCTTTGACAATGTCGTGGAAATGTTCTAAGCCACAAAGTGTATAATGTACACATCAAATAATTTACAGTGCTTATAACATGAAACTCAAAGATATTAGTTACATATCAATCAATAGGATGCAGTTTAATACTGTATTCCCTAAAAGCCAGATCCTCTGAATATACTTATGACGAATATAATAAATCCATTTTACTGATAAGATTTGGACACGTATTACAGTAGTGATAACCATATTTAAAGAGATGACACAACTTCATTTAACTAACAATAAAATGCAAAAAAAAATGAACAAACATCAGAACACAATTAGTAACCTGCTAAATGATGTATACATTGTATACAATGATCAGTTAAATAAGATCACAATAAAGGTCTGCTATATAAATCCTCTTCCAGTCCCAAAACAGATTTGGTATTCAGGGAATATATCCATTTTTTGGTTGATTTGCTGAGTTAACACAACTATTTAGCAAGAGATTAAGGCCAGTTCAGACTAAATATTTGTGACGAGACGAAACTGTTTTAGAACGTTGCAGCGGCGTGAACTGACCCGTCTCAGTTCGACTCAAGCCGGCTGATGGCGTCGCCTGCTACACAGCTTGTCAAGTCACCAGTGGCTGTTTTTAGAACGTAAGGCATGTCACCAGTTTTAACAGCCAATCAGCTCGTAGCAAAGTTAGCTGCTCATCTCGACCCTCTCATTTTTTTATGTTTTCACTGTTCCATCAATACTAGAAATGCAACTGTATCAAGTAACTCACTATCACTATCCTCATTCATATTTTAAGACACTACTAATTTTATCCTGCCAAAAAAAAGCCTGAAAAGCCAGCAGTTAGAACGGAAGTACAGTACAGTACAGTACAGTTGTTGCTATGGAAACAACAGCGTCTAGTCACATTAGTGTAAACTGGCAGGTTTCAGAGCATTGCAGACTGACGCATTGCAAGTAATTGCGAGTTTCAACTCGTCTCATTGCAAATCTTTGGTCTGAACTGGCCTTAAGGGCAACTCACACTGGGCGCGCATCAAAACATCCATACCCATTGTTTCCATGTAAGCCCACACATCGGTGGTGCCTTGATGCGCATTGTTGCAGATGTACCCACACCATTGTATCAGGATACATTATTGTCGTGTTTCCCTCAACTTTCCAGAAAAGCAGCATCACATTTGCTCCCTGGACTGGTAGATCCCAGCTGCTGTACCTCTTCTGTCTTTAATTTGCATTGCATGACTTCCAAAATCCAAAATAATTGTGAAGTTGCATCTACAATTTCTTTTCTACATTAACCAGCTAGCTGCTAACCCAAATATTACTGACACAGCATTCAGGTTTCTTGTTTCTTTTCTCTGCAAACACACTTTTTGAGCATACACCCAACTGAACTTGTTCGTACTTGCTGGTCTTGTTGCTGACAGTGTGAACACAGAATAAGCGTCACTCATTGAAGCACTGAAGAACCTTTTATTGTTGATTTTCAGCTCCTGCTAATGTCTTTATGCTTGTTTGTGTTTTTGTCTCGGCTGTAATTATAACTACAGAAATATGTCACTGGTCCAAATGAATGTTTACATTTTCTATTTTTTGTGTCTCATTTTGGGGGGAGGAAAATTGGATGTATGAAGGAGTATTTGATTCATTGTTTACATTTGTTGTGCCTGCATTGTTTGAATAATTCCGACAACAATGTAAAAATGCTTCTGTTTAGTGTTTACTGGGTTTATTGCAGCCGCTTTTGTAGGTTGTAGGTTGATATGAAAGGCCTGGGGCAGCACGGATGAGTCACTGGTAGAGCTGAAAGAGTTGGCCACTGAGGTTATCAGAGAGTAAAGTTAACAGTGTCATATATCGTCCTCATTGTAATCCTGTCAGCATCTATCAGCTCTTATGTAACGTCTGGCTCGCTACAGTTTACAGGAAGGATGTGACCTCATTCCGGCAGTATTTTTTGTCCAAAATGATCCTGTCCAGGTCAGGTCTGGTCAGCATGTCAAAAATAGACATCAAGTGCTTACAATTTGTGTCTTTTGTTGTTGTTGCCTTAATTTTTCGGTTGATTTGCTCAGAACTGTCTAAACCATTTGCTGTCAACAGTTTAACACTCAAAAGGTTAAAGGGTAACTGATGCTTTGGGTTTAGATTGTCATCCAATAGAGTGCTGCAGGAATGAGTCCTAAAACCCGAAAATGAGTTCGCATTTTTGTACTTCTGGTTCCCTCGTCTGGAAGTCAGTGGGTTTCTTGAATGGGGTTTGGTTAGTTGCCTGAAGATGCCTGTCTGTGGTTAAAACAAGCTTAAGTTTTGTTCTGCGACATAAAATATGTCAGTAAATACCCCACAACAAGTGTCTAAATGAGACTACAGAGGTTGTCGGGGACATTAAACATCATCACGCCGAACACAGAAACTCATCTACTCACTCATCCACCTTTACAGCCTTGTTGTGTTTATACTCATGTTCTTGCAAACTATTCAAACTTTCCCAAAGGCTTTTGTAGAAGAGGTAAGCGTGTGAAATCAAATTACAAGTTGGAAGCTTTTGTAATTTGATTTATGACGTTGAAGTCATGTCACCATTGTGTAGTTTGTTTATAGCCTAACGTTAGCTTTTTACTTCTGGTGATTTGATTTACGCTTCAGAAATCATAAAGTGGTGTTCATTCAAGATTATCTTGACAAAACGTGTAAATGTCATAAACTTGTTTGCCACAGAGTTTATTTTCTGCAATAATCCAAAATCCAGTAGAAAAATCCCATTGGCTTTTTGTGGAGGGAACCAGGGTGATGCTAACAAAAATACGCTATCCCTGTAGCACTTTATTGTCAGTAAAAAGTGTAATACATGGTTTTGGTTTTCTGTAACTTCCAACACAAAACAGTCCAATCTATTTTTAATTAAATTATTACTTTATGTTATATAATAACCATATTTTAGTTGCTATTATCACAGTCTATCCCAAATCTTAACAAAGTACAGCGTGGAAGTTTATTCTGATCCTGGAAACAGTAGTTTGAAATTTAAACAAATGAACTCCAGAGGCCTGTACTACGAAGCGGGATTTGCAGTTAGCGAGACAACTTCAGGTTCAACTCTGGGTTTTCAGTACTGCGACGGTGGTTCACTTCTTACCGGGGTAAATCGCCATGGTAACTTGTGCTGCACGGCAAACCTGCTCCGGAGCAGGTTATGTTCGAGATAACGGATCAATGCGTACAAAAGCACTGCCTACTGACCAATCAATTCTCTTGGAAAATGACATCACCAATAGAAAAGAAGTGGAGCTCGGTACGTGGATCGTGAGAGGAACTCTTTTTATATGAGAGAGAGTTTCTCGTCGGAGGGACTGACTTATCTGTGTCATCCTACAACAGAGACTGACTGGAGCACTAAAGCTTTGTACTTATAAGATATGAATGTAGGCTAAGCCTATTTACTGCTAAATTATGTTTTTATATTTATTTCTCAGTTGCTCCCAAGTCCGTTTGACACCGCCGGGGTTGCAGCTGAAAGAATCAGGCTAAAATTGTCAAACACTCCATAAGAACTTCTAAGCAGCACATTAACTTAATGGAATACTACTGACGGGCAGTGATATTATAAGGCTGTTAATGTACCTGGGGTTTTTTTTTCTTTTTTGCCAGCTGTCCTTCCTGCATTCAGGAGCTGCAGCTGTGTTACTTTTAGCCTGGATGATGTGTTTAACTTCTTTGTATTTCTCTAATATTACAGTTTGCTCTTTGTTTGTAAAGTATGCCACTCTGCTGCCACTACACCTGTCATGTTTGTGATTGGTCACATGCTGCAAACACCGCCTCTTTCATGTGAATGCGCTCATGGCTTGGTTGGGAAAACCTGGGTTTGACTTATCGAGTTGATAACCAGCATCATGTGACCGCTTAGCGGGATCGCGATTGTTAGGCTTAGTGAAGCCAGATAACAAAAAGATATCCTGGGTATGTTGAACTTGCTTCGTAGTACAGGCCTCAAGTCCACTTACTAGCTTTCAGAGGTTGTTGACATAGACAGTATGATATGAAAACACATTTTACAAGCACCCAAAAGATTCCTGCATCATAAAAAAAACTAATTTCAGGCAAGATGCATGAAGTAGTTTTCAGTCTAAATGTCATGATTACTTTGATGAAATCACAGCTGTAGACTTGACCTTAATCTGAGAAATTGTTCATTACTTACAGTCCTCAGTGTCTGCAAATTAGCTGCTAGATGGCCACCATGTTTGCAGTTCACCTGCTTCTTAGACTAGCTCAAAGCCAAAGCATCAGGAGTTGGTGAATCACATAAGAAACTCCAGGATGTATCCTTTAGCTACAGATTCACCAGTTTGTTTTCTGGTCTGCATGGATGTGTTTTTATACACTCATGCAAAAAAAACTGAAAGAAGACTAAAGCTAACTACATGTTTTAAAAAGGCCAAAATCAGAGTGTGGGTTTGCAGAGAAACGTGTGAAGAAGCTTGAGTTAAATTGGAAGGTTCTCTGTTACCCATTAACTCTGGATAGGACATCCAAATGAACTGTTCTTCTTTTATTGTTTATATTTGTAAGGTTTTTGTTGTTGTTGTATTGTATTTAAACATTTTAATGTTCTGGACAACCAAGACCTTTTTGTGTTACTTCAGAATTAAATGTTATACTTTGCAAGGGGTTGAATGATAGGCCACTTGATTGTACAATGATGTGCTCCATTTTGTCTGGAAAATGTAACTTTTCATCATGTGCTTCATACTTAACACCAAAATATTACATTAGTTTGGGTGTAGAAAAACCAATGTATTAGGCAAACTTTAGGAAATATTCTATGACCTCTGGAAAGCAAAATATCACAAAACAAGTACACCCTGAATTTCACTTAGTAGGTTATTAGCTGTAGACACATTATTATTATAATTCTGATTGTTATTATTATTATTATTGCTGCTCACATGATCTTTGATTAGTAAAAACTGAGGTTTAAATATCGGTTAGACCAATATACCAGTGTAGTGATATTTGGAGTGGACAAATTTCAGCTCTGGTGTCAGCATAGTCTACCTCTGGGCCTACAGTCACTTCAATACTATAAATGGGCTTTGGTTTTAGTGTCCCATAATGGTTTAAATACTGATTCTGTGCTGAATTATTGGTGTCAGCCTTTCAAAAAACAAAATTGGTCCAAACCTGAATTTAAATCACCATCACTGTCTTTCACTCAGAAATGTTGAGCCTCACACAGCTGCTTCATCTCTGCACTAGTCCAGAAGTTGGAAATGCTTTCAGAACCATTGAATGATGTCACGCGTTTGTGTTTTGTGCTTTACTATGTGTTTTCTAAGTGTTTTCTCAATGCCTTTAGCATTCATTGAAGAGCCATAAAGTCATTTCACCATGTCTGGGTGCCCAGTCACTGAATGTTCTGGCTGATGGACTGGCGGACTGACTGATTTCATCACTTAAGGTGGTAACAGCGAGTCTGTGTTTTATATGGCTTGGCTGAATGCACTGGATAATGTTGCCTTTGGGCCTTTTCAAAATTGTGATTGAATGGAAATGTGAGGGAGGGTTGCTACTTGTAAATATGATTTCAAATAAATACCTTGGGATTGTATTTCGGCAACGTGTGCATTTATTACATTCACAATCCTGTTTATTGATTAACTCCCCACATACAACACAGTAGGCCACATTGACATTTTGCTGTGAGTTTGGCGGGAGATGAAAGATCATATGCTACATATAGCCGTGCAGATACTGTACAGATTCGGCCCGATTTTAGCTGCGAATTGGTCGTCCCTGACTAAAATTAGTGCAGTTTGAATGGTCACGATCTGGCTCTGACAATCTGATGGATTTCTCTCATGGCTGCTGTCAAAAGATCTATTAAAAACTGTAATGAGCTTATTTTAATAAGATTGGAGTAGTATTGTACATGTTTTGGCTGAAACTTTAATCTTGGCTTACACTGCTGTGATATAAAATTGAACTTCACTGCAGAACAGACGCCATATTGTCTGCATCTTCCAGACATCTGTAGCTCCATATTATTCTATTTTTCGGCTTACTTTCCATTCGTAATAAAAATTGCATAAGGTAAAGTCAGTCTTTTTGTCAACATTGAGATCTCAACCATCTTGTTTGAATAAACTTTATTGGAATTATCACTGGACATAACCGACTGGGGGATACAGCACGTGGGAGAAGTTTGCCATCAAGGATTTCTGGCAGAAAGCCTTTAGGAAGTCAGGTAACTTAGTATAAAGAGCGACAATGTCTGTGTAGGAAGGAAGGAGGTTGGGATGGATGGAGGGAGGGATGGATGAGCCAAATGCCAGACTTTCACCCAGGAGACAGCTGTTCATGTCCTGCGTGAAACCAAAAGCCAACAATTACTTATTATTTTAACCCAAACCATGATCTTTTCTTAAACCTAACCAAGTAGTTTTGGTGCCTAAACCTAACCGAACTGTGACCGTTTCACAGAGTTAACCACGTGTTAGAAAAGAGCTACCATGAAGGCAAACTTCTCCCACGTGCTGGGTTATGTTCTTGCGTTCAGTGTGAGCTCCACATCGTGGTCTTTCAGTTGATCTGCACAGTGTGAGTATAAAAATCAGGTTCTGGCTGTGCAGAAAGGCTGACTAAAACGTGTAGTGTGAGTTAACACAACACACAAGATTGTTAATATTGCAGCGTCTGCTCAACTTAAAATGAAAAGGGTTCATTCTGTGCAGAGCATGAATGCAATTTATGTGCACTATTTCTTGTGCACAGTTAAGCACGTTGGTAGCAATACAGGAAAGATCACGGGTCACCAAAATCATCAGGGTTCATCCATAAATTAAGCATAAATATCCACTGCAAATTTGAGAGAAATTAGTTAGCTGGGCAATGTGGTTTTTGAGATGCCTTGTCATGCATCAATGTGTTGGTAATGGTAAAGTTTTACTTGATGGTTGTGCTAGACGACCATGGATATCCACAACAAAGTTCATGGTAAATATGACAAGTAATTCCATACTACATACTAATTCTAAGCACGTTTTGAAGATAATGTGTGTTCACACTAGAAAAGTGACAAAATATATTGTATACATTTTATTTTTGATTATGTTGTTGATGGACACTATTTTCCCACAATGTGATGCACAAACGAAAATGGATTCGATACGTAATGTTTCAAAAAATATGTAATAAATTGTGGATGGTGGTGAGACTGATCCAGAAAGAAGAAAATACATTTGAAGTTAAATCAAATAGAATCTGAGGGTGCACAGTTTGCATAATTTCCTGTTAGTTTTTTTTTAATGTGTAGAAATAGAAAATGAGACATTGTCGTTTTGGGATCAGTTGCACTGGAGCTAATTGATAATCAACAACAGCTTTCATTTATCAGTACAATAGCTGTGATGTAGAAATTGAACTGATAGCTCATTTTCCAGCAAGTCTAATTCTTTCATGGCTTCTCCCAGTCTTACCTGGAAGTGTGTCTATTAGGTACGTAAGCCAGACTCCCACCACCCTGAGCCCTTATCAGCTGCACTTTGACACAGCTATTAGTCATTAATGAGTAAAATATAAATCTGACCCAACTCCACTGAGCTCTGGACTCTTCTCTTCTTCTGCTTCTGTTGCTCTTGAAGAAAGGTAATGAGATTGTCACCATGTTTGTAATTGTGTCTTATACAACTAGCATTTAGCTGCAAGTTGCTTCATGTGCAAATATTTTATTTTAAAAGGGGGAGCAGTGGTTACAATTATTATGAGAATTATATTCATTATTGATTAGGATTATTGTTTTTAATAATCAATAAATTGTTTACCATATAAAATGTTAAAGAACAGTGCCAAACATCCATCGAAATACAAAGTGATGTCTTACAAATGCTTATTCTGTTTGAGAAAAAACCTAAAGCCATTTAATTTGCTATAATATGAAATGCAGAAGAAAATAGCATGTTTCAGCAGTAGCTGCATGATATCTGCTTTTGTTTTTCATATATTTTATCATCTTCTCATGTGAATGTTCATTCAGAGGTTCACTGCTACAGCAAAAAATTGGTTGGATCGTGAGAGAGCACAATGGCGAGACTCCTGACAGGTAAATAACATTCAGTCATTTAATTTTTGAAAATTCAATACACCGGTTATGTATATACACACACACACACACACATATATATACATACATACATATATATATATATATATATATATATATATATATATTACCAAGACAACAAGGACTACTATAGACATAGTATACATTTAAAAACTCCAGTAGGTAGGTAGGAAGCCAAGAGCTAATACAAAGACCTCTTCTCATTAATTAATTCACTCATGCATTCATTCAATGATTAATTTATTCATTCATACATTAATTCAGGCAATCATTCACTTATGCATTCACTAGCTGACCTGAGGCATAAGTGAAGTAAGCTGTAAAATTATGCCTTAAATTCAAAATGATTCTGAAATTACTATTTTAACCATTTTGAACATTCAGCAC
This sequence comes from Macquaria australasica, assembly GCA_005408345.1. Taxonomy (NCBI): domain Eukaryota; kingdom Metazoa; phylum Chordata; class Actinopteri; order Centrarchiformes; family Percichthyidae; genus Macquaria; species Macquaria australasica. Next base: position 25,500 of record SEMN01000675.1, read on the forward strand.
AACTGTACTCATTTAAAAAAAAGAAATAATAATACATCAGTCAGCTTAGTATTTTATTTTGGAACCATTATTAATCTTTTTTATCTCATGTTTCACAAATTTCAAATGTGTTCAGGCTAACTCTAGTATCTAATTAACTAATATCCTATATTGAAATCTTGCAGATATATTGACAAATACAATTGCTTAAATGGGTAATATAACATAATTAGTTTTTACTTTTGCACTCTCTAAAAAAGATATCGTACTAATCGGATATTGTTTAACATTACCAGGTGAATATATTTATTTTTTTCTTGCAGCGATTTTAATTGTAGTTGGTTGGTATTTTGCACGTCAGGTCTCTGTTCATTTCTATGTTATTCTTCTTTTTTATGTGGACATGGTATGGTATGTATTTACTCTATACATCACATGTCTATAATGCCAAAGTCTCACATCTTCTCTCTTCCTGTTTTCTGTGTTTTTTTTGAAGCTCTGGGCGTTCTGCTCGTTCTGCACATCGGTAAGCATTAGTTTTTTGGACAGGCACTGACTCTTCTTCACGCTAATATGATCAAAGTTTCAGAACCAACGCAGGTGCACTTAAAGTCTCATTTCCCATATCCTACTGTCTTCCCTCAGCCTCATCCAATAAATTGGTGTGCCACATGACCAACTGGGCCCAGTACAGGCCCAGCAGTGCCAAATTCACACCAGACAACATCGATCCCTTCCTGTGCACACATGTCATCTATGCTCTGGCCACCATCAACAGCTTCAACCAGATCAGCCCCATCGAGTGGAACGATGAGCAGCAGTTCATCAGGCTCAACAACCTCAGGAGTGTGTGAGTTAACACAGGCTGTACAGTCAGCCAGTATGGACACCAACATTCTGCTGATGTGGCTTATTCAAGACTAACATTACACACACAATGTTGTGTGGCAGTATTCAACATTTAAAATGTTTTACTCTATATCCATTTTCATGCCAAAACAAGACAAATATTCAGTGTTTGTTCCAGAGCCTTACTCTGGTCTGGGTGGAATGGCTTCTAGAACATATTTTAGACCAAAACCATTTGTCGCCTGGAATCCTGTTTTTAAGTCCCAATATTTTAATGTACACACTAATTAGAAAGATGGCAAGTCGTAACATAAAATGTGACATACATTTATGTTCTATTTTTAGAATCATGGAGGGATCTTTCAATTGATTATATAGAAATAATGATACATTTTCAACCCAATTAATGCATTTTTATAACAAAAGTATATCAGTCTTACGTGACCCCTTCTGATTAATCATTTTCTCAACTTCAGAACTGGGACCCAATAGGCCTGTCATTTAGACCATCATGAGGCCAAGCCTAACATTAACATTATGTGGTTTTGTATCATTATCTGTATCTAGGATTGTATGGGTGTCCAGGGAGGAACGGTCACCATATCAGCTATGTCATAGAAATAATTAGGGCCAATAACAACTCAGTAAAAGTCAATGTATTGATCATATGATATACCACATAAAAATGTGTTATTATTTTATGAGAGCTTGGGACAACAATGTACAACATAAAAATTTGACGTTGCAACCTCCACTCTCAAATTGTTCCTGATTTTATGTTGCATAAGTCTGACTTGCTGAAGTTTAAGTTCAAATTTATTTATAGTGCTTGCCGCACTAGCAGACATTCATACATATTCATTATTTAAATGTTCTGTAGGCACTGTTAAAAAGAACTGTCTTAGGTTTTAAATAAGTATAATAGAGAGGCACTTCTCAGGTCAGCAGGCAGACTACAACTCCAAAAGCTGACGGTGTTTTCAACAGCAGTGAGATCATTACTTTCCCTAGCACCAAATGATCCAAGTGGTCTGACAAGCTAACAATCATATCAGATATGAACCCTGGAGCAAGGTCATTTACGAAATGCTTGTATAGTGTGATTGGCAGCCAGTGGAGACACTAAGAATCTGTTAGAAATCGCTTGCTAACATACTATTCATACTAAATATGAAGTAAAATTAAGTATGTAGTGCTTTCCAACTGCATGGCATGTGGATTTTGTGTACGCAAAAAATACCTGGATGTATTACTTGATTAGTAAGAATTGTAGTATGCGACGTGAGCTTACTGGACATTGCGTCTTTTTAGACTGTGCAATGGCGTTAAAATAATTACGAATGATGGTGAGTGAACGTGAAACAGAAGCTACTCAGGACCCAGGACATTAAGAGGAAAAACATTTAATAATTTTAATTTGCCTTAAAATTATACTGGAAAAATATTGAATTTAGTGGAAGAGATTACGTTGATTTAGATTTGTTATAAACAATTTTCATTAAATGGTAGCGTCATGTGATGCAGAGAAGACGTATTGCTTGAGTACTTCAGTGTGAACTGTCTGCTGGTAATGGCATACTTAATCGTAAATTTAGTACGCAGTATGCAGTACATACTGATTGAGTATGTAGTACACAGTACGTTAGTATGCGATTTCAAACACACTCTAACACTGCAATAATACAGTCATTTAGTGTGAGTTACGGTTGGGCGATATGACGGTATATACTGTGCGACGGTAGAAATGTGTCCTCCGGTAGAGATTTGGCAATACCGTTTCCACCACGGGAGCTATCCCTTAGTGTCTCTGCTATATATTCAGAGCAGACTATCTAGCAAATCAGGGCAGGATTCTTGCATGACCCCGTCAATCCAGCTGCCTCGCAAGGTAATGTGATTTTGGCATTGGGACTGCTTTCCACATTCTCATGTGACGTGAGAGCGACAGTTGGTGGCCAACATTTATATAGATAAGAAGAAGGGAGAAGAAGGGCTGTAACTGTAATATGTACAAAATGAACCAAAGTAAACCAATACACAAAATATACAGTAGTATTGAATGCAGCTATAATTTGCCAGTAATGTAACTATGATATGCACAGTAGTACAGTAAATAACAAGCAAGTATGTCATATATGTGTAAAAGAAGCTATTATTTACAGATGAATATGGTCAGGGTTCAATTACAATCAGAGTTAAATACTAATATGTGGAGCTAAAGGTTGTGAGAATCAGAAACAATCCCAAGTTTCTTTATTTTTTCACATCCCACAGGATGAATGTCTGCAACAGAGAAGAGTGTTAACTGTGGGTTTTTAGGTCTTAGAATTATAGACATCAGTCCCATCACTATGTACCTGTAATAAATCAGCCAATTATAAGTTTAAAACTTCCAGGCCAATGGGTTAAGTGGTGAAATATAGAGTTATGTCATCAGCATAGGTTTGACTGTAAATTTTGTGTTGTTTAATGATGCCATAGTTATATTTAAGGTTATGTTTGTGTCTCTCTCTGCTATTAGCAATCCTGCACTGAAGACCCTGCTATCTGTTGGAGGCACAGTCAATGGAATGAGCCCGTAAGTTCAAATATTACTCCAATTCTCACACATAGTCAATATCCTTGACACATTCAACTCAGAGGTCAGAAACCTTCTTCTGCCACTGTATTACCAGAATGAAGGTCACACAATTTTTTTACTACATCTCACCAGATTCATCGCCATGGTTGCCAGGCCTGAGGGTCGCGCAGCCTTCATTAGGTCGGCCATCAGCTACCTGCGAACCCATAACTTTGACGGGCTGAACCTGGCCTGGGAATATCCTGGACACAATGGCAGCCCACAGGGGGACAAGGAGAAGTTCACTCTCCTGGTCACGGTTAGCATGGACCTAATTTTTATATTATAGTTATACATTAACATTAAAAACATAATACGATCTCGCCAGGAAAATGAATGCATGGCGAAATGTCAGCAGTCAGATGGGGCTACCAGGTTTGTGAATAGGCATATAGTTGACGAACTTAGCTAAATCCAATGCTAAAGTTGTTAGTATTCTAACATTTGCAAATAAGCACTAAACACAGAGTACAGCTGGAGTCATTAGGTTGAATGTCATTAGGTTTGCAGGAATTTGGACAAATTACGACTTTAAATGATGATGGTGCTAGCTGAAAAGTCAGGAGGTCACCAAAGTTTTTGCAATTAACTCTCATGGTCGCACTAGAGGATCCTCAAAGTCAGCATGATTCATCCACTAGAGAAACATGAATGTCCATCCAAAATTTGGTGCAAATCCATTTAGTAGATAATGAGATACTGTATTTCACCTGCTGGTGGCGCTAGATGAAAAGTCAGAAGATCACCAAGATCATTAGGGTTTGTCTTCAGGGCTCCATGGATACCTGTACAAAATTTCATGGTAATCCATCCAATAGTTAATTCAGATGTGGACCAAAATGGACGCCTGACAGACCGACTGCCATCCATAGAGCCACGCTGCTCACATGGCTAAAATCATGGTACACATTATGAAATACATGTGTAGCCACCCTATGGGCCAATAAGTAATACATAAATCACTGTGTTTCATAAGTATAATACCACCCTTGAGCCAGTCAGCATTATTACATTGTTTATTTAAATCCATCTAGTGGTAGTTGTTGATACTGAGTGACAATCTAATAAATAAAGAAAGAGAAATACAATGCAAATGTTAATATTACATAATGAATGACTGAACAACCAAAATGTGTGAAGGATCTGAGGTGTTTTTGTTCGTTCTGCTACAGGAGCTGTCCAAGGCCTTTGAGGATGATGCCAAAGACAACAGGAAAACTCAGCTGCTGCTGTCAGCCAACGTTGCTGCTTTCCGTCCCACCATCGACAGAGCCTACGAGGTCAACAAGATTGCACCGTGAGTTTGATTTCACTGGACTCAATGTACATTTAAGCTCAGAAAAGTAAGGTATCCAAAAAAAGTATAGGTTTGGTATCAGTAGTGAAACACAGGCATCGTATGATACCCAGCCCTACTGTGAATGACAGATAGGGGTGTCAGTATCTTGCTCAAGGACATCTGGTAGGAAATATGAACATGAGACCAGTATTCACTGATGGGACAGACTTTTGAAAGATAACTGGACTTCTCAACCAATGCACCTCTTATTGTTCAGCGTTAGAAAGAATGTTACCTTTACTGTTAAACCAAATAGTTTGCATGTACTGTATAACTCTGTCATTCACCAATGGTGAAACGTCTTCTATTGCTGATCTAAAACAAAACAACTTTTAAAATCAACAGTCAGCTTGACTTCCTAAACATCATGACCTATGACTTCCATGGACACTGGGAGGCAGCTACTGGACACAACAGCCCACTGTACCGCAGCTCTGTGGACTCCGGCTCACACATTCATCACAATATCGTAAGACGCACACAAAGACATTCAAAATACAGACATCTGTAAACTACACACACTTTTTGACACTAGTCTATGTGTTAGTTTGACTGTGTATTTATTGTCAAATTGTCCAAAATGCAATTTAAGAGGCTTTATCTCACTCATGAGAACATTTAGGGTTGATACACTACATATTTTGACCATTAGGTGGCAGAGGGTCTCACAAAAACGTATGACAATGAACCATGAAATTACATTGAATATAAATATCAAGTTTATGTTAGCAAATACTCGTCTATTTACATATCCAACAGCCACAGAGTGACAATACCATTCATCTGGTTTCATGTTTATATCCAAGTCCAGTTTTCACTCCCCTTTTATCTCTGGTTTGGTCTCCAATTCCTTCTTTTTAGCTGCTAGACCTTTAAACCTAAACAATGAGCTGAGTGCTGCGGAGTTGGCTGTAGTACTGGCAAACATTTTACATTACAGGGAGGCATCTGATTCAATGCTAATATCAAGTCATTTTTGTTAGAACTCTTCTGTATCCTACTGGCTGGATCTGGGAGCACCAGCTGAGAAGCTGCTGCTGGGTTTCCCCTCCTACGGACGAACCTACCGCCTTGTCAGCGCAGCTACTGGCCTGGGAGCACCATCTAATGGCCCCGCAGACGCCGGACCCTACACTCGCACTGCCGGCTTCTGGGCCTATTATGAGGTACAGCACATTCATATAATGCCTAGTTGAATTTGTCAATATTTCCCCAATAATGTGTGTGCACTGATGTTAAAATGACAATAGGCGTTTTCGGACCGGAGGAACTTTTTCATAGTTCTAAGAACAGTTGGAGGACCCACGTCCCTTTTGTGTCTGCACTGCAAGAACTGGCACTGATCGTAGTTCGTAGAACGCTGTTTTGAGGGACATTTTTAACTCCTACTTCAGAGTAGGTACCCGCCCAGCACAAGAGGAACCTTGACTAAGTGTGTGTGTATGATGATTGGTTGAACAATGAGCCAATGCAGCACTGGCAACTGGCATTTTTAAAAACCTATGTAAAACATTTGCCATGTAAATAACAGCTCGTAACAATAGCCTTAAAAAATGGAACAAAACATGGACACATGGGCCGACAGTACCTGTAGCTGTTTGGTTGTTGAATGTTGCACAGAAGTGACGTTTCTATTCCAACCACCGGCCTGCTTACGTCACTTCAGTGTTCCTATTGGTGGTGCCCTTGAAGGTATGTAGTTCTCGGGGAAGCTCTCCAGTGGGCAGTTCCTCTCAGGGAGTCCCCAGAACTGTTTGGTCTGAAAACGCCTTATGTAAAATCTGACACATGATTGGGCCAGTTAAACCCCAATGGCATGTCTGTAAACTAAGAAACACCCTAAATTCAGAACACAAGAAGTATTATGGGTACTGGTGCTACAGTTGGTGAAAATACTGGCATGAGGAACTGACGCTCCTGCCTGTTTTTTAAACCTAAACATATTTAAACTCCACTGTAACAACATGACTCAACGTCAGCATGACTTGCAGTCATCTACATTTGATCAAGAAGAGAATACCGAAAAATAAACGGATCCAAAATTATAAATGTAAAAATAAGGGTTGACTTTTCCTTTAAGTATTTATATAAGTAAAGATGGTAAAGTCTCCAAGCCCTGTGCTATCTGATGTAACTCTGTTTATGTTCCTGTGTTATCAGATCTGTGACTTCATCTCCAGTGCTACTGTTGAATGGATCTCTGAGCAAGAGGTTCCTTATGCCACCTATGGCAGTTCCTGGGTGGGCTATGATGACATGCGCAGCTATTCTTCCAAGGTAACCAAGAACACAATTACTACCTACAGTTATAATGCTGTTTTCAGGCAACAAATCTGTGATCAAATGTTGTTGTAAAGTTCTTGCCTTTATGATAAGTGTTTTTGGAGGAGAAATAATAACAGACCCTCAAACAAGACTTTTTATTTCTAGTATTTTTAGTTCCTATTTCTCCATTCTAGGTCTGTTTCATAGCTCTGTAGCTGGTGCTATTTAATCATCTTTGTTTCTGATGTGGTCTTCCTGTAGGTCCAGTGGTTGACTGCCAAAAACCTGGGAGGTGCTCATGTGTGGACTTTGGACATGGATGACTTTAGTGGATACTTCTGCTCAGCTGGAACTTATCCTCTCATCAACCACCTCAGGATGTCTATGGGTAAATACTGTAGTTCAACTAACTTACAAAACCATCTCCGCTCACTGTGATGGCCTTTACTTTCTTGTTTATTCAACTGATCGATCAGTCACAGAATCCTGAAAACAATTCAGTTTGCCTTCCTGTATTTGATACACTTTTAATAAAACTTAGGTTTGTGTTTCAGTTGTGGTGCGGTTTGTAGTCAAGTGTCAGAAAAGTTTGGTTTAGCCTCTGTTCATTCTATTCATTCTCCATGTCTGATTCTGCAGGCTTCCCCCCAAAGCCCTCCACCACCCCAGCCCCCACCACCACCAGGGACCCCATTGCCGACTTCTGCCGTGGCCGCCCCGATGGCCTGTATGAGAACTTAGCTGATAAGACCACCTACTTCCAGTGCTTCCAGGGAAACACCTACCTGCACCGCTGCCAGCCTGGCCTCATCTACTGGGATTCCTGCAAGTGCTGCAACTGGCCCTGAGCCACAAAAACCTGAACTACAAACACACAGTCCATGAATGTATGTGACAGTGAATTATGTTATGTATGAGTGTCAGCTTGCACTGAAGGTAAACCAATGAGAAAACATAATAAATAAACAAAACCTTATCATGCCTATGTGCCTGATTTACTTGTACTTTTCATTCTTGTGTTCTATAAGAAAAGTGAACATTTTCTCTACATTTTATAGATATTCTGAATTTTTGATTGCACAATTATATCCATTTTATACTCTGCTTCTCTCCATTAATTCTTAATTCTACTCCAGTATAATATTACTCCAGTTTCAAGTGAAGGTTATTGGTGTGTTTCCATTCTTTGTATCCACTCCACAATAACACACTCAGCTGTATTATATTCTTATGTCTCTCCACAGACTTAGCTATAGATAACGTGGGTGTGCGGGGATGAAAACCCCAAATGAAATCCATCATTGTGACAGGAGCATAGCGTTTGTCTAGGCAGAGCACTGAAGCTGCCTCATTCATGCATCACAATCACTGGCTCATTCACTGTTAGGTGGCTATCAGCTGACTAGTAATGTCCAATCATATTCATGCAGGTGTGTGGCATGGACATTATAACCTGACACTTCTCATTATAGCCCCAACCTTGTCATTTCAAGTGTCTCATATCCAGATAAATATATAATTAATATACTTTTGTTTACACTTAGACGTATATATGCATGCGTCTCTGTTGGCCAGATCACAAAGCTGATTGCAATCCGTCTGCTTTCCCGGGGCTATGTGCAAATAAGTGTCAGCACTACACCAGTCCAGAAGGTGGTAATGCAGCTGAAGATGATTGGTAACTGCCAAAAACACCAGAAGAAGAATAACTTCTGCACTTTAGCAGTTGAGTTACAACATTTAACAGTCCGCAATAATAGCTAGCTAACTTGCATAACACACTATCCATGAACTAGTACAAACACATGGATGAATTGTGGCCTATTCATGAACTACAAGTCAGACAAAAGTTTTATTGTTTTTATGGGCTCTCATTCATGCCCATAAAGATCAATATTCTCTCACCCACACAGGTCATTCAGTGGTTAACTGATCAGGGATCAGATAAACACTACAGCAGCTCAGTGCGTCTTCTGTATGATCAAACAGTATGAGTAGAAATCATTGGAGCGGCTTTTCTCCGTCTTAAGCAACAGACAAAAGAATAGCTAATTTCAGTATTTTTCAGTGTAACTAGCTGCTGTTATCACAGAAGACAGACAGGACAAACTATAAGCTGCTTCCACATAGTTCATGTTCATATATTTGCTTAGTAATGGGGATTAGTTCTCCAGCAGAAGTTTACCTGCTTTTTGGATGCTTTAAGAGCCCCTTCAAAGACATATGTGTCTCTGACTGAACTATCATATTTGTCACAAAGGTTTTTATAAGAGGCAGGACAAAGCATTATTTTATGATTATGATTATGATCATGTTTCTTAGCTGAAAATAATGTTTTGCCACATGAAAGATACCAATTCTTGTAAGATTATCCACTCATGTTTTACACACAACACCATACAAGTGCATTAATGTATCATTCAAGTATCTAAGAAAGCCATGTTATGGTTTGAATGGTTTTTTGGCCTATCCCAACCTCTTCTCAGAAAATCTGGCTCAGATCATGCTGACTATCACAATTTTCATTTCAAAGCTCAATTTATTAGAACTGACACGATGCAGAGACCTAAATTCCCAGTAATGATATCTCTAGCTTTGCTTGTTGGCCATGTTTGCTGGTGTGAAGCCAGTGAGGATAATTGCGAGTCTTATGTTTGTAAGTGTGTCCCCACAGAAGGGTGTTGAACAGGGGCAGCACGTGTCACAGAGGTATGTAGGTGATGTGACCATATTCTAGGTGGTGTAACTGTTTCTGGTTTAATTGTTTTGCTAAATGGTCACATTTTACATCATCATGAGTAAGGAAACCTCTCCCATCATTTTCGATTTCCAACGGGCGCAGACCAAAATGCCTCTGGATAATGAAAACGGAACGTGTGACGTAGCACTGGGCCAATCCTGTCGGAAGTACGGCAAACACACCTTTCTTATCAACAAAAGCTTTAAGTGCAGTTTGTTCTTCTTTTAGAGAAAATATACCGTCCAGTTCGTTTAATTCTGACATGATAGCGGAGTCAGAATGTTCCACATCAGCGGCAGCCATCTTGGTTGTTAACGAAAATGCCTCAACAGCGCTCCTCTGTACAGTCATCGTATCAAACCCGCCCCATATCAGAGAAACGGTTGTTTATCTAATATAAACACACAAGTAATCATCTAATATAAACACACAAGTAATCATAGTAGTGGGAGATGGGAGATAATGAATCATTATATAATGATTACATAATGATTCATAATCTCCCAGTCTATCATTAACTACTATAAAGTCACTGATTCAGACTTATTAAGGAACGACTTAGTGATTAATCAGCTATCAGGGATTCTTAATTCAACCTCACATGTTCCTTGCTAATACCTTAGGATTTTGTATATCTTATTGTAAAATATATATAGATATACTTTATAATTGAATTTATGAGGAAGACTCTGTTGACTCATTTTGGATAATACATAATAAATAGTATTACAGTGGAATTCCATAAGGCCTTTTCAGTTGACAACAATGACAAACAATGTGTATCATTGTTCTCATAACTTTAATTGCAAAAAGTAAAGAAATAAATAGAAAATACTTCCCATAGTCACTTTCAATCTTAAAACACACCTTAAAAATGATTAGAAAATCTTGGCCTTATGAACATATACAGACCACACTCCCCAAAAATACTGCCATTTAGGTTGTCTGTTCAAGCAGCTTATTACCACCCATATTTACATTTATTGTTGTAAGGCGGCAACCTCTAGTAGCCATAGTAAAAAAGGAGGAGGTCAGGTGAGGTAGTATAAAGAGTGACTATGGATGTCCGCGTAGACCGCTGTTTGTGTACTGTGTGAAACCAAAAGTTAACGTTGACTTATTTTGTCTTACATCAGATCGTAACGTTAAGTTACGTAAGTTAAGTTACATTAATAAGTTGTTAGTAAGTCACGTGACGTAAGCATAGATGTATAATAAGAACTGGATAGGGCACCGTCGCTCAGCCTTGCTTCCAATTTGTCCCAGTGGCCACTCACAGTATTGCAGCGAAAAATTCCCCTGCAGCCCAAAAAGCATTTTCCCCATAGGCCACCACTGTAAAAGAGACGTCTGTAAAACTGTTGACAGGACACCTCGAAGGTCAATTATGACTCTTTCTATTATGAATTTTTGATCCATGGAGGTTTTATATTTGTAAAACTTTCCTCAAGCTGAGAAAAGCAATCACATCATCATCACAATGTAAAGTCTCTGGGCCGAGCGGGAACTTGTGGGCAGTGCCAGCGGGAGAAACACTACTGTGCATATTCAGTGGGCCACATATCCCGGAAGTAAACCTGGAAGCTTGAAACTTTTTCTGGCGTATGTGCCAGGCGAGCAGTTCTTATTCAACTGAATAGGTGCCACATTTGGGTCTGGTATCCAGTTCTTATAATACATCCATGGATGTAAGTCGTAACTTGCGTACGTAACTTAATTTACAACCTATGCAGTAGTTTTGATGCCTAAACCTAACCAAACTGCGACTGTTTCACAATGTTAACCACGTGTTTATTATTGTTACCATGACAACGAAGGTCCAGTATGCCTATTGCTGGTACTCTCTAATGGTCATTATGTCGTTTTGGGAGTCATTGGCAAATGACTTATTCTGTCATTTGGGTATGAGGACGTGTTGCGTAAATAACACTTGTCCGGATGTGCTGGATTACAATGACCTTATTGATAGTGATATTTTACTGTGTTCATATGGCATTTGATTGAGTTGAACAAGATTTTATTTTGAAGGATTTGAATTGGATTTGCATCTTGGGCAAAACAGTTACCAATAACTGCAACAGTTGAGTCAGACTGAAATGCAGCACATTCCCACAATGTAACACATCATGTGATGTGAGACATGAATGCCTAATTTTCCCCTCTGTTTGATTGTCTCCCAGCTTTCAGCTGCTAACAGCACAAATAGTAACCTGTGTGGGGCTGTGGTAGCAGACAGACAAGTTTTTATTAATTGGCAGATGGTACAACACTATATTTTAAGAATACCTCTCAAATACTCTTGAAACATTTTCCAAAGCTTCTAGATTTTGTTTGAAAGATTTTGATAAGCGATAAACCACAAGAAGCTGGTTTCATGGTTATGAACAGTTCAGCGATTGATAATGTGGATCTTTGTAAAGTTAGTTTGACAGAAATGTCCTTTCTAGGAACTGTGCATTTTTATTGTTCTTTTGTATTTTTTTGTGAATGTTTTATCTTGTTTACTCTTGGATGATGATTTCGACAACACAAACACTGTAATGTATATGCTATTATGAATGAATAAAATGAAACTTGCACTTTTTATTCAATGTGGCTTGGGAATTTGCACTTTGCCCTCATTCACAGTGGATGTGGATGAGACTTATCATGTCAGCCCACTACAGAAACCCAACCCCACTGTAAATGCTGCCCCAGCCGTTGTTCAAAGTGCTCTGTTACAGAATCTTTCCACAACAACCCCAGACTGGGCAAAAAAAACCCACTGGCCTTTTAAACACGCCAGAGGCAAGGTCAGTGACTAATTAGATTTACAATGCAGAGTACAATCATGAGTGAAGCCTTACTGCAGCACATAAATGCCTGAGTTGGAGGAGAAACAATTCAGTTATAACCCAAAAACCTGCAAACGTTTTTAAAGATATATGTCATGTGTAACGTGTTGGTTAAACAAAGTTAGTTTACAAAGTTAGTTAATGGTGCAATAATAAGGTTTTGACTCTGTTGCACAAAATTGCCCTACTGCACATGATGTGATTGTTGATTGGGATACTAGTTAGTATGACTCCGCTTATGTCTGATGATCAAAACTCAGCCTTCTGGTGAGACCTGCATGAGCTCTTTAGATTTTCTGATGATTATTTCTATGGAGGTGGGAAGATGTTTTACTTGTCTGCTTTCAGTGCAGGGGTCAGTTAACATAGCAGAGACTTTGCACAGGCTGTAGCACTAGTGTGTTGATTTATGGCAGTGAATATTCTCCATACAGTCTGCATCACTTAAAAACAGCTGCTTGTTTATGGGACTGTTCACAAAAATCAGCTAAAAACCTGGAACCATCAAATTGCACAACTGAGAGGACTCTCAGGGCTCTTATCATTCATTCATTAATCATTTATTGTTTTCAGTCACTGTGTCACAAGTGTAATATACACATCCCAAGATTGAGAAACAGCAGGGAGAAGAATAATCTTGCATCATTTACTCAAACCATTAATTGTATGGTGGTACAATAAGCCACTTTCAAAACTGATTCAATACATTTTTCCTTAGAGATACTTTGGAGTCTAGAGTTGTTCTTGTTTTTTTTAGTTTCATACAGTGAGAAGTTCCGTGGCTCCCAATACCTGGATAGGCAGTTTTTAGTTTCCCCCTAAAGTTTCAGAAGATAAGAAACATGTCATTTGTTGTTCATTAAACAGTTCTGAATAATACAAAACAATAACAAATAGCAGTATCACACCCAACACACAAATGTGAGTTATATAACTATGTTATCAATAGAAAGATTAATCATTTATTGGTGCTCCAAAGTTCTATCACAGCATTATTTACTAATAAGAAGGCTTCTTAATGGTTATGTTCAATGTTCCTTGGCCTCTGACAACAAAAGATAGATAAAGTAATCTAGATGTTAGCTCCAAACCTTACACTTCAGCAACTTTATGTACAATGGATTGATATGCATAGAGCATTTAAGGAGAACCAGAGGCTCATAATTCAAATTATCTACATGTCCTTGGACAGTTCAGAGTCCATTAATGTCCTAGGGAGAAGGAGAAGAGTTGCCAGTGGAAAGCTGCATCAAAGGAATAGCTCACATTTTGGGAAATGTGCTTTTTCACTTTCCAGAGAGATGAGAGGATCGATCTCAGTCTCATATCTGAGTAAAATACGAAGCTGGAGACATGAGATTGTTAGCCTAGCGTAATTTAGAGAGAGAAAGCACGGGTAAACAACTAGCCTGGCTCTGTTAACATGTTGTATCTCATTTGGTAATCAGCATATTTCCTAAAGCTGCACTAATCAGTATTTTTGTTCATTCTCTCCGTCGTTTCCAGCAGCAGCAGGCAGCTGTTTTCAGCAAAAAAGCTCTAGTAAACCAACTGTAAGGTACCTGCCTAGCACCAAACAGCAGACAGACATGGTCAGCAATTAGCTGGTGAACATAGTGACACATTTGGCACCTAAATAACCAGGTATTTCCCTCAGGAGCTGGTGGAGACCAAACATAGCTAAAAGAAGAGTGAATATTGGACTTACATTCATCAGATGGACACAAACAAAAACAAAAAAAACATTACTCTGTATCTGCTGGATATGTAAATGTTTGCTAACATGTTCGCCGTATCAACAGCCCATTAATGTTGTGTTTGCAACTTCTTCTGCTGCCTATAAGTGGCCAAAAATTCCATTAATAGCTCTACTGTTTTAAGAATCATTTTAAAAAGGTGCTCATTGCCTTTTCTGGGCCGGAAACGTTTGTATGCTTCTCCAACAGCAATGTCATGATGTGTTTGGTATAATATACACATTTCATGATGTAAAAACTCATTTGATGCCATGTACCAGTCTTACATGAAACTGAATTAGTGATCTACAGAGATTTTTACACGTCTCAATAATATATGACCTATATGGTCCAGTTGCAGTATTTGCGAAAGCACATAAACAACTGCATCAGCTCTTTGTGACCATCAGAGAAGAATAGTAAAGCATGAAGAGCAGACATGTACAGCAGGACTTACTCTTGGATCATTTGAAACAAGTCATAGTGAGATGAGAATGTCTTTGGACAGCTCTAGGACATTAATGAGGGTGCAAGTTTTCTCCTTGACTAAACAGCACTGAGTAGATTGAGTCAAAGTAATGTCACGACCTAAACTGAGTCACTTATCTTGTACAGAAATATGCTGGTTTCTATATCATATACTATAGCTTATCATCATCTATCAGTTCAGGTCTGATCTTATCTTATCCCTTTCTGTACCTACAATATACTGAACATATCATTATTGCCCACCTCCCTTGTATACCTGATATCCTACCACTCCACAGGGGTGTGATGTATATGAGAAGCTAGAAAACTCATACACATTGGTTCCTTCTGAAAGCCCAAGGTAAGCCTGCAATGGAAATCTCTCATTTCTTCTTTTCCTCTTTTGTGTTTCCCAGAGCTACTTCAGTGCAGACTGTAAAGATTTAGCTCTAGTTTGAGTTTGTTTTTCTTTCTAGGAAATGTGTAGACAAATGTATACACAATGCTTCCTGTAAAAAGGGGGAAAGCACTGCAGTTGTGTTTAGCGCTAGATTAGGGCTTACAGGGAAAGTACACTGAAAGTCCACAAACTGAAGTTCAATCCAAGATATTAATCAGTGAGACATTTCTTTGGTAAAATTATGTTTTTAAGAACATGGTACAGGTGTAATTTATGTTATTGCTGCTATTATGACTTGCTGACACCACGTGAAACAGTTATTAGTTACATTCATATATGAAATCTTTATGGTAACTAACATAACTTTGATTGATATTGTTTGGTTCAAATAAGGACAAAAAGCTCCAGAGAAGCCAGATGGTTCACATTAGCGGAGTTATTGTTGAAGCACTTAACCTAAAATTGTTTTATAGGCTATATGCTTTGAGTTCATTATAGTTACAGTCAAGTTACATTTTCAAATCATCTTAATAATTCCAGTGAATAAGCAATCATATTATATTAATTTTGTTTTTTTCCATGACAAATCTGTTTATTTATTCTAGAAAAAAAAGAAGTTAAAGTTGTGAGCTTTGAAATCAAGATGACCAAGCTCACTATTCTAGCAGGTAAACAGTCAGTGCTTTACATCACCGTGATGCATTGATAACATGATACATTAAGCCTTATGTATTTATGCTGTCATATGTAAAGCATTCATCTCTGATTTGACCTCTCTTTAGGCTTGTGCCTGGTGATGTGCCAGCTGGGTAAGTTATACTTGAGTAAAAATGATGACATTGAAGTTTGTATTGACACTGACTGAGCTATATGTATCTGAAAATAATAGAGATTACGTGCAATGCTGACCACAGATTTGCTTTCACTGATCTCCAGCAACTGCCTCCCAGATGGTGTGCTACTTCACCAACTGGTCCCAGTACAGACCTGGGACTGGCAAATACATGCCCCAAAATGTGGATCCCTTCCTGTGTACACATCTGATTTATGCTTTTTCCATCATCAACAACAAAAACGAGTTGGTTACCTATGAATGGAATGACGAGACCTTGTACAAGACTTTCAATGGCCTGAAGAGCAAGTAAGAACTTGTCTTTACACTGTATAAAGTATGCTCCCCAGCTACTGCAACTTGTACTTAAATCTGTGTGTTAATGACCAAAATTGAAATATGAAGTTTAAAATCCCAGTCTAACAGTCCTATGTCAACTCAAATATTCAGAATTATGCAAATCATCTAACCACATCTATGTTTTAAAGGAACCCCAGTCTGAAGACCTTACTGGCTGTCGGTGGCTGGAACTTTGGCTCAGCTCAGTGAGTATCTTCATCATCAAATTTATGCTTCTTTAAAAATACCCTAAATGTTGAATATGGAATGAAAGCTTAGTTTACACCAGAAAAGGATGATATAGCATAGATTTGGACATAAATAGAAGCATGAGTTATGTCAAACTCATGATCAACAGCTATACTGTATTTCAGAATAATGTTAAGTCCTATTTAATGTTAAACAAATTTCTTCAGGTTCTCCATCATGGTCTCCACTCCATCCAACCGTCAAAAGTTCATCCAGTCTTCTATCATATTCCTGAGGACTCATGGATTTGATGGTCTGGATCTGGACTGGGAGTATCCTGGATCTCGTGGAAGTCCTCCAGAGGACAAGACGAGGTTCAGTCTGCTGTGCAGGGTGGGTCATAAACTCTTGAACCATAGTGAACAGATGTATTGTATTGTCTAATCAATTGTCTTCATTTGCAGGAACTTGTGGAAGCCTACGCAGCTGATGCCAAGGCGACCGGGAAGCCTCAGCTCATGCTGACTGCTGCAGTGTCTGCTGGGAAGGGAACCATTGATGCTGGATATGAGATTGCTGAGATTGCCAAGTACTGCAGATTTTTTTGGAAATGCTGATATTTTAAATCAGTCTTTGTTTCTGACGATAGGTTGGCTCAGTAGCTCATCTTAATCAGTAGTTTATATGCATTTCCAGGCATCTGGACTTCATCAATGTGATGACCTATGACTTCCATGGAGCCTGGGAGCGATTCACTGGACACAACAGCCCACTGTACCGTGGCTCACATGACAGCGGTGACCTCATCTACTTCAACACTGTAAGAAATATAGTGGCGCTATGGAGCCTTAAACATTGATGGATGACATTATTATAGCGCAAATGACACAAGGATGCATAAATCAAGTTGATCCAGTCTTTAAAGGTCAGTTTACTAATCATGGGAAGTACTAGCTACAACTACAACTATACTTACAGGTATCAAGTCTTCTGTGACTCTAGAGAAACTTTGTCAAGTCTGAGAAAATAACCCTGATGACATTATAGTGAAGCCTGTGTTAGTGGGTGTTCAGACCGAAATCAGCCCTGCATTGGTTCAGTGCAAGGCGTTGTGTTGGTGTGGGTGTGTTGCTTCAGGCACTGGTGTGATCTGTAAATTTCATGGCTTCTCAGGCACCAAAACATTGCACAGTGGTTTATAATATTTGACACAGGACTGGCCCATTCAAGTGAATGAGAGGGCTGCAGGGTTTTTTTCTGCAGGATACTGTCAGTCTAAACATAGCCTTACCAACTGGGGGTCTGGAGTTTGAAAAATGTGGGCATTTACCAGGCAAGGATACAATTGGTTGCATTAAGGAAATACAGGATCCAGCAATTTGGAGCATGACACTTAACAGGGACTAAAACCTAGGATATATTGGCCTCTGCTGCTTCATCTCTCACATGTCCTCCACTTTATGAAAGTGCAATAACAAATCTCCCAGAATACTCCTTCGATTCCTTACAAGCACTGTCAGTTGCTACTGTATGCATAAAGAAATCCCAGTGTTTGTATCCTTCATCCCTCCATTTCTATTTCAGGACTTTGCCATGAAGTACTGGAGAGACAAAGGCACCCCAGTGGAGAAGCTTAGAATGGGATTTGCTGCTTATGGTCGTACCTTCCGTCTGACATCATCCAACACTGGTGTTGGAGCCCCAGCTAGCGGTGCTGCATCAGCTGGTCCATACACACGTGAAGCTGGATTCTGGTCCTACTATGAGGTAAAGTCTGAACAAATAGAAATACATACTAACACAAGTAGAAGGGATGGACCATGGAACAATCCAATGACATTACTTTAATCTGGTCTTTCAGATCTGCACCTTCCTGAAGGGCACCACCATTCAGTGGATTGATGACCAGAAAGTTCCCTATGCCACCAAGAACAATGAGTGGGTGGGATTCGACACCAGGGAGAGCTATGAGATCAAGGTAGGTGGGACATCAATACACAGGGATTACAGACTGAGGGTTGGTCTGCAGGGTGGAATTCAAGAGAGTTTACTATAATAAATTAATGGACTGACACATTTATTATATTTGATTTTATTTTAATTTATTCTTCCTTACTTCGTGGTTGATTTGGCTTCTTGTTCAATCCACAGATCCAGTACATGAAGGACATGAAGTATGGTGGTGCTTTTGTGTGGGCCTTGGATCTGGATGACTTTAAAGGAGAGTTCTGTGGAAAGGGAAACCATCCTCTGCTGTCCCATCTGCGCAAACTCATCGATGTTGGTAAGTCTTGCTTCTCATCTTTTTTATGACCCAGTATGTTCCCAGCTTGTCAAGGTAAGACAATAATAATAACGTTCTTGGCAGGATTTTGGGAACCAGAGTGGTACCCTTTTTACAAGCCATATACTTCCAAAAGTGACCTTTTGATATAATGTTGTCTTTCTGTTTCGTCCACCTCTCACAGAGATTCCTCCACTTCCATCGACTACAACCAAGAAACCAAGTGTTACTACCACAGCACCAACCACTACCACAACCTCCAAACCTGCTGTTACCACTGCTGCACCAGCCTCCACAACAACCCCCAAGCCCAGCGGTACCACCACTGCTCCGTCCACCAAGACCACCATCCCTATCCCAGGACGTGGCTTCTGCAAAGACAAGCCTGACGGCACATACGCCAACCCAGATGACAACACCAGCTTCTACGTGTGTGTCGGCGGACGAACCTATCTGAACAAGTGTGGAGTCGGCACTGTCTTCCAAGACAGCTGCAAGTGCTGTGTGTGGCCCTAAGTGTTAACTAGTGGAGGACTGTCACTGACAGACATCTCAGTACTGACTCTACAAGCTAAATGCCTCTGGGAAAAGATCTATTTTTGTGCTGTTTGACTATAAAAAGCTGTAACATTGTGATGTCGGGAAAACAGCTTGTAAATTGGAAGTGAAATTTGAAATGTGTATGTTCAATCAGAATAAAAGTATTATAACAAATCAAACATTTGTTTGACAAATTATTAAAAACAAAAAATGTGTTTTCACCTTAAACTATACATTTCTATATGTAGTATATGGAGAATTCTTTTAATAGTATAAACTGCAGCAATGCAGATTAAAAACTCTAATTGCTGTTTTGGGGTGTTCAAACTGGAGTTGAACACTCTCTCTTGGTTTGGAATTAAGCTAACTGTTGTTTAGCAAGTTACGCCACAGAGATGTCTTATGAAGCTTCAATCTAGCTAGCAAAGTAATGCTGTGAGCTCACTACACTACAACAAGTGCTGTGGTAATTGGAAGCCCTCTTTAACATACAGTATTCATAAAACACATTTTTACCAACAAAAAAAAAACATGTTATTGAAGTAATTTAACCAAGCTTATTACAGATCAACCTACCACAGGGACAGGATACAGCAGGCTGGTAAAGAGTTTAGGGTGTAGCCCTTAAGTCTGCAGGGGCCCCGAAGAGGGTGATCATGTGACATGCAACGCAGCAGTCCCAGTGAGAAACTAATAAGAATACATTATAAACAAGATTAACAAAAATAAACTAGTAAATAACATAATATTAAAATAGAGAAGTGATTAGCAGCAGTAATTGCAATTACTGGCAAAAAATGACAAGTGGAATTGTTAACTCTGCTAAACACTAGCATGATACACAGTCCCGCCAACAGTTCATGCTATTCCAATCATTGACAATGGTGGCGGTACAGTAAAGCAGCAAAAAACATAGCAATGTGCCATCAAAAGGTAGCAAAGAAGAAGCCAGCAAGCATGGAGGTAAAAAAAAAATGCAGGTTCCAAAATATTCAAAAATCCTTTATGCAAATGTTTTATGAGAAAGAAAATTATTTCAACACATTTGTCAGGCCTCCAGGATACACAAACAATATGTTTTGCTGTGAAACACTTAATGTTAACATAACCGTGTTTGGTTAACAGAAAACTCCTTTAAAGGCCCTTTTTCCATGATAGTTGTCATGATCCCCTAAGGACTCTTGTTTGGACTCTGTGTTTTCTGGTCTTTGTTTTCCTGTTTTATTTTGTATTTATTTGTCTTGTTCCTGTCCTCATGTCTCGTTTCCTGCTCTTTTGATTAATTTCACCTGTGTCTTGTTTCTCACCTGTTTCTGTTTCCCTCGTTGGCCACTCCCCTATTTATACCTGTGCCCTTCCTTTGTTCTCTTGTTGGTTCATTGTTGGTTGTCTCTCCATGTCACATTCCTGGCGTTTCCCTGTGTGTTGTTCCCTGGTTTCCCAAGTTCTGTAAGCTTTTGCTGCTTTAAATAAATCATTCATCTGCACCAGTCTGCCTGTCCTGTCTGCGTTTGGGTCCTTTTCCTGCTGCCCAGATGGCATATCTTAACAATAGTTTAATGAAACCTGGAAAAGAAAAGGCACATTTTCTTATTAAACAGAGTCACCAGTCTCTTCTCCGCGTCATCTGACTGAAGGTTTTGCTACTATTTTAGATGTAACCTATTTGTTTTTGGGGTTTTTTGTAGTTTTCATAGACAAAGCCCAATCACAAAAGAATCATTCTGATCATTTGAATCCACCCATTGTTGTCTCTTTACATAAAAATAAACTGTCTGTCTTCCAAATAGCAAAGGGTATCTCAGATTGAATCCCCACACAGTATTTGTCAGTAGTTTTTAGCGTGTTTCTTTTTTAAATTTTATTTTTTTACTGTTAATTACATTTACTGGTAATAAAACACAACACATTTTCTTATTTGCACATAATTTTTTCCCTACAGACCAGAACATGTTTTTATTTTAAAACAGCAATTTGATCAATGTTTCACTTAAACATAAATTTGAATTTATAATTTCGTGGGGTTGGTCAATTTTAAAATACAGTGTAATGCTGATCTGTATCATGTAGGTTACTTTAAAATGTTGTAATAAAGATTTTTCATTCGCCAAACCATAAGCTCATGCAATGGTAGATTTCCCCTGAAGCTCTTAACTGTACTGCCCTATATGACATTACCCTTTTACTTTCTTTGTTGCTGAAGCCAGACAGGTTCAGATGAACCAGGGATTACTATAAAACAGTTTAAACAATGTATCACAATCACAGCAGAACTTTGCATTTTATAATCCACTACAGGGAAGAGATTAGCTCCAGAAGTGGAAAATGCAGTCTGTGCAGAACTGTAAAGTACCATTGGGCTTAGGCTAAAACATGGCTCACGTGTATAACAGTACAATATCAGTCACAGTGGGAATTGTTTTCAGCACTGTTTTTATTTCTGCCTCAAGACCTCTGCATTTATATTGGAGGAAGTGATAGGGGTGTGTCAGCACCAACACCTCAGTATCTGTGTGGCACTGCATGATGTTTGTGCCAAACGACATGGAAACAATATATGCCGGATATATCTTTGATGATCGCCTGCCAGAATGCGTTACCTTGTGTTCGGCATTCCCCGTCACCATATCGCACATGCCCTTCGGCACTTCATAAACAGCTTGGAACTAGAAATTGGGAGCAATAAACACTTTACCACTTCACTAATCGCTTTCAATCAATAATCCCCAAAGGTTTAAGATGATTCTTTTAAGGGCAATGCAAAGGCCCTTTTGGGGTCACTACATGAACACATACCCAAATAGAAAACCCATTTTGTTTCTGGGTATTGCAATCACTCAATATCGTCCGTGATATCGTGCAGATTTTTTGAAAAGTAACCACTTCGTTACTGGCTGCTGCTATTACCCATTTCATATCATTTTAAACTTAAAGGGGCCCTGTGGAGTTTTCTTGTAAGCAAACAAAAGTTGTGTTTACATTCACTGTTACTCACCACAAACGCATTGTGTGTATCATTGAGGTTTAACAAACGTGTCGATTGAATTTATTTCCCCATTAAACATTTGCAAAGGCAAAAGTATTTTAAATCCAGCATTGTTTACATAAATGCTTACTAGCTTGCAGTCTTCTTCACTGTCTCTCTTGGACAATGTCTCCCACCCACTCCATGCTGTGCTGGTCAAGCACTGGAGTGCATTCAGTGCATTCCACTGAGATGCACCAGATCCTGCCTGTGGCCATCAAACTTTTCAACTCCTCCCTCAGAGTGTCAGACACTCAATAGACTGGCCGTTGCACTTATTTCGCCCCTGTCTGCAGCTATAACTGTGCAATACTGACTTAACTGTACAATAATTTTGTGCAATAATTCAAGTGTGCAATACTCTGGTATACTCTGACATTAGTACTGCATTTATACCGTATATTTCAACTAATATTTCTTGTTTATACTATTCCTGCATTGTAACACAGTTATAGATCCCATTTCTCAGCATTATTATTATTTACACTGTCATTATATATTGTAGTATGATGCACGTATTTTTACATATTTCTTATTTTTTTATTGTTTATTTATTATAATAATTTATAATTTATAATTTATTATAATTAATTTATTATAATTTATATATATGGGAGCAACTGTAACGTGACCCCTGGGAACCAATAAAGTGATTCTGATTCTGATTCTTGTGGGTGCACTGCAGCATATCTTGGTGTGTCACCACCACCTGTTGAAATAGTGTAAGATTATGGATAGAACTGTGTGATAAATAACACAGGTACCCACTCTTAGAAAAACAGCTCCACAATGCTACTAGAGGTCTAAAACGTCACAGTGAACCTTTAACATCCTGGACTTTGGGTTTTGGGTTTGACTGCTGGTCAGACAAAGCAGGGTTAGGCGCAGGTCATCGTTATGTGCTCTGGTAACTTTAGATAGCAGTAACAGTTTCATTTAATAAATTCATTGACTAAATTATTAATAGGGTTCGGTTTCAATTAATTTGTCAAATATGTAATTTATCAGTAACAAAATGTTGTTGCCCCTATAGCATACAAAACTACATAACACACTCATGACCATAGGGTTGATTTAATACATCAAAGGCAAACCATGAAGATTATTATTGTTTAATTGAATACATTTCAACTAGCTGCTGCTTTTACCTATGTCATATTGTAAACTTAATATCTTTGGGCTTTGTAGATTGTGAAGGCGTTCATAACTCCTGTATGTTTGGACCCCTTTTTTTTTTGTGTGACTGTATTATGCCACCCTGTTTGCCCCAGTCAACTGAGGATTATTGTGGAGCAGAAAAACAAACTGCCAGCAGTGGAAGATCTTGATGATCAATGGTCATGGCCGGTGCTCCACAAAGGAAAGAGATAAAGTAATCAAAGCTGTGTATTCTGGGAACTAGAACAGGAGGGTCTCAAGATAAACCACGTTATTTCATAATGCATCTCAGTTTATGTGCATCTGTTTTGATTATTATTATTATTACTATTTTACTTCATATCTCTTGTTTACTTTCATTTGAAATGTGACAAGTTTATCACAAGTTGAAGTCACTTTTTTGTTTACTTGCTTATTAATTAATTTAGGTGTCAATCAATTAATTAATTTATTATTTCATGTTGCACAACTCTTGTTCAATGAAACATTCCAGGGCTTCCTGGTAATCTAATGGTCTAAAATGCATACCATGCACTATAAACACATCATCCCTGGTATGATTCCTGTCAGGACCATTGTTGAATGCCTTCTCTCTCTCTCCCCATGTTTCCTCAGTGCATCATAATTCTACTGTAAAGTATCCAATGAAGACAAAATGCCAAAATCATCTTTAAAAAAGTTCTCAGAATTGTTAAAGTTAAATGCTAATTTTCAGTTTTTTTCTTGATAACATTTAGAACAAACGGATGTGAGAACATAACCTTTAAGTCAGTTTCATGTTAAACTTTATGATTAATCACTTATTCACTAGTCCAAATGTGTACAATCATGACCACCATGTGGCCCAAATTGTTGTCATCAAATTACTTGTTTTGTCAGAGCAACAGTAAAATCAAACCCAGATATTTAATTTCAATAATATGTTAGTTTTTTTTAATGATCAAATATTCATTTTCAGTTGACTAAATGTAATTTATTGATCGATTTAAAAGTGATATTTTAACATCTAGTCAAGTACATGACAACAATAAAAATAAGACGCTTATTCAAACAAATATCAGAACTATGATTCTCACCACCCTAAGGTAATATGGCTGATTGATGATATGATAATGAATGATATGTCCACTGACCTAAATTACAATCGGTTCATGTGTTCAGTGCATGCTGTGAACAATTAAGTAAATTATTGTCTACATGTGGTTCAGACTTTGCAGTACCTTATCGAAACATGTTCTAATAATCATTACATTTATTGCCCCAATCGAAGGCTGCTACACCTCCTCCTTCCAACTGTATAAAAAGCCAAACTCTGCTGCTGTTGTTTGGGTCTCTCATCTAGTCCTGAGGTGAGTTTGAAAGGGAAAACCATCCCTCTAAATTATCATTTTTAATTGTGATTATCTTTATTTTGCTTCAATCATAGAACCTGGTTCACTTTTTATCTGATAGTAATCCAGTGAAGTTGTGAGAAGTGAATTCAAGATGACCAGGCTCACAATTCTAGCAGGTATATATCTTCATTTTGGGCTGTATGTATATATTATTCTTCACTAACAGACTAATATATATATACAGACTAATATATTTTACATTGTGTGTTTTTATTTTTCTCATCCTTTCTTTTCTATATTCCTTAGGCTTATGTCTGGTGATATGCCAGCTGGGTAAATTGTACTTTTTGTTCGACTAGCATCATTTGATTTGGATTTTCATTGGTATAAAATTACTGGAATCAGTGCTTCTTTAATGTTCCTTTACTACAACACAGGATCTGCCACCCAGATGGTGTGTTACTTCACTAACTGGTCCCAGTACAGACCTGGTGAGGGCAAATACATGCCACAAGATGTGGACCCCTTCCTGTGCACCACCCTGATCTATGCCTTCTCCATTCTCAACCATAACAACGAGCTGGTTACCTACGAGTGGAATGATGACGTCCTGTACAAGTCTTTCAATACCCTGAAGTCAAAGTAAGTGGCCAGAGTTGAGATACCCTTGTTTCACATACAATAGAGGTCAAAGTACCTCTGGAGCTAGCAGAATGCGGGCTATGCTGAAATACTGACTCAAGCCTGGAGATGTTCCCTACTGTAAAATGTAAATGCACTAATTGAGCATAAACCATGCATTGTTCTAGTAACCTGTTACAAGCAATTACAAGCTTGAAGAAAGTGTGGTGAAAATGTTATATAGTCTTAACCTTAACCCCTTTGTGCTGTTTCCAGAAATCCTCATCTGAAGACTCTGCTGGCTGTTGGTGGATGGAACTTTGGTTCAAGCCAGTGAGTAACATTTTAATCCATAAACACAATGTATCACATGCCTGTACACTAATACAGACACCTTGGAGTTATGTTCTATCCACTACATTCTTAAAAACTAATGAAGTTGTAACTGTGACAATGCAGGCTAAATATAGCAGTTTTTGTTTTTTGGTAGCTAGCTAACTGGCCAGCAGGCAGATTTAGCTGATCTTACAGTATCTTTAACATATATCACTTGTAATACTAGCTTCTACTTGTTTTACTCTATGTTTAGAAATAGATAGCTAAACAGATTATGTGGTTTGCTAGCTATGAAGGTCATATGTAAAAAAATTTAAAATGTATTTATGACAAAATAAATATCCAAACCATCCCAAATATTAATCATGCATTCCTTTAAAACTGCATTGTTTCCGGAAAGCTAAGGGCTGCTAAAAGCCAAATGCTGTTAACCTACTTTACCTAAAATGTTTTTGGACCACACCAAGTATGATAAACAAAGCTCAATCTTCCCTGCAGGTTCTCCATCATGGTGTCCACTCCAGCTAATCGTCAAAAATTCATCCAGTCTTCTATCAAATTCCTGAGGACTCATGGATTTGATGGTCTGGATCTGGACTGGGAGTACCCTGGTGCTCGTGGAAGTCCTCCAGAGGACAAACAGAGGTTCACTCTGCTGTGCAGGGTGGGTACAGATTTCTCTTGCTTGAGTTTCTAGCTGCAATTCATAGCTACTCTTGCATGGTTTACATCATGTTGACTTCTTTCTTACTTCCTCTTGGGTGTGTATTTTCAGGAACTCGTTGCTGCCTATGCAGCTGAGGCCAAGGCCACCGGCAA
Source organism: Macquaria australasica (assembly GCA_005408345.1). Taxonomy (NCBI): domain Eukaryota; kingdom Metazoa; phylum Chordata; class Actinopteri; order Centrarchiformes; family Percichthyidae; genus Macquaria; species Macquaria australasica. Next base: position 52,207 of record SEMN01000675.1, read on the forward strand.
TCCTCAGCTTATGTTGACTGCTGCGGTGTCTGCTGGAAAGGGAACCATCGATGGTGGATATGAGATTGCTGAGATTGCCAAGTGAGTGTGCTGCCTTGAATACCTCTTGAGGTAGAAAACTGGGAGTTCTGCAAAGGTTTTTGCAATGACAGTTTCTGTTTTTCCCTATCTCCAGGGAACTGGACTTCATCAATGTGATGACCTATGACTTCCATGGAACTTGGGAACAGTTCACTGGACACAACAGCCCACTGTTTCGCGGATCCCAGGACCATGGTGACCTCATCTACTTTAACACTGTAAGTAAACATTGGGGACTGAAGAAAAATGAACTTGAAGGGTACCTTTTTAAAGAGTTTTACTTCACCTCTCCCATCAACTTTTGTAGGATTATGCCATGAAGTACTGGAGAGACAACGGCACCCCAGTGGAGAAGCTGAGGATGGGATTCGCTGCTTATGGTCGTACCTTCCGTCTGACATCATCAAACACTGGTGTTGGAGCCCCAGCTAGTGGCCCTGCATCAGCCGGACCATTCACACGTGAAGCTGGATTCTGGTCCTACTATGAGGTACAGTTTAGATAAGGCTGGCATAAACCTATTATGATATGATGTACAGTACATATCAACTGTAGTGGCATTTAATGGCCTGTGTGAAAAGACAAAGTACAAATTAATTGTAAAGCTACACAACCTTATGATATTGTCTATGGTCTAGATCTGTAGCTTTGTGAAGGGCACCACCATTCAGTGGATTGATGACCAGAAAGTTCCCTATGCCACCAAGAACAATGAGTGGGTGGGATTTGACACCAGGGAGAGCTATGAGATCAAGGTAGGTGGCACACCAGCTCTATATTTTAACAAATTACAGCATATCCAAAAAATTTACACCAATTTCTATTTATTTTTGTCCCAATAGGTGCGCTACCTGCAGGAGCAGAAGTTTGGTGGTGCCTTTGTGTGGGCCCTTGATTTGGATGACTTTGCTGGACGATTCTGCGGGGAGGGCAGCCACCCTCTGCTGGCTCATCTTCGCAAACTTCTTAATATTGGTAATTCCAAGGCATTTTTATGCAGATGTTTTCCTTTAAAGTTAATAGACTATGGGCAAGACGGATAGTAATGTCTGCCATCTTTAGTTGTCTTTGGCTACCATATTAAACATTCCAGTTGAGTTTAATTTCATATTCTCATAATTTAAGTCTTATTTAAATAGACATCAGGTATTTTAATTATCAAGTTGGACACCAGGTATCTCTGTAATAAGGGCATATAAAGTTTAGATGACATAATGGGTCATATTATGAAATACTACAGTCATTTACCATATAAAAAATGACCACCATGCATGCTCAAAATGGTATTTTGCTTGAAATACCAACTTGAGAGTGCTGTAATCAGCCTTACTGTAAGCCTTGAGAATGACCCACCTTCTCAGTAATTTATTAGTGTGTTTAGTAGTGTTGTCCGGATTATTCCTTAAAGTCAAAGTCAAGATATATAGACATTATAGACAAACATTAATTGATATTTATTTCTCTGCTACAAAACCCTTCTTCTCCCTCTACCATTCAGAGCTGCCGCCACTGCCACCTACCACCACCCCCAAACCCGGTGCTAGCACCACCTCCCCTCCGACCACTACCACCACTACCACCACCCACGCCCCAGGATCCGGCTTCTGCAATGGCAAACCTGACGGCCTGTATGCCCACCCAGATGACAGGACCAGCTTCTACATGTGCGCTGGTGGCATCACCCACGTGAGGCAATGCGGAAATGGATCTGTCTTTAATGACAGTTGCAAGTGCTGCGTTTGGCCCTAAGCCATGAGTGGAGACAATATGTATTACAACTGATGCAAAAATCAGCTACTAAACAGACTGTTAGAGCTCTCCCCTGTATCCACTGTGTATACAATCATTTACGTAAATGAGTCTATCATTAGTGTTGTATAGATACAATGTATGTGAATGTATCATTGCAGATTGCGAACAAAAGCATTGAAGTACTTTGGTACAAATTGTTGAGTGCTGCCTCTTCATTTAAAGCTACTTATTCATTTAAATCTACTGCTTTCTCCATACTTTGTTCCACAGTCCTACATGTTACCACACATTTTAACTGTAGAGCTCAGAATAAGTAAATAAGACCCTTTGAGTACTCACAAAGTACAGAGGTTCAATGGCAAAAAAAACAATTAATGTAGAGAATGCATATCATGACAGGTTTTTATTACTGAGAAAGGGGTTTTGGTAATCCAGGCTCTTACATAAAATCCTCATCAGTCACCTATTGAGCACTGAATGGTTGTTTTCTTAGTTAGTTGGTCAGACCAGTGGTGAAAAATCACAGATTCCAGACAACACTATTAGCCTGATAGATTCCGCACTCCGAAGAAAAACTTTTTTTTTTTTTTTGGTTCATGACTCAACTCTGAAAACATGTGAATGTCTGCTTCCCCTTGAAATGCTACCTTTCAAAGATATAATACAAATTGCCAAACTGATGCATCACAAGACGCAACCCCGCAGGGAAGAAATAACTTGATAACACATATAACAAAGAACATATAACAAAGACCATAACATTGCCATCAGAAGACTGAGAGATAAGAAAGGTGAGAGGGGGCAAGACTCAGTATTAACTTTCTCGCACTTCTTTTGAGTTATGAATAAAGAAATTTGGTAAGGAGAGTAGTGCAGGAAGGCAACCTTGCACACTCATTTAGAGTATGAAAGTGATTTAGCAGACTTTGTCCAATTAACTTTCCAGAGCCCACAGATAGCAAACATAACGTCACTGTTATTGTATTCAATTTTATTATCAAAATGAATTATTGGTGTGCCAAGGGTCACTGCATCACTGACCACATCATGCCTACATGACTTATGTCAGCTTGAGTGTGGAAGTTGTTTGCCTGCATTGCATGGATCTATAGAGGACTTTGTTTCAGCTGGTTTCTGCAACCTTGCAGAGAGGCAGAACATTTAAATCACAGTTCTTGTTGTGCCCATGTGGTATCTCCATAGCTTCTAGTGCACTACTATAAATCCACCTTTAGTCTGAGTCAATCCCTATTGTCACTAAAATGAAATTAAGGATTTATTCCCATGACAATTTACTAAAAAATGTAATGTCAAGCAAATTTTGCATTCTTCCATTTGTTTCAATTTTCATTCACTTCTTCTCCTCTTTTAGTTTCATTTCATTATGAAAACTCTCCTAGAAATTACTGACTCAAATATTCTTACGTTTAGAAAATTGTATCACTTTCCTGACTCTCAGCCTTTAAGGCCAGGAGGAGCCACAGTATTATGAAATCCAGCTCTACTGTGAAATAACCTAAGTTGGTGCAAAGATGTGTACTGTATATCCCTCTTAAATGCACTGTGTGTACTGGAAAAAAAAAAACACTACTGTAAAACATCATAGCCCCGTTAAGTTATGTGAACTTATTTCTTCTCTTTAACTCCACTTGTCATGACAAGTTTTAGAACTTAGGTTTATAAGTTTTCAAAAATTAAACTTAAAGTAATCCATTGTCCTGACTATTTGTGAGTTTTGTCTGGGTTGTCAGTGTTTATTTAACTCGTGTCTGTAAGTTATAAGTTGAAAAAGACAAAGGGGAGGAGGTGGGGTGATGCAGAGAAAACACCGGGAAATACAGAGAAGTAGCCGCCATTTTTGAGTTAGAAATTGAGGCAGACTGAGTGCAGCTGCAAAGTGGAGTGTAGCAAGAATTCCTGCTGAGAAACACAAAAGCATCGAGGAGGTGAGTTTGTATTCTTTTAATAGTGCTTTTGAATTTGTGTTGATGAAATGTAATAACGTTGCCACTTTGCAAAGGAAAAATTCAGCACATTGGCCGTGCTCTGTGAATGAGACTGTATTACCACGAGTGGACGCTAACGATTTGCTTACTTGAGCATTAATGTTACCAGAGAGCATGTAATCTGCATATGTTATAATCATATTTTCATCTGAATTTGCTACCCCACTACTCTCTGCTGCTCTTTTTTATCCCCTCTCTCATTACCCCTCATCTCTGCTGTCTTGTTATGTGTCTGTTTCAGATAAATGCAGAGTTCAGTAGAATAGTCACCACAGATGTGCTGCAGTCATTCCTGGATGGACTAGATGCCTTGGTGCCAAGTCTCTTAGAGCTGTACAAAGCAGGAGGCTGACCCTCAGCAGTGTTCTACAGTGTTTTCATAAGGAGGTATGTATAGAAATGAACTTAACAATGTTTACTAAAATAAGGATTCTAGTTTAAGTATTGCATTCACTCTTGTCTATATTTGTATGTAGGACACAAATCAGAACAGAAGAACGGCTGCCCTACTTGGTCTTCCGTGCTTCTTTTCAGAGGATACTTCTGAGATAATCAGGATGTGTAATGTAAGAAAATATATTTACACATTGATAAGATACTGATGATACTGCATTCACTGATATTCATTTTAAACTGAAGTAAACATTTTCCACGTCCATTTTTGTTGACAATATCACGGAACCTTTTTCATTAAAAGCTCAGTACATCTTTCAAATCGTACTATCTTTAATAGAAAATAAGCAGGTAGTGGCTCTGTCTAGCATGCTGCATGTGGGTTGACCCAGCTGAAGGCAGAGGAGTTTCCATAGGTTCAGCATTTGTCTGAGCCAAGATTGTCTGCAAGGGGGACAATTGACTCCTCTGAATTTTGTAAAGGCTGGGGTCACTGGTCCATCCCAAGGGGACAAACAATTCTTTGAAAATAATGCACCTGTTGAACCTGTTGTACACAATAATATACAAATTATGTGAGTTGATATCGTACATGTTTTGGGGGGTTTTACTTCTTCTTCTCGCACTCCAAATTTTGAATAATAAGCTTTGCACCAAATCGGCACTGGTCGATTTGAACTCTGTCCAAAGTCACTTTAGTGTCCATATCTTGACCAATTGTATAGCATGTTATTTAACAGAATTAACATGCAATGTAAACTGGGACTAAATCTGTCCATTTGTTTTAGGTTCATGGTGAAACCCTGGATGTCATCATGAAGGGAATGCATGTTGGACTTATGACTGGACATGAAGGTGTCCTGAATGATGCTTTTCCTCTTGAAATCTTCAATGTGGCTGTGGTGGTAGAGGAGAGGGTTGTTCTTCATGACCTCAGAGATGTGCCCACTGGTTTTGCTGTGCTAATGGGCACCATCTACTGCCTTAATCTGGAGTACCCTCGCAATATGAAATACTCATTTGAATTCCTGCAGAGGGTCATCATGAAGATAAAACCTGACCACTGTTCAGCTACGATACATGGACTTAGAAACAAACTGCTGAGGTATCGTTTATAAACTGATGACTGCACATCTCAGGACTTACCTGGGAGGAAACTGTTACTCTGCTGTGTACATTGCTTCCCCAGAGAAAGTAATGTATGGACCAAATGTTGAAAAACAATCAGAGGTGAAAAACAATATAGACTTGTTTGAATTCTGGTACATCTCAAGCCTTTGGAGGACACTTTAGTTACTTGACACTGTACAAAATTGATTTTACAGACAATGTCAATCAAAACCAAAGTACTGCTGAAAAATGTCAGAACATAAATGTATGGACTTGTTTTTATAGCAAGGTAGTTAATTGTTAGAAAAAATTACTTTGTGACGTCTTTACTGAGAGGAAATGTGTTAATGTTAATTTGCACTGTTCAGCATTTCTTTTGCAATGTAACTCAGTATAGTCAAAATATTGTTAAAAAACAGAATGGCAGAAACATTATACATGCTTGTTCTTGTTGATTGTAGAAAGTGTTTACTACTTGGGTAATGTTCAGCATATTTATAACACCAGTCAGTGACAAAGTATTGTTCAAACCATTCAGAGGTCAAAAAGTTATGTGAACTTATTCATTTAGAGTACACCTCAAGCTTTAAAGTAAGACAGGCAGTTATGTTTTGTGTCATTGTACATGCCCTTTCCCTCCTCATCACTCTCTCTGTCTCCCTCCAGATCTCCCTCACTCATTCCATTTACCTCACTTTTTTCTCTCCATCTTCCGTCTCACTCTTGAGCTCCCTGTCTCACACTCATTCCATCTCTCCATTTGCCTCTCTCTTTCTTCATCTACCCTCTTACTTTTTCTATACCTCTTTCACTCTATCTCCCTTTCTCCCAGTTCTGTAAAACACTGGCAAAACCTGGATATTATTTTGATCAAATGTTTAGACTTTTATTCTTAAACAGCTTTTTTAGAATCTGTTTTCCTACCAGTGGCATTCAGCTTTGTTAATGTTTTGGTACATCTTCTTTAACTGCTTTCTCTCACCCTTCAACCTCTCCAATATCAGCACTGGGTGGGGAAACTATATTTCTTTTAAATGTACCAAAAGCCAATGTTGTGTAACATTGTTCATATAAATTTTATATTTTTGAACAGATGCATTGTAATCAAGTTGAAACAACAAATGATCATTAGTTAACCAACTTGTATAACTTAACTTTTTGAGTTGAAACAAAGGTTATCTTCAAGTTGAGTTTACTCACGTTTTAAGGCAGCAGGTGAACTTTTGTTCACCTGTTGCCTTGAAAACAGCAACTTGAAATGTTTTACAGTACAGTTTTACAGTTGCTGTATACAGCAATATAGGATGCTAATACTTTGGATACTCTGTGGAAGCATTTTTATGATTAATAGATGTAATAAAGGTCAATTGAGACTCTTGAATCTTGAGTTACTATCATCCTAGAACATAAAGGTTGATGGCAGTAGTAAAATATAAACTGAACTAATAAAAGGTACAATAAATGAACCGTGATTGAACTGAAACCCAGCCCTCCTGATGCAACACACTGAAAGAGCATTGCAGCCATAAATCAATGTATACTTCTGACTTTTGATACTTAAGCAGATTATGATGACCTTGTAATGTTTATCTGCCTCCGTCCCTCTCACGACTCTGTCATGCTGTACCAACAGTGTGAAGAAGCGTTGCTCACTGGTTCTTCTGTCGGTTCTTTTTCATCTGGTCAAGGTCCAAAGGTACAGGAGGCTTCCATGGGGATTTAGGTTTCAATATTTCTGTTTTAGATTCTTATAAAACAAGACGTCCATGTTTTCTTAAAGGATCAGTGCGAGTAGGGGGTTTGCAAGTTTTAGTCCATTTATTACTAATCACAATTTACCATTTTGCAATCCATCCTGCTGTGTTTTTAGAAATCTGAATGGATTTCTTCTATCGTTAAAGGCATCCATTGGTTTCCATTTATTTCCATTTGATATGCTTGGCTCTTCAGTGCACCTCATGTTCACTGAGATGAGTTTCAAGTTTCAAGTGTCAGCTAATTGATTTTCACACTGTACGTAAATTAATGGAAACCAATGGCTGTCAGAAACACTGGGAAACAATACATCCAAAAATATAGAACTTTAAAGCATGGATTCAAAAATGGTCAGCAAAAATCTTTCGAATACATGATTTGTAAGCCAAAACTTGCAAACTCACTGGTATTTAAGCTTTCAGTGGTATCAAAATACAGGGACTCATTGCCTCATTATGTGCATGTTGAAAGCTGAATACACAAATTTAAATATGAATATTCTACCAAATTATTGTCAGATTTAATCAACAATTCTCCTTCTTTTAAAACACACTGAAGGAGTATAGCAGAGAACATGTTAACTGTTAAATCTCCAGCAAGATTATTATTTCTCTGTTACAGCCCACAGAGGAACATGACGGGATTTACCAAAACTCATCTCAACACAGCAGAGTCTGTGAAAACCATTTATTTTAAGTGTGTGTTCAGGTGTCACTCTAACACTTCCAGACTCTGAGTGAGCTCCTCCGAAGACATCATCACAGAAGATTTAAATTGTGCTTTGCCATTTTGTCATTAAGGATGCAGAGACAGAGAACCTCGATATAGTATTTTCATTCAAAGTTAAAACAAAGGACACTGAAATTGACAAACTAACAGATGGAGCAACAGCTCTTGTTGTGCATCCCCCACTGTCTTTGCTGCTCATCCAGCAACTTAAACCTTGAGGTAAAAGCATAACACTTCTGCATGACATGTCCTTTGTCTTGCCAGTCTGTGCCTGTCAAGCACTGTCCAAAACAGCCTATCAGCATTACGATGGACATTAAAAGATGCAGGGGTAGCTTAGCCTTGAGTTGCAAATATGGGTTTCATGTTAAAAATGCTTCAGGTGAAACTCTGGAAGTGGGTCGCTCTAAATTGAAGAAAGAATATCAGTGTCCTGATCCAGTCCTTCCAGTTAAGGGAGAAACATCAGCTGTGACCAATTTTATATTCAAACCAAGGAAATCATTTTTCAAGCTAAATAAAAATGAGTTAATGGTTCGCCATGCCACTTATATTCCTGCCATCACACCCTGATGCTGTGTAATTTATTAGACATGCCCATCGTTATGTAAGTAAGGGTATTTAGCACTTGAATATCATACCATGTGACTCACAGTAATATGAGATGTAAGACTGGAGTGACGTTACCTTGTGCTTATATTTTCTACTTCTGTCTCTGCCCCCTACAGTGTGAGGTGCCACCCAATGGAAGACTCCCACTGGGAGGAGAGCGCAAACAGCTAAGATGAATGCAGGAATAGCAAGCATAATTGGTGAGAAATTCCACATGTTGTTCCCATATTTCTATAATTTTACTGTATTCGTTTTTGCTAACTATGGCAGTATTTAGCAATTCAACTGTAATAACATGTGAATTGTGCTTCTTGCAGTGACTCTGCAGTTCTTCATTCAGATTGGTAAGCAACACATTTTAAGTACACGGATGGGAGATCACATTTTAATTCAACTTCAGTACTGTGTGCAAAGCCTATGTTTTGGGTTTTTTCCTTGATCCAGCAACCACAGCCAAACTGGTGTGTTATTTTACCAACTGGTCGCAGTACAGAACTGGTGTGGGGAAATTCCTGCCAGAAAACATGGACCCCTTCCTCTGTACCCACCTGGTTTATGCTTTCGCCATCATCAACCATGCCAACGAGATCGCTGAGTATGAGTGGAATGAGAAAAGCCTCTACAAGTCATTCAATAGGCTCAAAAACAGGTAACAATTTTCCATGGAAATGATGTATAGCTGCAATGTACATTGGGATATTAAAATGTATTTCCATTCAATCAGCCAGTCACTTTCTTTGTGTGTACCTGAACAGAAACCCCAGGCTGAAGACTTTACTGTCAGTCAGAGAGGTGAACGATGGATCTCAGTGAGTTGATTCCCTGTTGTTAACTCCTTATGAAACTCCTCCATCTGCTGACAGAAAGCAAGAATGGCTGCAGAGGAACACTTTTATTTTACTGCTTTCTCAAGTTGAGAAGTTTTACTTGCCTGTACAGTATTTTGACAGACTATGGCCTTCATAGGTCACTTTTGAAATGTAAATTGAATCTAATAAGACATTTAATTCTATGCCTTCTTTGCAAGTACACATTACTTGCAGGAATTACATTTATTATAAGCACAGTAGTACAAGAGTAGTAGTAGTGGTGGTGGAATACTGGTAGTAGTTGCACAGTTGAGAGTGGCGAGTGTTTGTATCCCATGAGGATCTAGAGGAGCAATTTGTTTTTTGCAGGCACCTATAATCAATATTTTTATAATGTCAATGTCTCAAATGACAATGTGAAAACAAAAACACTGATTTTCAAAAAGAAATCAGTTATTGCAAGTTTAATTAGTCAACAAAATAATAACCAAGTTTTAAAAATCTATTAATATTTAATTCAATTAGTAAGCAATTTGCTTTTGTCTTCTGGAACTTCTCCTGGTGTGCATTTATTATTGTTTTGATACTGTATAGACTAAAACATCAATCAGTTATTTTAAAAAAACAAGAGAATAATCAATAATTTTCAATATTGTTAGCTGCCGCCCTACATAGTCGAATCATGTCATTATAAAGTTTCAGTTGCTCAATCCAAATGTTTCAGTCTCTGAAAATATTTCAGTTCATTATGGTATCGAGCTGTCAGTTTAGAGAAGCAGCTTTCTCATTATCTACTGCAGGTTCTCCATCATGGTGTCCTCTCCTGCTAACCGTCAGACATTCATCCAGTCTACTATCAAATTCCTGAGGACTTGTGGATTTGATGGTCTGGATCTGGACTGGGAGTACACTGGTGCACTGTTGGAGGACAAGCGAAGGTTCACTCTGCTCTGCAAGGTACACTGACTGGAGACTGCATGCCTGCTTTTTCACTCTAAAATATATTTGTTTAATTTCTGTTCTGTTTTTCTATTTTTTTTATTTTAACCTGATTCATTTTTTAGTCTTTGTCCTATTTAGTTATAAAACAGTGGCTTATATCTGTGGCTTGAATGTAATCATCAGTTCAAAAGTTTCAAATATGAAAATGATGTTTACATGAGGTGCTCAAGCTGAGGCTTACTGCCCTTATACTTTTTGTTTATGGAATTTTGATATTGTTCTACTGTTGGTTAATGGATATCCTTTGGAAGATGTGCTGCCTGCGATGAATGCAAATACAAACCTTTTGTCTGGCGCTCCAAGCAATGGGGGCAAGCAGCAATTTTCTGCTATGTTCTAACAACATATTTACATTTTCCATTACAGTTTTTGTATGATTGCTGAAAGTTAGCCCCAGTTTGTGCTTCTCACTATTTTGAAGTTGTCACTTCAGCATTGATCAATACATTCAAGTCACAGAAATGCTCTTTTCCTGAAAAAGAAATAGAATAACAATTGTGAGAGGTTGTTTAACAAAACATGTCATGGGTTTGTTTTTGTTTTTTGGGGGGTTTTTTTTGTAGTGACATTACAAAAATAGCTCCTCAGTGTACAGTGAAATAAAAATTCGTTTGTTTCCCAGGGTGCATTTCCAGTCATTGAAGTAAGCCCGAAACCTGGTTTGTTCTGTGCATGTGCGAAAATGCGGCTACTTCCTGTCAGAAGTATGTGGAAGCAATTTACGGCAGTTTCTGGGATTTAAATAAAATAATGTCATCATTGGTTTTTATTAGTTATGAAATAGAAGATTCAAATTTTTCTTATTAAATAAATACACGTTTTTCTTGTTTTGGTAAAGAATGTCTAATATATGGAGCTAATTTCATCTTTCATTAACAGAAAAAGCTTGTAAAATGCTTGTGTTGCTTGAATAAGTAATTGTTGAATTAATTCAATTATGATTTAATATATATATATATATATATATATATATTGTAATAAACTTTAACCTAAGATACTTTTTTGAATCAAATTTAAGTGGACCACTAGATTTTGGTAGTATTGTAAGTCACGCTAAACATATTTTATCACTATGTAGTTCTAAAGATATGTTCCACTTCTCAACATAAAGTGTCAACTGAAGCTTTCCTTAACAAATTTCTGCATTTAAAAAAAAACAATAGCGTGACAGGGAGTAGCCACATTTTTGCCATGATTTTCACAAACGTGTAGAACAAATCAGGTTTCCAGGACGGATTGGACAGTGGCAATGGCTGCCAGACAAGCTGACGTCAATATTTGGGGTCAAGAAATCAAGACGTTGAGGAAATGATTAGAATTTCTCTCACTATATACTATATACCCTAGGGACTATTTTTTGTACAGTACTAGTAGGATACATGAGACTGAGGAACTGCAGTACAGTAATTGTGTTGGGCTTTTTCAAATCACATCAGGAGCAGTTTAGTACAGCCCGACATGTATTATGTGCATTTATTTATAATAATGTCAGAAACAAACAAGAGTCATTAAACATATGCATCTACACACGGAATACATCAATAACATACACATAAAAATGAATATATATCATCAACTGATAATATTAGTATACATCAAGAGAACTCATTCAGCAAAATAATAGGTCAAGCATACAAAACACAGAAATGGCTTCAACAAATTGTTGTTATTTTTGGCAAGATTCCTAAGCAAGTTGCCCTGTGTGTTCCTTTGATATAACTTGTCTGATAATACCAGCTTACTCAAGGTACTCATCTATCATATTTTATATTGCCATGGTATACTTTAGTATATCTGGTTTGTCATAATATTGCATTGGATGTATTTCTCAATGTATTCACTGTGTCTTTTCTATTGGTTAAGATTGTTCTCATGACTTGGATCACATGATTCAAACCATTCTGTTCAATTACTTTAGTGTCTGAGGATTTATTGATTCATCATCAGTGTTCGCTATCTGCTGAAGTTGCACCCTGTTTACACGCATGGGGACAGAATACATATTCTTGGGATTAAAACATATTGGTCACCTAAAACAGGCCCTAAATATCAGTTAGGACCTGGAATCCTAAAATCAGAAGTCTGCTCACAATCTGCAGTGACTATTCAACATTTGCAGCTTGTTTACAACCAACACAATGCACTGTAACTGTAGAACACTGCAACTCAATCTAATTTTATGTATCCTTTGACACTTTCACAGCCTCTCTCCTTTGTATCACTGGAAACTTAGACTAACTTAGACTGTTACCAAAGGGAGCAACCTTATCCGTGCGACACCATCATTCATAACAGTATGTTATGTTTGGCATCTTCCTTTCATTCTTTTGTTATTCTGTCATTCAGTTTCATAATTACTAAAATGAGTACACTCAGAAGAGTTATATTCTGGATGGAACAGAGGCAGTGCTCAACTTCTTTAGAATTTAATTCTGTTAATTTGTTTTAACTTTACATTGACAATTGGACTGAACTGAAAATTTAGTTATAGTTTAGTACCAGTGTTTTTACATTTTTAAAATACATTTATGACAAATCATGCATACCATACTGCTTTTATCCCTCCTTCATTTCTGGCAGCCAGTGGTTTGTACTCATTTCAGTGAATTATGAAAAATTACTTGAAGAAACCTAAAACTTGCTGAGTTACATAATCCATCAGTGAGCATCGTGTCTGCTCTTAGTTTGGGCACACACATACACACACACACACAGATTATTGTTGTATGTTAATGCACATTTCAAGTCAGTTAAAACTGATTGCCACACAATTATAACACATTTAACAGTTACATTAGATATGACGTTCATTGTGATGGGTTACAAGTTTCAAGTCTCTGCAAGTTGAGGACTGGACTGAGCTGGATAACAATAGCTGCCTGGAAGATGGGAGAAAATCGATAGTGGTTTGCAGTAAAATAGAATGTAATGTAATTTGTTGTTCTGACCACTGACTTAAGTGTAAATGAATATCTATTGATTTCTAGGAGCTTTCACAGGCTTATGAAGCTGAGAGTAAAGGAGGCAGTAACACACAACTGATGCTCTCTGCAGCCGTGGCAGAACAAACAGATATTATTCATACAGGATATGAACTCTCTGAGATGTCAAAGTAAGACTTAGATTCATGTCAGCTTGTTTACATGATCACATTATGTTAAAATGCTACCTTTTTCTATGTTCTGTGGGTGTGATTTTGTGTGTTTGTGTGTTTTTAGGTACATGGACTTCATAAGTGTTAAGACTTTTGACCTCCATGGTGGTCAAGAAGAACTGACAGCCCACCACAGTTCACTCTACTCTGAAAACAATGCTAACATAGTAATTTCTTTTTTCATGTACAGTACCGGTCAAGTAAGCTTGATATCAATATTTTCGAGATTATTTATTGTTTGATCTGTGTGAACTACATAAACTTGAAATATTTTACTACCAAGGCAAGCTGATAAACATTAGTGAATTGTGCTGCATTGCATTGCAGCTGTGTAGAGCTGAGGGGAACTGCACAAGTTGGGTGACAAATCAGTGGGATTGTCACTAGAAATGTCACCTTTATATATATATATATGTAGGAATGGTGTGATGCTGTTTTTCTTTTTGATGGGTATTTTTGTAAGAGGCTGATCTTTAATGTTTGGATCAAATAGTCCAAACGTAACTGACGCAGCCAATTGTATGCCCCTGAAGTTAATTCCATGACCTGATCATAAGACAGCTCCAGATCTTTTCTAGATATTATGCAACCATGATAAGACAACTGCAACCCGAGGAAGTAAATTGGTTTGATAGAAATTCTTCACTTCAATAGCAACTCTTCCCTTTCTTTCCTGTCAGGATTATGTTATGCAGTACTGGATGGAGCGAGGAGGCCCAGCAGGGAAGTTGTTGCTGGGTTTTCCCACTCATGCTCGTTCCTTTACACTCTCCACCACAGCAACAGGCCTGGGAGCCCCAGTCAGTGGCCCTGCCAGCCCCGGGCCCTACACCCAGCAGATTGGGCTCTGGTCTTACTATGAGGTAACAAGAGCACATAGCAGAGAAGTCTACTTCGCATTAGTAACAATTTCTACTTTGACCACAGATACTCTGCTGTAGAGTTCTGCGCGGTTGACGTAGTTTTGTAGGTCAACCCGGAAGTTAGCAAGAGAAACCCAGCGAGGCTGTAAAGGTGGACGAGTGAGTAGATGAGTTTCTGTGTTCAGCGTGATGACGTTTAATGTCCCCGACAACCTCTGTAGTCTCATTTAGACACTTGTTAGCAACCGTAAAAGACTCATAATTCACGAGTGGAGTATTTACTGATGTATTTTATGTCGTAGAACAAAACATAAAAATCTCTTAAGCTTGTGTTAACCACAGACCTTATTTCAGGCATCTAACCAAAAACCCATTCAAGAAACCCACTGACTTCCAGACGAGGGAACAGGAAGAGCAAAAACTGCTAACTCATTTCGAGGTTTTAGGATTCCTGCACCACTCTATTACTATTTTGCTACTATGACTTCTATATCTCCCACTACCATTGATACTACTGCCACTATACTGAGCAGTTTCATCACAGTATGCCTTGTAGTGTCTGGTAACTGGAGTATCCAGTACACAGGTCTGCCATGTATGTTCTTAGCAGTTTGCAATGAGTTTGTACTGCTACTGAACCTGTCTGACTCATACAAACTGAGGATTATGTCTTTTTTGCCCAGCACAAGACTGGTGAAATGAGAGCTTAACAGAGCTTGACATATATTCCTTTCACAAGTGTGATGGTTTCAGCATCTATTTGTACTTGTTCTCATGTGTAAGTTACTGCCAGGGTGCCAAACAGTAACACAAATCCAGTCTTATGTAATTCAGAAACCTGTCAGTGTTGTCATTCGTGTAGACAGTGACAGCCAAAATCATGTCCCTGGGGGCTTATAACTATTACTACTACTACTAATGCTGCTGAACTGTAGCTGTAGTAGTATAAGTGATACCACTACCACCCCTGCTACCACATTTCTATGGCCTCTATTGCTACTGCTGCTGCACTAGTACTACTCTGGCTTCATCAGCATGAACATAACACGTTTCTTATAGCTGTGACAAACATACTTATACTAATAGAGACTCTGATGTCTCTTTACCAGACCTGCTCCTTCTTGAAAGACACCTCAGTTCAGTGGATTGATAGTCAGAAAGTTCCCTACGCTGTCAAAAGCAATCAGTGGGTCAGCTTTGATAACCAGAGGAGCTATGATGCCAAGGTACAGTACATGACTTTTCTGTGGAAGAAAGCAGATATTTCAACAAGTCTGTCTACATGTGAAATTTGATTGTGTTACCTCTGATTGTCTTACAGGTGGACTATCTGAAGAGCAGGCAGTTGGGAGGAGCTGCTGTGTGGACACTGGATATGGATGACTTCTCTGGACAGTTCTGTGAACAGGGCCAATATCCACTGATATCACATCTAAAACATAAACTCAGTGACGGTGAGGCTACGGCTACCATAAACTTCCTTTACTCCAGGGACACATCCAAAAGTTAAATGACAGAATGCAAAATTTGACATTCAATTTTTTTTTTTATGTAAAGCAACATTCTCTAACCTATTTTCTCATATGATGACACCTCATCTAGCATCATTGCTTACTTAAGGGAAAGTCTAGCAATTTACTATTGCAGTTCCATAAGGTTGGGGGTCTCACAAGAGACAGGTGAAAAAAAAGAATAATGAAAATCAAAGCAGCAGAAATGGAGATATCCAAACGTGTAGTCCCTAGTATATGCCAACCTCCAAAAACACTGGATCCTACATTAACCATAATGCAACAAATACCATCTTTTCATTATACCGTCACTTCTTGCAAAAATTGCCCTTGTCTTTCAAAGTCCTAATGCCTTCCTATTAAAAATCTGAAGTCTCGAGCTGAGTTACAGTAACTCTGATGATGTCATCAGGGTTATCTTAGCTTTGGCTTTTTGTTGAGTCTTAAGCCGCATTTCCACCACAGGAACTTTCCTCAGGGACTAGGATCCTTTGTAGGAAGTTAGTGCATTTCCACCGCAGGGACCAGGGTCTAAATTGAGTTATTATTTTACATTTTACATTTTACATTATTTTACCCCCCAAAAAGTCCCTGCTCAGGGCGGTAGTACTCTCCAAAAGTACAGAAACTTTGGGGTGGGGCTTGCAGCGCTGAACATTTCTGAGTTCATTTTTTAAAAATCTGCAGCAAACCAGCTTGTTTTTTGTTCATTGTGCTTCGACACAATGGAGTTACAGGAGAAACCATAGGACAGATGGACTGACGATGTAGTCCAGTCCTTATTGAGCATTATTGAACTCCTCCATGCTTACTGTTGTTGCAATGTCGCACAAATAATGATGCCTGTCTGTCACTTTATATGGTGTCATCATTATCGTATAGTTGCGCACAAAAATGACATGTAAAAACAGCTGTCACTTTTTCATACGTCAGCGGAATAATTTGCCTAATCTTCGCAGGTTTTTAGACTGCAGTGGAAATGCAGACGGGCTGAAAGAACCTTATAGATCCTTGAAAAGTAGTTCCTCAGACTAAAAGTTCTGGGTAATTTGGTGGAAACACGGCTTTATTCTCTCGGACAAAACTCCTCCAGATCCACACACAACATTACACAATTGTTTTCACAAGCTGAGCAGTACAGCTCATGATGTGTATGCTGAATTTCATGTTTAAAATTGGTGGGATTCTTCTTTAAAATGCATCCTTTGGTGTTAAATTGTAAGATTAATTTCAATTCTGGTCAATATTTTTTTTCTAGGCTGGACAACACAGGAAACATCTCCCACCGTACCTCTCCCCACAACCACTTCCTCTTCTTCTGAAAGCACACAACCCACACAGGAGCAATTCAACACAGCAATACCAGACAACAGCTGCTTCCAGAACATCACTGTTGTGTATCCTGTCAGCAGCTTCTGCTCACGCAGAGTTGATGGACTGTATGTAAGATCAGTCAATCCAAAGATATTCTACAGATGTGTGCACAGGAAGACATACATCACACAGTGCCACACCCTGGGAACAGAACACAGCAGCGGAGTGACAATTATTATACCATCAAAGAATTTAGTTATAATCAGCTTTGCAATAGCCACTCTTTTCCATTTGTTAAGTGTGTGGAGTCACATGTGATTTTGCTTTGTATGAACTAAGTGTACAGTAAGTAAAGCTCCTGGTTTACTATGAAAGGAAAAAATTGTATGAGAATGTGAACCTTTTAAAGCTGCCAATAAGGACCGAATGAGGCAAATAACATGTGTTTTAGGTCAGTCAAATAAGTATTTTTATATATAACCCCAAGTTTAGACCCATGTTTACATATTTTCATCATGCATAGTCAAAATTTGTATCAAACTCTGAGTTGGTCAGCTTTAAAGTCAAATACGTCTACCACTCAGTGAATCATAGAAATCATGTAATGGGGCAACGCTGTTTAAACACAGTGATCAATATTCTTTATATTTATATTTAAGCAAATGCAGCTACCAATTGATATTAATGATGATGATAAAGATGATAAGTATTATTATTGTTGTTGGACAGTAAATATTATATTCTGTCAATAAAATCTAGAGGCAAGAGACCATATTTAATTTTATATCAGCAAATAGAACAGCTTTTTAGACTAAGACGCTATTGTAAATAATGGAAAAACTCCTCTGCGATGATAACAGTCATGGGACTTAATTGGGTAAAATATCTCAAAGAGAGAGTCCATGGACCCTCCGAATGAGTCACACAAACTCATTGCCGATGGACCAACACCAAACAGCATCAGCCGACGACATTCGTGTCTTATTTATGCGCTGAGTTCCAGCTGAAAAAATGGACAGTCAGTCAATGCTATTTTAGGGTGGATTTTTTTTCCTTTAACGTGATTACGCTCCGTGAAACGCACAGAAACACCGAAATGCTTTCCGGGAAATGAAGTTTTATTTGAACGTAAAGCCTATTAACCGAAACGTGTAAAGATACATCGTTTACTTCATTTCCCACAATTCCTACAGTCGTACTTCCTGGTTAGATTACACGTAACGTCGCTCCTGTGTTGTAGAGCTTCAGAGTAGAAAGATAACTACAAACGACGAGTTTTACAGACTTATTTTACGCACCTACGGTTATTATTCACTCGTGTTTATTTACTTTGATTATAATGAAGCCACAGTGGCGTGTGTTGTTGTCTTTGGCCTTATATGTAGGCTAAGCTGTGTTATCAAGCTAATATTGGCCAGACTAGTTAGCGAGTACTTGTGTTGTTTACGGTTTTCTCCAAGATGTATACTTTATTATCAGGATTATATAAGTACATGTTCCAAAAGGATGAATACTGCGTTTTGATCCTGGGACTGGACAACGCTGGGAAAACGGTAAGTTGAGTTATAATTTTAATTTATTACAGCTCGTTCACACTGGCAGTATTGTCTGCTGTCGTCTGTCGGTCTCGTTTTCTCTGAGTTCGCGCACTTCGATCAAGCGAGCCGTCGTTTGTGTTTTGTTGCGCATGGTGGTTTCTGGAGGGCTCAGGTGGTTTCTGGAGGGCTCAGGTGGTTTCTGGAGGACTCAGGTGGTTTCTGGAGGACTCAGGTGGTTTCTGGAGGGCTCAGGTGTTGCGGTTGTGGTGGAGGTGTTGATGAGGTTTGGGGGTCCTCCCCCAAGAAAATTACATTTTCACATAATTTTAGACTATTGTAATTACAATATTTATTTATTTTTAAAACACACAGGTTGTAGTTTTTCACATTACACTCAGACATTAGCAAGAAAATAAGTGAAACAAATATGCTCACTGATGAAGTAATCCTTCACATGTTTGTGAGAGATCGTGCTGTGTGCCCTTTAAAAACTAATAATCACAAAATAACATTTGTTCAACAAAGCTTATAGTGAAGGGATTCATCCTCCCAGAGACTAACCAGCTGTAGGGACGGGTATGGCAGGTGGGCGGTTGTCAAGGCAAAAATAATTCCACTGTAAATACTATTTAAACTCTCAAAAAAAAACATTTCTTTAAGACGTTTGCTAAAAATATACCTTTCATAAAAATCTATTCTTTGTTGAGAAATGAGGAAAATTACTATTCATAATAATTGACGATGGAGGTGACAATACCTTTTAATTTTCTCGAATACTGTACAGTAACAGTGACTATTAGCATATCAAATATATTTCATATGCTGACATTCGTTGGAATTTTTAGCAAACCTTTTAAGGAAGATCTTTAAAAGTCATAGTTTAGGGATGAATATATGTTTTACAGTGTTAGTGACACTGGAGGGAAATTCAAACTAATACTTGTCCAAAACTCTTCAGTAGGATGACTTCAAAGCGTATATGGTAACAGGTAAAGCAGTTCTGAACAAGAATCCAATGCATTTCTCAGCAAACAACATATTTTAACTTTTATGAAAGTTAAAATATGAGGGCATTGTCATGTGTTAGAATGCATTTTGACTTCGGAGGAGACTTTCTCTAGCATTTATGAAAAACTGCACAGTAGAATGGCATCAGATGGAAAGGCCAGTTCAGACCAAAGATTTGCGATGAGACGTAACTGTTTTAGAACGTTGCAGGAAAAGTTGTAGGGGTGTAAACAGGCCCGTTTTAGCTCGACTCGAGCCGGCTGATACCATTGCCTGACTCAGCTTGTCAAGTTGCCAGTGCCTGGCTTTAGAGCATAAGGCACCTTTTTGTGAGGTATCAACATCCCAGTTCGAACACTTAAAGAAAAAAAAACCTTATTTAAATCATTATATCCTAAAAGTTGTAAAAACTCACTAATAGAATCCAGTTATAGAGTCACTGCCATTCATGTGAGTGAGCCAGAGCGGTTGGGAGGCGGGGTCAAAGGAAACGCTAGTGTGCTTTCTCTATGGGCCGCATGATGTGGAGGCTATGCAGAAGATCCGGGTAATTTTATACCCAGAAGTCGAACCTTTTTGGCTTTATGTGCCACTGAGCAGCTTTTATAGGAATGAACAGAGCCCCGCCTCCAGCACTGTATCCAGTTCTCTTTATATATCCATGTTGTAAACTGGCAGGTTTCAGAACGTTGCAGACTGGCGCATTGCTGTAGTTGCAAGTTTCAACTCATCTCGTCGCAAATCTTTGGTCTAAACTGGCCTTTAAGCGACATCACATTCTATAAGACATATTTAAAAGTAATCGGTTTCTAACAAGGGAACCCATTGTAATTTTCAGGAAGCCTACAGATACCATTTTTACACATTAGGACGTTTTTAGTGACATCACATTTTAAACAAGACTTATTTCATCAAATGACATATTATAATATTGTTTCATTGGGTATGTGAAATGTGAGCATTGATTGCAGTTTGCTTTGTGTAACAAGTCTTCAGCGAGAGTCATTAGACGTCCTATTTGGCCGCTTCAAGCACTGGTACTGAAATTGCATGAAAAGACGCACAACAAAATCCAAACCTCGGCTGGCTTAACTGGGTTTTTGCCAACGGCTCACTTAACGGCAGTTTCAGACTGGGGTGCAAACCAAACTCTGTTCAAAATTAAGTTAAATCAGTGTTTTCTATTTTTGGTAAAGGAAACGTTATCTCAGCATGCTTTAGCATGGTTAAGGGGTACCGTCCAATTACATTTACAAGAAGTAATAATAACAACTAGCTATGATAATGTTCAAAATACCATCTTTAAGATTTACACGACCAGCAACTGCTTCTACCAAACTTTAAAAATGCTCAATTACAAATTGTACTCCTGCAGTTCACATTTTATTCCAAGTACAATGTGTTTATAGCAGTAAAATGTACATTACTTAAAGTAAAAGTTCTGAAGCCTGACAAAATGTGTACCTTTCAGAGTATTAAATTATTGATGGAGTAACATAAAAGCAGTGTTTTAATGTTGCTTTCCCAAGTGGAGCTACAGCAACTAACTGAAGTACTAACTTATTCATTTAGAATATTTTAAGCTACAGCAATGCATATTTTATTACCTTATCTCATGATTTGCAAACTAACTGAGTTTTGAAGTGTCCCCTACTGTATGTGTATATATGCGTATTAGCCTATGCCATGTCATGTGAATCATTGGATGTAAATGTGTCTACATTGACTTGTCTGTTAATTTCACTGGTGTCTCTCTTTGCAGACCTTTCTGGAACAAACCAAAACAAAGTTCAGTAAGAACTATAAGGGAATGAATTTATCAAAGATCACAACCACAGTTGGCCTGAACAGTAAGTGGGTGTCCTAGTATGTCTTCAGTTGTGCTTGTCATGAAGAGTAATGGGCTTGTTTCTCCAAACAGGGACTACCATGTGTGGTCAAAATTGATGATTTGCTCCTCTTCTCTCAAATCAAAGTAGCAGGGTTCAATTCAAGCCCCATGTCAGTTGAGGGGACAATGATTACTAGTGGCCAACGTCAATCAAATTGTGATATTTAAATGGGGTTCTTTTTGGCTAACTGCAATGATAAATTGTAATTTGCTACACTAATCATTACTAGGTAACATCAGCTTTCTGAAAGACAAACTCAAGCCAGCTCTTTTTCATCCCACTTCACTGCACTCTGTTATCACCTGATGCTGCTTGTCTTATAATTCACAGTGGGTGCTTGATTCCTCCCGCTGCTCTATAACATTTCATCTCACTTTCCTTCACAGTTGGTACAATTGATGTGGGCAAGGCTCGTCTAATGTTCTGGGATCTGGGAGGTCAGGAGGAGCTCCAGTCTCTGTGGGACAAAGTAAGTTAAAAAGTACAATCCAACGATATCCAGAGTGGAATTCTTCACCAGCCACATATTGACGCACACACTTCATGTTTGGGCTGAATGCTCTTTATGTCTTCAACAGAGTGAAAGAATATCCTATTTCTAAGACAGAATTACTTTACATATGAAAATACATATACATATTTTCAAATACCCTGATCTACCATTTTTTTTTTCAGTTTCTTCTGGATTTGGGCAGTTATATGGCTAATCAGTTTTTCAGAAAGAAAACTAATTTTGAAACTGGGATGACTTTCCTACAATGGAGTATTAAGGCCACAGTTAGGGAAAAGTGTCACCAATAAGCATCTCATCATCATAAACTTAAACCAGCTGCTGCATTTTTTTTGAAGCAGTGACTGAAGCAAGGTGGGGTCTTGGTTTCTTCCAGACAGCTGAGCCAAAGAGTGCACGTTCATGGCATCAAAATAAAGTTCAGTGGGATGTGTAGTTAGTCCGCTGTGATGTTGTTGGTTACATCAGCCCTGCTCTGATGTCCTGTGTTCTTCATGTTTATATTTAGTACTATGCTGAGTCCCATGGAGTCATCTATGTGATAGATTCAACTGATGAAGAGCGCCTGTCAGAATCAAAGGAGGCCTTTGGTGAGTAACACACTCTGTAACCCTATGCTCTGTAGTGTGTGTGTACCTGTGTTTAAAACAACCCTTAAAGGATATTTTTTAAGTCTGTCTTAAAACAATAATCAGGTGTCCATATGTACATTGAAACAGATTTCTGTAGTCATTCCTCCTGTTCATATTGGCCATTAAGTTATCCTTTCGTAATGCGCCTTCAATGGAAGTGATGAGGGACAAAATAAAGTCGGGCAAATAAAGTGGATATCTTCCAAGGTTAGTCTTTTTAGTCTTAAATTTCCTCTTTGTGCTTCCCAGGCCAGTGTTTCTGCGTTGAGCTGCAGAGGAGGGATAGTAACAAAAACAGGAAATTTTGAAGGCTTTATTGTGTGTTAGGAGAAAAATATCAGTAACATAACAGAGAACTGAAAAAAGCCTTTATCAGTAGGTATTTGAGGCAATATTCTGTGATGATAGAAACACTCGACTGCAAGTTGTTGAATCAATAATTGAACCCTTGTCTCCTCAGAGAAAATGATCAGCAGTGAGGCATTAGAAGGTGTCCCACTCCTTGTGCTGGCAAACAAGCAGGATGTACCGGTACTGTATGATCTTTTTGAATGACTAAGACCGTGTTCAGGTTAATGCAGATTCATTTTAAAACACAGATTAATCTCTATGTGTTGACCTTGCCTTCAATATGTGTGTTTCATTGATAACTTGTTTGAGTCATATATCAAGCAAAAATGCCAAACAGTCTCTGGCTCCAGCTTCTCAAATGTAAGGATTTGCCGTTACTCTGTTTTTTTTAATTGTAAATTGAAAATCTTTGGAACTGTTGGTTGGACTGTACAAGCAATTAGAAGGTGTCACCTCAGGGCTTTGCCCGAGTCACCCTTACTGAGGCTACATCAACACTAATATGTTTTCATTTTAAAACGAAAAAGATCTCTGTCCACACGAGCGTTTCAGAAATTATCTCTGTCCATACTACACGCCCGAAAACGCATATCACTTGAACATTCATGTGCACTGGGCATGCATATGCTGGCGTAAACAGGAAGCAGAATGTCTACCTTGCAGTTGGTTGTTTAGTTGCAGAAAATACTACAAACGAAGAACAGCAATGGCGAAAAGTAAGACCAGTGATTTCTATGCTTGGACCGACAACGAGGTGGAATTCGTAATCCTATAATTCGTTATCCATGTTGAATTAACAGCTGGTAATCAAGGCTGATGTTGTTTGTTTTCTTCTGGAAAAGGGTCATGACGAATCAGGGAAAGACACATCGTGGCTGATCAGGAAGCAAACGCGGATGTCTGCGTCATCGTTTTAAAACGTCTTCGTTTCCGCCCCTCCTTGCTCAAACACAATCCTGGAGTTTTCAAACTAAAACGGGGTCAGCAGCATTTTCTAAAGTCTCCGTTTTAAGGTTTCAAAAACGCCAGAATAGTGTGGATGCAAGGCGTAAACATAGCAAAAGTTATACGTTTTAAAACAAAAATGTATTTGTGTGGATGTATCCTAAGACAAAAACTATATTAGAGATAATGATTGTGTGGTTTGACAGTTTTGTCTTTGTTGTTGTAACTTTCAGTCATGTCTTGTTTCTGCTCTGTTCTCAGAACTGTTTGTCAGTGCCGGACATTAAAACAGCCTTCAGTGACTCTGCCCCGAAGATTGGCAAGAGAGATTGTTTAGTCCAGCCTTGTACTGCCCTCACAGGGTAAGACTGCTACTGTGTTAAATGGTACACCGAGTGTGGGCAACAACAGCAACCTGTCAAATATAATCCAGTACAATAGCCCTGTAAGGAACACACCTTTGTGAAGCGTACAATGTTCAATTTCTGAAGTACAAGCTAATCAAAGATTTATTATTATTTGTTGTGTTGCTACTGGATTAGATTCCATTATATTTTACAGGTGGTCATAATCTGTTTAAAGGCATTACTTTGACAATACACAATAATCGAGTGCTGCAGGAATGAGTCCTAAAAACCAGAAATGACTCAGCATTTTTCCACTTCCTGTTCGTCTGGAAGTCAGTGGGTTTCTTGAATGGGTTTTTGGTTTGATGCCTGAAATACGGTCTGTGGTTAACACAAGCTTAAGAGATTTTCATGTTTTGTTCTACAACATAAAATACGTCAGTAAATACACCACTTGTGAATTTTGAAGCTTTTACGTGTCTTTAAAAAGGCGGTTGCTAACAAAAGACTACAGAGGTTGTCGGGGACATTAAACATCATCACGCCGAACACAGAAACTCATCTACTCGCTCGTCAGCCTTGCTGGGTTTATACTTGCGCTCTTGCAAACTATTCTAACTCAAACCTTCCCAAAGGCTTTTGTAGAAGAGGTAAGCGTGCAAAATTAAATTACAAGTTGGAAGCTTAGTGGTGGTGACATTGAAGTCATGCGATCGTGGTGTAGTTCGTTTATAGCCTAACGTTAGCTTTTTACTTCTGGCAATTGCATTTACGCTTCAGAAATCATAAAAGTGGTGTTCATTTGTGAAGATTATCTTGCTGAACAAAACGTGTAAGTATCATAAACTTGTGTTTGCCACAGAGCTTATTTTCTGCAATAATCCAAAATCCAAAGGAAAAATCCCATTGGCATTTTGTCGAGGGAACCAGGTTGTTCAATTCAATTCAGTTTTATTTATATAGCGCCATATCATAACAAAGTTATCTCAGGGCACTTTTTCGAGTAGAGCAGGTCTAGACCGACTCTTGTTCCCAGTTATCTAGATTTCCTGTAGACAAGAGATACACAGTTCCTCAAATAATAAACCGATACTCTGACTGATATGAGAGAAAAATATAATAACCTCACTGTGAAATAGCTACAACAGAATGTACAGTATGTTACTAAGGTAAATTAAGATAAACATGGATGAAGTAATGAGCTATAAATACATTACTAATGACTGTGGAAGCCCATTTCCACCCAAAATAAAAAATAAAAATGTAGACATGATAAAAAATAATTTAAAAAAACATTGCGCTGGTGAGGTCATTTGGAGCCAGAGTCTGCGCAGTAGTGATCCATGATACACTTGAACAAGAATCAGTGTGATAAGAACTACCTAAAACGACAGAAACCATCTTTGGGAGAATTTTATTTAACCTGTACTGCTAACATTGAGAAGGTGGGGTTTATGACCTATACTGCTGCCAGCCACCAGGGGGCGATCAACATGTTTTGGCTTCACTTTTTGGGAGCTGTCATGTTGTCCATCTTTATATGCAGTCTATCGTTTCTCCTCAGATTCGTGTCAGCCGCTGGAGGTAAAAAAGAAGCTGATGGATCTCAGTGATGAACTAAAATATGACAGATAAACTTCTGTTAAACTGTGATGAGGATTGTGGTATCAGTAGCTGAGATGGCTGGTAAAGGAACAACCCACACAGCTCACTAATCTTAATCAGCTGCTCCTTTTCAGTCTTGTTACCGCCTGCTTTGCACATACCACTATACCACACCACGGTAAAACTGGAAACTTTTCTGTTAAAAATGCTCCGCCATCTTGATCTAAGGGTTTTTTTGCCTTTTTATGTACTTGGTTAGAAGAAATTTAAAATGCTGCTAAATGACTTGCTTATTTGTTCTGATACAGGGATGGAGTGAACGAAGGCATTGAGTGGATGGTGAAGTGTGTGGTCAGAAACATTCACAGGCCACCCAGACAGAAGGACATCACGTAAGAAGTCATCAGTGCTCTTTACTCTTCTTTTGGACTGTGAGTTTCTCCTCGAGGACATTCCATGTAAACCCTGGAGCTGATAACTCTCCTCTCTCCTCGTGTTTGCTGTGACTTTGAACTTTTTGGATTTCTGCTCTTTCAGTTCAATACAGACAGTGTGTGACAGTATTTTTATCACCAAGCATAATTTCAGATGTGCTTTGAAGGAACGTCTGTGCATTCCACTTGTTACACTTTTTCAGGCGGTGTTATAATTTCTTGTGTGAGCAGCAGCCCCAGTCTCTGGTGCAGGCTGGGGCTGCTGTGACTGTCTGCATGGAGCCTCACTGACTGACACCCTGCACTGTGATCACAGGAGCACAGAAGCATCAGTTTGACACATCGGTTCTCACGTAAAATATGCAAAACTGCAATAGGGTGGCTCTCTGTTTGTTCACAATATCATACAAAAGGGACATTGTAGTGTTCGGTTTGTATTCCATTCGCTACATGGAAGCTAGTTAACCTAGTTTGCTAACATTAGTACTGATTCACACTAGAACTTACTTTAGTTCATGTTATTTCACCACCTGCAGAGTCGGGGTCTTTGAATCATGACACATTGTAACGTAGGGAGAGCTGAAATCATAGATAGTTCTGAGCAAATGCGAACAATGTGGACCCCCAAATGGTTAAAGCAACATTATGCAAGAACTGGTATTTAGCTAATAGCTAACATTACTTAGAAGGCCAGTGGGAATGAAAGAGGCACCATTCATCCTATTACAAGTCAGTGTGCCATCAAAATGATTTTGAAACTGTTATTTTAAGGTAAACTCGTTGCATAATGTTGCTGTAACTGCCTGTGTGACAGTTGAAATTGAAGTGATACAGCCATCTATTGTGTTGCACCAATCACATTATAGTACCGACATTGTCAGTCAGAAACCAAATTCACGCCCCCTGAACAATGCCAATGTAGAGGGCGCTGTAACTGCAAAAAGATAAATGAAACAAACTTCTTGCTTTTTACAATTTTGTGCACGTCAGTCACCAAGGACATATATAAGGACATATATACTGATCTTTTAGCAAATATTTATTGTAATTTCAGTTTGACTTCAAAGTTTGAACTCTCTTACTTTAATTGTTGTTGACATGTTTTTAGCTCTTAAAAACTTTACTTGTAATATCATTTATTCATCATGTTTTTGGCTTTACATAACTGTCATAAGATAAATTCATGATGGATAAATGAGAAGAATTAACTTGTAATTGTGAAGGGTTAGGGACATTTCTCACAACTTTTACTTTGACAAGTTTTCCTGTGCCAGCTGTGTAGTGTGGAGAGCCCAAATCCTAATAACTCAGCTAAAAATCCCCTCTCAGAGGAAAAGGAGAATAACTACTCTATTAGCAGTTTTGTATACTTTTAGGTGGGTTTTGGTGTATTTTCTTTGCATTCTTTTGATCACAGCAGAGGACAAATCAATGGGCTCCGTATAGACTCTGGTGCAGCATCCCAAACAGTCTCTCTACAGTCTCTGTGTGAGTGGTACACATACAATTCAACAGCCACTGAACTGTTGTTTTTGAGGTTACCTGTATATCATTTGACCTCTATAAAACATTCATAGTTTGATTTAAACTATAACTTTTGTTTTGATTGACTTTGGAAATGCTAATGTTCATAATTGGTGAAGACACTACAGATGGTTGGGTAACGACACGATATCATTAAAAACTGAATCTGAAAGTGCTGAACACACTCGAGAAATCTTGCTGACTGCTGAATCACTGCGTACCAGCAGCTTAACTTGGGATGTATGAAGTGGTTAAAAAAACTGAAGGTGACATCCTCTGTCAGTCACATATATGGAGGAGGACGATGATGATGATAATGATAATAAATTTCTGAATTCAAAGAAAAAAATCTGTCATTTTTAAATTTGACTAACTTTGACATAAAGATGTCCTGCTATCAGTATTCACATTGACCCTCACAACTCGACCCATGACTGTATCTATCAGGGTAATTATATTATTATTAACTAGATGTATTTGCTTTTTACATTACTATAGGAATTTAACTAGCCTGACATCGCCAATTCGCAAATGCAAATATTTCTGGAACCTCTCAGTTCATGTTCAATTTCCAAGGGAAGTTATCAATGGGCGTGGACCAAAATGCCTCTGGACGCAATTGGATAGACCTACAACCAATCAGAGCAACAAAACAAGTGACGTAGCTCTGAGCGGCAGAAAGCAGGTTCCCAGGCTAGAATTTAACCGCAACCGGTGTTTAAATATAAAATTTCATTATATAGTCTTTGACATTTTGTAGTGTTTTAATGCCTTCATTAATGATGCTAATCGTTGATTATATAATTATCTCAGTATCAGCTAAGTCAAGGGTACAAAAGACAAAAGAGCAGAATGGCCAATGACTTCATTAGCATTTACCTGGAATTGTTCCAACAAGAATTTTTTGATGAGGACAGAGCAACCATATCTCCATAACATCATGGGAAACAAGTCATAACTTACGAAACTTGTTAGTGATGGTGATAAACATCTGAAATATGGAATAGGGAATGGAGAGGCAAACCCTTCAGGTTTGAAGAAAGGTAACAGGAAACATCAAGAATGTAAAATGAATGTATGATTCTTCTGAAACATTACTGTGGTAGAAAGTCATTCTAGAATCATTCTCTGACAACTATACAGAAGCTAGGCATTGCCTATAAACAGTACAATATGCAAATAGTATTTATTGGAAGTCAAGATTTCTCAATATCTGGTATGTCAACTGTGTGCCTTTGTCACACACAGAGTGAGCTACCATGCAAGGTACTGGCTTGCATTTTGGGGTCTTGCCCAACGACACATGGACGGGGGATCGAACTACCAACCCTGTGATTAGTGGATAACGCGCTCTACCTCCTCTACCACAGCTGCCCAGACTTGATTTGAATTTGATTGGGCATGACATTATACTGTAGTTATGTTACGTATTCCAACACAAAACCAAGACACACAAAAAGGAGTAAAGACAATTTGAAAAAAAAAACATAAAGGCATTACATTAACAGACAATGCCCTAAAAATAGCTACACATGAAGACTATTGCACTGCTCATGACATTCCCATGACTATATATATATATATAACAATCATTTAAATTGACTAGTGTCAGATTAGTTTGCTCCAAGAAAATGGAACTGCCCACATAAAAAGTCCTTTATCAAACAGACAAAGAGCAGGGTAAGAGCGCACGCTGTAATCTGACATAATGTGAAGAAACATGAAAGATACCTATATAAATGTAGGAGGACCACATGATCTGTCTTCGAAATGTCAGACAGCCAGCACATGTTCTCATATAATACACAGTGATGTGTGTAAGCATTATACGTAGCTGGTGATAAATCTGAAGGCTATATAGTGAGCAGAATCCAACAGTGAATTGACAGGTGCATTCATTGCATCTCTGTCTCTCAAGACAAAGCAGCATCATATTACAAAGACTTAGTGATGAAAAGCGGCATCATGAACTAAAATATGGGGGAAATGGGTGTTGTGAAATAAAAACAGACTTTGGAAAAAGAAATTTGGAAATAAAAAGCACTGGAATTAAACAAAATGACCTGCAGTGAATTCTGTGAAAAGAAGCAGGATGACATAACACTTATAACCAGTTTCACAGATCTGTATTTTATCTGTATTTATTCATATGATGATTTCTTAATGTCTTATTTATTAATTTACTCTTGAAGACTTTGTATCTCCATAGCTCCATAGCGATCCTTTTTCTAGCAAATGGGAAAAATAACAAGTCTCTTCAACAGACTGTCAAGCATGAGGTTTAAATGGCAAACGCTGAATTTGGTGAAATACATCATTAGCTTTACTGAGATTTAAAAATACTATTAGACTAAAAGGGTTATCACCCACCCACCCTGTATTATTCCAGCCAGCAGGAATCAATGGTCCATCTGAAATGCTAATGCTTCTCTGTCACACACACATGCACCTGTCCTAATTTCCTCAGAGTGGTATTAAATCAATGCAGTGTCTGGTGCTGTGATATATGTTTAATCAACATTATTCTCATTTATCACAACTAGGGAACTGCAGGCTGAAATTCATCCAGTGTGAATACTGTGGGAGGATAGCCCTGCTAACATCATTAAAATACACAGGATATTTAAACCACAAAATTGCATCTTTCATCTTCAGAATGACTGTGTATCATTCCAATCTATACCATGGATTCACTTACAAGAAGTGACCTATCCCTGAGTCATACTCCTCATGACCTTTGACCCCTGAGCCCCCCGCTGCAAACCCTCTTTACTGTCACCATCACTCTTGAGAGGCTTACCACATGCTCTTCCTCCACCAGCGCCTGATGATTGTTGCACTGGGGGACATGTTCCTCCAGTACCATGAACACACATACTGTACTTTAATTTGACTAAATTCTACAAAATAAACAAATACACAGATCGCACACTGCAGGGCTCAAATATTCGCTCTGTATTACACCAAGGTAACGTTTCGAGCACCTCATCAGATGACTCAATTCTACAGACACCGTCCTGCTGCCCCAAATTCTCACTAGAGCAACAAATGTGTATTAATCTGCAGGTGAATATAGTCCCCAGCAAATGCACTATTTCCTCCTATATGAGTAACATTTTCTATAAACTACAGTGCCCAGAATTTTCTGAGACTTTAAAAAACAAAACAAAAAACGATACTTTATATTTCATAAGACGTTTTTTTAAAGATTTACATCTTCACTAGTAACAAATGGGCATGGAGCTGCAGTAAGCGCCACAGAAAGAGTAGGAAATATTGAGAGACAGACTTGTTGGTTTTGCTCTGTGTCTGAAATCACTGACTAGTCACTATTCACTATATACACATATATGGAGGACTATATATAGTGTGTCAAATGCAAAATATAAAACAGACACTACTATGGTCGTTCCTTTCATCCAGAAGCCATCTAAATTGGGCCTTTCCCCCCCTGACTTCACAACTACTGACCATCAATTGAAAGCACTACCTTTTACAATGCATTGTGGGATCGTTTGATTAAACTGAATAGTCTCACTAGACTTTTGGACAGCACGAAAAAATGGCTCACACTCTATAAAGTGGACTAAATAGTGAATAATATAATGAATAGTTTAGGATTTCAGACTCAGCCTTTGTCTCTTGATGGAATTTGGGCCCGGGTCGGTCTGCTTTACCCGCCGTGATGACGTGTTTCCACAGCAGGTTATTATTATGCTGTGGTCCTGCTTGTTAGCAGGGCCGACCACGCCCAACCTGTGATGGTCTCCTCCCCTTAGCTGTGTACACGGTGGCTAAACTCATGTGTGTCTGTGTTGGAGATTAGAGAGAAAGCTCTGCTTTTAAAAGTGTTCAGCTCTCAGTACATTAGCTTTTACCTGAATATCTGTGGTTTTTGAGTTTAGTTTCACTCCTGTGTACTTTCAGATATCAGCCTTATTTTACTGTTTACTAATGCTCCCATATCAGAGCTGTGTTAAGTTGCTGCTTCACATTAAAAGCAAACTGGCAGGATACTTTTATTGTGAAGAAGTTATAGGAAATGCAATGTGTTTGTCACCAAGTCAGCAATTTCGGAACCCATTGGCTATCGTCTGCGGGTCACGGCTAGTGTTTCGGGCTTCCGGTGTAGCCAGTGGATATCCGGGCCAAGACAGCTTGACACAGCTTGACTGCTACCTCCCCTACTATGGAAAAACCATTTTATACTCATTCATATAGTAGCATTAATTAATTATAATTGTTGCCACTTGATGTCAGAGGAACAACCTATAAACACAATATTGATGCATTATCAACATAAGTCAATTTGTTTAGTTTATTAGCTAGTACCTATGTACACAGAGCAACATTAGCATTCGTTTAGAGTCGTGTTTCTGGCCACCCAACAAAAACGTCCAATATTCACTTTCTTTTTAGCTCTGTTTTGGTCTCCCCCAATTCCTGAGAAAAATATCCGTCTCATTAGCTCCTAAATGCTCGATGTTCACTTGCTACTCGCAAACTTTCGTCTCGTCGTTTAGTGCGTGGCAGGTCGTGTACAGTGGGTTTATCAGAGCTTTTTCCCTGAAAACAGCTGCGTGCTGCTGCTGGAAACGAGGCTGATGGAACACATGAGAGTGACCCAAAACAATAAAGTGCATCCTTAAATCACCATTACTGTTACTATTTAGAAGATGATTTAAATAAAGGTTCAATTCCTCAATTGTAATTGTATTTTAATCCTTGAAATGAGTTGCCTTGACTGTAACGGACTTTTAAGTCTATAGCTTATTAGTGCCTTTAGAAATCAGCACTAATAAATTACACCTTAATAGAGGTGCCGTCTTATGGAATTCAAATAATTTTAAGATAGTATTTTAGATGCATTTCATATCTGTTCATCTGTCCATATCTGAATCATATCAGATGCATGATATTTGGTTATGTCCCTCATGTGAATGCTCTCCCACCTCTGCTTGACCCCACCCACCTTTTCCCTTGCCAGCAACAGAGTACACCCTCCTCCCCATATACACACACACACACACACACACACACACACACACACACACACACACACACACGCACATTAAGTCCCACTCGCTGCCCATTGTTCACATAGACTTGTGCATTGCACCATTCAGGGCACAGACACATGCCCAGCCCACCCTCTCTCTCTCTCTCTCTCTCCTCCTCCTCCTCCTCCTCCTCTTTCTTCGTCGTCCTCTCTCTCAGGCTCCTTCACATTCTCTGTTCTCCTCCATCCAGCAGCATCATCCGGCTCTCTACTCATCCTCCGATGTCAGCAACAATGACCAGCACAGTATCAGGTAAGACGACACGGTCCACACCAGCTCGTCAATTAGTTGGAATTGTGTGGATATGTGTGTGTGTGTGTGTGTGTGTGTGTGTGTGTGTGTGTGTGTGTGTCAGAAGAAAGGGAGGGGCTGTATTGTTTTAAGTCTGTTTAATAATGCGGAGGGTGGAGACGGTCTCTATGTATCTGTCTAATTGTCATGGCAACTGGGATTTTCTTCTCTCATTGTACTGGGGCTCTGATTCAGATAAGAGACCTCCCCATAGTCCCACACAGACATGTAAACGCAGTGAAATTCATCCAGAAAAAGCAGGTCATTGATCATTCATTTGCAGTAACATGTAACCACTGCGGACTAAATGGCAGCTTGCTGACGCAGATCTAAATCACAAAAAAACTAAACACAGATTCACGCTGAACCTGGCAATGGCATTTTTTGCAAGTACCATTCTGGTGAGTTTATACTGCAAGTAAGGAAGTACAAAATGGACAAAATAAATCCTGGGATAATTATCACAGTATCATCTCAATATTGACATGCTTGCATTGATGCTTTGATATTTAGTAAAGTACTCAAAATCACATAAAAAGTTAATCTTATGTTTAAGTCATTAAGTTAGATGTTTTCATGTTACTCGTGTTAATCTTGTGCAAACACGTTCAACCCTCTGTGACATTTGCTAACATACCACTCAAATTTATTTAAATGAATGTCAAACAAATGTGGAGATACATTATGTCCCTGGTGTATTTTACACAAAATGCTAAGACAACTTATAACGAAATGTAAGACATTTGCATTTAAATGCATACTAAAAACAAGATTTAGTACATTTTCTTTTATATATGAGGCAATAATCTTAGACTACACAGATGTAGAGTCAACCAATTCAAAAGCCGTCTATTATCACCATACGCACGGCAAATTCCTTTTCTCCTGTGATGGTACAAACATTGAGTGAATTCACATCAAATGTTTAATTTGAGTCCCATCCTTCTCTCCCCAGAGGATTCTAGTACTTTCTCGTACAGACAATGACCTATACCAGAAGTCAAAACAATAAAAAAAAGACTCTGTGAGGCTGTACTGTGGCACCGTGGTGCTTCAAGCTAAATGCTAACAGCAACATGTTCACTATGACATGCTAGCTAACATGCTGATGTTAAGCAGGTATAGTGTTTACCATGTTGACCATTTTAGTTTAGCGTTTTAGCATGCTATCATTTGTTAATTAGCTCTAAGCACAAAACTGAGGCTGATGGGAGTCTCATCATTTTTGCATGTAGTTGGTCAAAAAGCAAAGTATTGGACGAATTGAAGTTGTTACATAAAGGTAGCATTAGATGAAAAGTCACAGGTTCACTACAGTTATTAGAAAACATTGTCTAGGAACGATTGTCTGTACCATATTTTGTGCCAATCCATCAGGTACATTTTCACTGGATAATTGAAAACTTTAAGCAGCATTATGCAAGAATTTGTATTGTTTGCGACTTGGTGCAGTACAGTTTTCAGAGTGCAGTTCCCCCTCATGGACAGCTGTACACGTGCATTTGTTGACAAGTTGAAGGATTTGGATTAACTGGGTTTATGATCAAAAACTAGCGAGTCAGCAACTTTGCTAACACAGCCAGACGTCAAGCAAGTGCAACAACACAAGACACAGCAAGCCGACTGATATTACTTACTAGTCCAACAGCAAGGAGGCCGGCTCGCCGTCTGTCCTGCAGCCTTTTATTTCACAAACCTCTCGCCAACGACTAAAAGCCAGTCTGAGATTTACTCTTGTCCGGCCTCTTGCTCGGTCACTCTTCTCTTTTTCTCTTCTTGGCTTCTTCTGCCAACGTCCTCTTCGGTCTCTTCGCCTCTGCCATGATGTCCATACTGAGAATACTGAGCTAGACCCATGTGTGACGTGGAGCCGTAAAGCATTACGCACTTCTCACAGGAGATCGTACCCACTCAACCCAAGTTACATAGTGCAAGAAAAGGCGTTCGGGGCGTGGAGTGGGAAAGAGGCGCCATTCTCCCTATAACAAGTCAGTGTGCCATCAAAATGTCTGTTATTTTAAGGTCAAAAACCTGCATAATGTTGCTTTGAACCTGCAACAACTGATTTTTTATGGCCACTTGGGGGCAGTGGAAACAAGCTGTGAACACAACATTGACATATTACTTTTTAAGTTGATATGGTGAAGTTGTTGGCAAACATTTGCTTATTTACACATCCAGCAGTTACGGGGAAACAATATCATTCATTTGTAATGTCAAGTCCACTAATGAATGTTAGTCCAATATTCACTATCTTTTAGCTCTACTAACTCTTGAGTCAATTATCTACCGAGCAGTAAAGTTATGAGCTGGACACCTAAACTATTAGCTGAAACTTGCTATAAGGCTCCAAAAAGCAAAATGAGGAGGGATGCAGATTCAGGAGCAACCGCTTTCACATTGTCACATTGTTTTCATTTTTCATGTCATCATTTGATACATTGTTTAAAAAAAATATATATATATATATATATATATATATATATATATATATATATTATATGTATTATTCTCTGACTGTTCAGCCACCAAAGTCCAAATGAGAGAAAATCTGAGGTGATAAAAATGGTGATACTTTCATGCGAGTCCCCTTCACTTATTACCGTACCTTCACAGCAATATAAGCTCTACCTTATTGGTGAAGGTTGTTAGAGCTCTATGCAGCCTAAATCCTGGAAATCCTGCAGACAGAACTCAGGGCTGGCAAACAAAATCTCATAACTTCGTTTTGCTATAAAAAATAAAATCTATATTCTTATTAGTAGTTAATTTCCTCCTAAAAAGGCACTCAAATTGAACATCAATCATAGATAAGATAATAAAGCACAGGGCACTTTGTAGTAAGATAAGTCAGTTGTAATAATTGTTCTATGTCAAGATGTTATACTGACACCTACAGGTAATACATGTGTAAACACCTGTCATCACAGTTAGTGCGTTAACCATACACAGTTTTACATAGCATCCTGCCATAATTGTTTACAACAACAAAAAAAAAAATTTATTTAGTTATTTGATAGATTGATTTAAATGTAAATAAATGAAGGAAATAGCATATTTATTTATTTTATTTTTCTTACTTCATTGTGCCTGGTGATTTTACAAGTGTCAGCTTTTTAAATCATTTTCACAAATTCTGAAGTGTGGTTATTCAGCAACAGTTTGAGTGTCCTGGTTCACTGCATAACAGTGATCATTGTGCTCCACGTGCTTCCTTGTATTTGATATCTGAGGTCAATGGGGGGTCATGCCCAGCCAGGGGAGCCAGCTGAATACTCATTTCTATCACTTTCTCCATGCACCATCTTTTGTCATCAGTTTATCTCCCAGCTCACTCATCTTTTTGATTCCCCAACCAGTCTCTTTCATCTTTTTTTTTTTTTAGCTTTCTCACGATCTTACCCCTGAGTGGGCCAAGATCCTCGTCAATGTAGATCTTTTTCCAGCCCAAAGAATGTTTTTATTCCTTCTAGTTACTCATATTCGCCATATTGCCTGCTATATTCAAGTAGTTTCAAAGATGTCTCTGGTGCACCAGGCACTACATTGTTTTCATCAGAATTTGTCAGTCTTGATTCAGTCTTTTCTTTTGCACCAAACTCATGAATAATGTATCAAACGCTGCATGCTCTCTGGCTCCATGAGTGAGTCTACGCCCTTATCCTTGTCTCACCGATGTCTCCCTTTGTATACGCACACCATGTGCATCTCTGATGCACACACACACACACCTTATTACCTGCTGCTGTTTAGCCTCCACAGAAAAGGCACAGCAGGAAGCTAGTTGCTTGGAAGAAGAAAAAAGAAGAGGCAGGAATTCACAGTTGATGTCGTGTTATGCTGGCAGCTCACAACGAGGCGTCTGAACATGAATAATGAACACATTTGCATTACATTTCCTCCTCTGGAATGAGATTTGATTACATAATACTACCTTGTGGTGTACAAGTCAGCCATTTTGAGGATTCAGTGGAGTAACAGAGGTGACTGTTCTGGTACATGTCCGGTGTAGCTGAGCTAACAGTTACCTTGCCCTACTTTAGACTGACACTGATGAAAAGATGTATAGTGCTGAGCTGCCTATTCATGGTGTGACTCACTGTGCAGAGGACACTGGGGCAGTGTGAACACTTAGGTATAGAATATATGGCTAATGCTGTTTTTAATGAACAGGAAGAAGGAGATGAATAAATTGATGCATCATGTTTGTTTCTCTGGTGCTTTCAGGGTTGGGCCTGAGCAGGATTTAACCATGTCAACCAAAAACTGGAAACAGAGCTCTAGAGACTAAAGTGGCTCAAGCTGCTGCCTCTTTGCCCTTTGTCTGAAGTACCTGTCCGGGCCAAATCAATAAATTACTATTGTTATTATATTACTGACATGAGCCAGATTATGCTAGAAAATCCAACTGTGTCGGAAGGCAAAAGTCTTTATAGCCAATCACTCATTAAATATGAACATAACGTTCATTTTCAGACAGTTTCTCCTGGAAGACATTCATGTTGCACTTGACTGTTCACATGAAAAGAGACAAAAACGCTATTAAAAAAAGAGAGCTATAGGAAGAAGTTCAAGGCCTTCTTATTTTCTCACCTTCACACACCTGGCCAATCACTGCATGAAGTGTGAATGTCACAATTCCGAAATTCCAACAATGGAAAGGGGTGTGGGGGAGGGGGTATCTGAAGCTGTTTGACTGTCAGACCAAGGGGTGACGTGTCCTCCTCTCTTTTATTATTTTTATACACTCATCTGAGCTGCCCTCAGTTATTGCTGTGTGCTTAGAGCTGTGAGCTTAAGGAGCAGCAAGGACTGGTTGTGAGTGCTTTATGGACTTTTTTTGTCCTGGGTTTTGCCTTTCAGGCTACTTACAGGCTGCCCTACCTTATTGGTGGACGTTGTTGGGACGTATGCTGCCTAAAAAAGTCAGGAGTGAAAAATGTAGTCTACTCCCAACTATGTTTTTTCTTTTTTTCTTTTTTTTTGGGGGGGGTGGGGGTAAAAATAATTTAATCTATATTTTTATTTACAGTTTATATTCGCCTAAAAGCTAGAATTAAAGAATCAAGAATCAGTCAAAGATAAGACAGTAGAGCACAGTGCCCTTTGTAGTAAAGATGGAACTACAACATTATCTGCCGCCATTTATTTCTTTTGGTGACTGAGTTGAGAAGGACAGTTTTCCCTCTATACCTTCTTTCTTTCTTTTCCTTGCCTAAAACTAAGGTTAAATGATCGTTTCATTCTTAATTGGATAGCTAATTACCAAAGAGCACACAGCATAGTTTGTCAGTGGGCTCTGTTAGCCTTGAACCACTGTTAATGTGTATTAAGATTTTTGAACATTTCCACTGGTGTGATTCTAAAACTTCATCAGAAGTATTTATTCCTGTCCTCTGGAAACTGTTACATTACATGAGTTCTCTTGAAGCAGATAGCTGCATAACACTGTATTAAATCAGTGTAGTTCAGTGTTGGAAGAAGTTTTCATATCCTTTGCTTGAGTAAAAGAAGTAATACAACAATGTAAAAGTACTCCATTAAAAGTAAAAGTCCTGCATTTAAAATGTTCCTTAAGGGTACATAAGTATCATAAGCAATATAAACTTAAAGTGTCAAAAGTACTCATTATGCAGAATGGCCCCTTTACAAGTGTTATGGGTGTATTCATGTACTTACTTGTAAGCAGCATTTTAATGTTGTAGCTGATTGAAATGGAGATTTTATTTAAGTTCATTATATGTTTTCTATGTAAAATCTTAATCTGAATAGTAAGTAGTAACTATAGGTGTCCGGTAGATTAAGTGAATTAAAGAGTTCAATATTTTCCTTCGTAATGTATCAGAAAATGGAAATACTCAAGGAAAACTGTACCTAATTAAAGCACTTAGTTTAGATGGTGGGAACTGTGAAATGATAAGTAGGTGTTTCACCTGGTAGACTAGTTCACATATTCACTTGTTATTGTTTTAACTCTTAGACATTATGAGATTTAATCAGGGTAAATAATTTGTTATTTTTCTCAAAATGGTGTAACAGTTTTAATATTAACTTTGCAATATGCAGAACAGCATTTAGGTACAATTAAAACCAGTAATAACTCTTAACCTCAAGCTCATAGAGCCCTGTGTGTATAATAATGTACAGTATGTTGATGTATAATATTGTATAATATGGATTTATAAACTTTCTCACGCTTCCCTCCTCATCTGCTCATCTTCATTTAATTGGCAATAAAAACTGAGAAGCCACTAAGTGGCTGTATCTCTGACATCATATATGGCTTGTAGAAAATAATAATATAAAAAGTATTTAGTGGTGTGCTGTGGCTGCTTCACACAGACTTGGTGCAATAACTCTGTGGGCAGAAACAAACAGGCTGCTGACTGCAACAGATAGGGAGACATTATTTGATTTAAACGTTTTCTATGAAGAAGAAAGTCTCTGTCATGATGCTGTGTGGCTGCACGGGACAGAGAGGCATTACTTAGGGAAACACATGGTTGGGACGCTGAGTGGGACTAATGTGTCCATCCTGAATCCTGATCCTGAACATGTCAATAATAAATGACCTTGTGGTGAACGCACAAATCCCACTCTTCCTGTCATGTCAGTACAACCTGGGGGCATTAAGCGAACGTCCTGTTTTTAGGAGGAAAGACCTTCACAACAGCACATCATAACTTAGCTCTTTAGAGGAGGCTTTCTAAATTTGGCCTACAACTGGAAACTCAACGTTCTCTCAACAAAAACATCTCTCAGTGGGAAAACATCCATATTAGCAAGTCAGTTAATCTCTTATTCAGCCCTCAAGACTTTGAATCAAACTAACCATACTGTGGATGCTTCTGTTTCTATCACACATACACTGTGTTGTACAATATGCATTAAGTAAATGAACTGTTCCAACCAATTGGCATCTGCCTTTCTGAACAGCAGAGGGCATGTTTCAACATCAAATGTGGTGCAAATAAACTTAAATGCAGTCTAATCCAACAGCCCTGTGATACATTCTACCTTCACGAAGGTTATAATGTTCCCTTTTCATTGAAACTGTTTTAGAGATGTGTTGTATCAAATGTGTGGTCATTTTGGAGGATGTAGTTTGTGGTGCAGTTGAACTGTAATGCAAAATACTGACATTAGGATAAATGATAGGCACATTTTTGTTTATACATTGTGTTTCTGTTATTTAGCCTACGCTCATTGATGTATAATGCAAAATTCAACAGCACAACAAACTACATCCTCCAAAATGAACATAACAGTTGAATCAACACCTCTCTAAAACAGCTTCAACAAAAGCTGTAAAATGTAAAATTAATTGCAGGACTTGCTGTATTACACTGCATTAGTTTCAGCTAAGTCTAGGCTACTTGATAAACTGAGTGTATGTGTAATGTATAATGGATGTTATAGGCCTATCTGTGCCTCGTATCTAATCTAATCGAAATATTTTATGTCACAGCCATTCAAACTGACACCCACTAAACCACACAGACAGTTTGAGAAACTTTAATTCCAAGAATCTATGAGTTGTTGATTTGGTGCAGAACTGTCTTAACTGTGAGAGTGTGTGTGATAAAGATAAGTCATTTTATTCATTTTGTCATGGAGCTCATTTCCATTAAACTGAACTAGAGTGAAAAAAAACCCAATATTTATTGGGGACCCTCTGGAAACCTCCTCATGGCCTGCAGGGTTGGATCCAGACCATATATTGAGAAACACTGGCCTATTGTATTTTACTGCGGGTGTTTTTCTTGTGGTCGAGAGATAGCCTATTCACCCACACAACTTTCATGGTGTCACCTTGGCAACACCCGTTGGGACCGTGACTGGCTTTTATTTCAGGCTTATCAACGCACACCCACACCCACACACACACACACACACACACCCACACACACACACACAGGAAGAAGCTTCCTTGTGGGACTGGTTTGTTTTGCAGCCATGGTGCAGTGAGGGACAAGGACAAATTACTTACAGGGTCAGTTGGGGACAAGCATCCCTTAAAACAGGTCAAAAACTCTTGATTAACTTCTTAATTTACAATTATAGTTTAATATGAACTGAGTGTGTATAATTTATACAATTTGTAAGCTCAGTGGACAGGTTGCGTAAATAAGTGTTTAAACCCCTTAAATCATTCATATACGAGAAGGCTGATGAACATTTAAAGTTCAGATTTGGTCAATTTAAAAACATATTTTCTCAATCAGCCTCTTGCCAAGAGTGATATGATGCTACTTAACACACTGTTTTCTGCCACAGTTTTGGTCATTTCACATTCAGATTTCTGTCTTTCTTTTTGTCTCTGTGCTCTTCTCACTGGTTTGAAGTGGGCGGGGTCAGTTAGAAAAAGGGGGAAAAGGTTTCCATGCACCAATCAGGTTTTGACAACATTTGAATCCAAAATCTGGTCCAGATTGGAGGGGTTGTTTGGTCACTTATGGTCATTTCATCATCATTTGAAGCTGTACAACATTTACCTTTTATTGTTGTTTACTTAGTCGTGAATATTTAATGCTATAGAGAAGTACATACATTTTTAAGGGTTTTAAGGATCTCATGTTTCACCTTAATGGAACCCTTTAGAGTTTTTTGTAAGCAAATAAAAATAAAATGTTTACATTCAGTGTTACACATAAAAACAATGGGCCTCATGCAAGAACCACAAAAAGATTTGTTCTGACGTATAACGTATGACTACTGAAACGTACTTTTACAAGCAATTTCCAAAAGTTTGTGCGGTTAAGAGAGTTTGGTGAATCTGAATTTGAACATTCATATGAACAAAGCTCACAGAAAAAAGTAGGAGAGATTTAAGATATGAATGCAAAGAATGTCTTGAATGAGGCTTATTGTGTGTATCCCTGAGGTCTATCAAACATGTTGAATGCATGTCCATACTCCAAAAACATTTGCAAAGCAGATTTTTTGACTATTTTAAATTCTGTATTGTTTACATTCATGTTGGCCAGCTAGCAGTTTTCTTCTTCCTGCCAGGGTACCTTTTAATCTTTTTATGAAAAGTTTAAAGTGAAAGGTTTTTAAGGTCCACAATTAAGGGGTTCTTTTCTCCCTGGTGTTAAATGTCCTGACAGTCAATAAATATTTCTTTGACACCGTTGACTAGTCACAATATGATAAACAAACTCCATAGAAACACCCCACCTAGTTCATGTCTGAAAATAATTATGACACAATTGATATTCAATTGCATAACCTCTTTCAAAATACACTGTCAATCCCAAAAAAGTCTCATTCTGTATTCTCTCCTGCTTGTTTCTCAGGTGACCATTCATTAATTTGATCTTTATTGGTTCAAATACATTTAATAGTTGCTTTGTGTTACATTGCGGTTACCGAACCTTCCCTGAATGAGGTAAGATGCCTGACAAATTAACTGTCTCATATACTACAGATGTTTGGTGCAATGTAGAAACCTTTTAAGGCCTCTCTTCCTTTGTGGTAACTAAGAGTAAACAGGTTGTACCTGATGTCATAATTGTGGGCTTTGACTCTAATGATGTCTTAACGCTGTCACGGATTTTTTTCATGTGCCACTGCCGTCATGT
This sequence comes from Macquaria australasica, assembly GCA_005408345.1. Lineage (NCBI taxonomy): Eukaryota > Metazoa > Chordata > Actinopteri > Centrarchiformes > Percichthyidae > Macquaria > Macquaria australasica. The sequence continues at coordinate 95,020 of SEMN01000675.1, forward strand.
TGTCCTGAATTCCTTGGAGGGCAAGATAATTGCTGAGCATGTTACATGTCGTTGTGCTAACTGGCTGTACAACCGACGCCTGAAGAATTTGATTAAACCTTTTGTCTCTGAATATATTAGATGTCGTACTAGTTACAACACACTTGGGTGACATGTTCTTCTAATTATAACTGAGTATCTCGACACTGTTTAAGTACACATGCTATTGCTCTCGTGCTTAGTTATGAGCTTAGTAATAACAGATGGTCTCAGAAACAGTAATCTTATTCTGGAATACTATCCTGCACCTTGTGGTAATTTTAAACAAATTATGCTAATTCATTTGTAATAATTAGATTATTATTTATATAATATGCACTATTTAATCATACATCAACTGAAATATTATAGACAGGACACTACAAGACAGGACCTCAGGATTTTTTGATGAATCAAATTACCACAAAATTGCCACACAGTGAACCTGGGGCCTTCAGGGTCCCTGTGGATCTGGTGCCCTGATTTGTGACAAGTCTGCATGTCAAAGGGGATATAACCAAATGTTGACACATTATTTGGAATAAAATGAGCTCTGAACAGATGGAAACACCATCTGAATTTGTGCAGTAATACAATCATCAGTTTTCATAATTTTTCAGCAAATGTGTTGTTCAGTGCAGGATGAGGCTTGAATGATTCTGTGTAGGTGTTATTCTCTCCTCATGATCCCACAGTGAAGCCTGGTGCTCTAAATCAGCTCAGATAAATTGTTAGAGGCCGTCTGGAAAATGCATGCAAAATTGCCAAGAGTGTTTGCAGATTTTTGTCAACAGCTTTTGTCATTTAATTTTCATTCAGAACTTCTTCCATTGTATGCACAGTCCTCTTTTTTAAAATGATGCAATATGGCCTAAATAGCTGTCTTTTTTATCATACAAACCAAGTTAACAGTATAACAGTATAACAAAATATGAGGCAGATGATTTCTAGAGTAGGTGGAGTGGGGTAAATCCTAATAAAGATATTTTTGTGACATATGACTGTATTGTCCCACTAGGGACACAACAGTAAAAATCCAGATGGCATCAAAATGTTTGATTTAAGTGGTAAAAGATCTTGACATTTGACTATATTGTCATGCTAAACATAGTTAGAATGCAGTTAAAAAATGTGTAATTTTTTAGAACTAGTGATATAAATAGGTCCCCACACACAAATTGATGCAATTATAACAGCTCTTTGCTTTGCTTTTTTTAGCTGCTCAAGGTAATATTTCTTTACACTTTAATTCTTATTGTCTTTCCTTCAGTCTGCTGTATCCTACTGTTGGAATCTGTGTTGCTGCATTAGGATAAGCACAGATATTTGTTTATAGGGGCAGACAGTTCACCATGGATATAAAATACAAAGCAACAGGAGAGCTGCCTGCCTCCTCATAAGTCTCATTACTGATATTGGATACTCTGGGGCAACTGCATCCATATCCACTGGGAAGATTAGCTACTGCAGAAAGCTAACTCACTCACTCAGGAGTCACAAACACATCCACAGACAGTAGCAGGCACCACACAAAGATCCCAGAAGGCTGCGGGGCCAGAAAGTGATTTTGAAGTACATATGTTAATAATTCAGAATATTTCTAAAAATAACCACTTTTCCTGAAATGCACTGTACTGTGCTGTAGTTTCAGTCATGCAATAAAAGCTTCCAGACATCAAAACTGATGGTTCCACTACTTTGTACTATAGCTGATCTCTGGAGTACCTTTGTTTACCTATATTTACATTCATACCCCTTTCAGACATTCAACACACATATCCTTCCTCATGAAATGCTTGCAAAGCTGATTTTTTAAAATTGCGTTGTTTACATACATGTTTGTTAGTGTAGCGGTATTAGTCTCACACAACAGCACCAAATACATGGGCCTTAATGCAAGTGGATATAAACTGATGTAGAGACACTCAACTTCGGCTATCAGAAATAATCAATATTTATATGAAATAACAGAATTTAACTAACATTAAATTCACCTCAGGGCACAACCCTTGAAAAAGGGAAAAAGATAGCCAATTACATGAATTCAGTCTCAGTCTAAAGGTTGCTACAGAGTTCTTGACTAATGTACAGTGACCTTAATACTTAATACACACAAACCACATAGTAATCAAATTCTTTATAAATGATATATAATTCTATTTTTGATATAACGCTAGGAATGATACAATTTTCTTCACACACCCCCACTTGGCTGGAGTGTGCAGTGTGGTAGAAATTGTGTATTTCCTTGTGGAGAAATGAACAAATAAAATGATGGTACAACAAACTGTTGTCTTTTGTATATTTAATAAAGTAGAATAATAAAGAGCAAACAGAGTCAATCTATTCAGCTGAAAGACAGAGATCATACAGAGTAAACACACTACATGAGTCTGACCAAGAAGGCCAGAAACAGTCACATACTTATAGTTACAACATGGCATACAGAGGGTAAGGGAGGAACATCTATCAACCTTGAGCTAAATCATATCTGTCTTGAGCTAACGAGCAACTAAAGGGAGGACTGTTCTCTTATCACCTCCTGTAACAGCTAAGTTCTTTCTCACAAACCAAACTTATTAAACATCAAACATACCAAAATGTAGGACACCAGCTGTTCCTCAGATGAAACTTCCACATGGGACAACTTTCACACAGTCACACAAAACAGGTTAATACAAAGCTATATGTAGTGAGGATAATTTTCTTCGGTTCTAACTTTTGTTGTGTTAGAACACAGAGGTCTTCTTTTACACAGTTCTTACTTTCAAAGTTGGCTGGATGAGGCAGAGGGCCTTCAGCACGTTCTGTGAGGTTCGGACACAGCTGACGGGCAGTCTTCTGGGCCCGCTCTGTATAGGCGCAGGTCTCTGGACGAACAGGCCAGCGGCCTGCTCGCTCGGGACAATTCAATTTAATTCAATTCAGTTTTATTTATATAGCGCCATATCATAACAAAGTTATCTCAGGGCGAACAAGGCAGATAACACTCAATCAGAGAGCAACAAGAGGCAGTAGAGGCGTAAGAGAACAGTGTGATCTTAGGGTGTCTTGTTGCTTTGTAATCTTCTGTAAATGGGGCAGCGATGTCCGATGTCAATGTTTACAGTTGCTGTGATGTCAAATGAATGCAGAAGTTCTGGGGTAAAAAATGTTTCCTGCTTCCTGTCTTGTTTGCTGCTCACTTGATTATACATTGATATCTCTGTAATGCAGCTTCAGTGTTATGTAAAGTGAATGTAGGGAACAGGTTCAGCCATTATGATAACATTGTTGCCTTTATGAGATAGTTGATGGTGAAGATTAACAAGAAGTACAATAAAACAGTGGAGACTGGATTCAAGGTTCAAACCAAGGACGGTGTGGTAGCTACTTTATGTGCCTTCTAAATGTAGTCCAGAATTTCTCTGATGTTTTTATTCATCACTTTCTGTACAGGGTGAAATGTCCGACATCAATATTTTATGTGGTGAAAGAATATGAATCTGAAGCCTCTCCATTAACAAAGAGGAGACACTCTTTCTCACTTTTTGATGTGTCTGATAATGCTTTAACTTTAGGCCTTGTTTGATAAGTCAGGACTTCAGAAGTTTCCCTCACATCCTATGTAGGATCTGAAATATCTGACTTTGACGCCGGCAGTGATATATCAGCAACAAGTAACTGTCATCTTAAGTGCTGTTATATTATTTTGAAAAATCTGAGTAATCTGAGTAATTCAAAGTGCTTTAAAACACACAAGACACACCATTGTGAATGCACTTGATCCTTCATCATTTCCTCTGCACAGTGCAGCATAGCAAACCAAATTACTTATGTATAAGAATGCAAACAATATTTATGAGGTAGACATTTTTATAAAATTAGTTATTCTTCTTTATTTTATTTTTACATGTGTAGTTATGATCATTTTTATGATCCTCTCAAGCCTGTGTTCAACAGACAAGTGTTTTCCCACTCAGACTGCACCTCATGTTCTGTTAGTGGTCAGTCACATGACATGAGGTTGTTGTGTATGACAGAGGATTACATTATATCACTTTCATTTGGCATATGCTCATGTCCAAAGGGCATGTTAAATGATTTGCACAATACTGAGAGTCCACTAAGACTCCATGCTAGCAGCTCCGTGAGGCTGTACGAACTGACAGTGGTGCTTTGTGCTAAATACTAACGCTGGCATGGCAACATGCTCAAAATGACAATACTAACATGCTGATGTTTAGCAGCTTTAATGTTTACTATGTTTAACATCTTAGTTTAGCATATCATGCTAACATTAACTAATTAGCCCCAAACACAAAGAGCAGTAGTTTTGCAGGTATTTAGTCATAAACCACAGCACTGGGCAAATTGAAATTTTGACCTAATGGTGGAGCTAGATGAAAAGTCAGAGGATTACCAGTGATTACAATTCATCCTGAGGGGAACATGAACATGTGTACCAAATGTCAATCCATACAATAGTTGTTGAGATATTTCACAAGTTGTCCATTAATCCCAGGGTTGGCGGTTCGATCCCCGGCTCCTCCTGTCCACATGTCGAAGTATCCTTGGGCAAGACCGATGGAGGCCAGCGCCTTCCCCATCAGTGTGTGAATGTGTGTGTGAATGGGTGAATGAGACCGATTTGTAAAGTGCTTTGGGAACTGTTAGGGTTGAAAAGCACTATACAAGTCCATTTACTATTGGACTAGAGAAAAATAGCACTAGAGAAAAGTCACAGGATCACCAAAGTCAGTAAGATACATCATCTGGAGACAAATGTCTGTACACAATTTTGTGCCAACCCATCTTGTTCTCCAGATGTTGAGATATTTCTCAGGATAACTGAAACCTTCCATCTGCTGGCTCCACTACAGGAATAGTCAAGGGATCCCCAAGGTCATTCAGATTCATTCTCTGGGCACCAAATACCAAATTTCATGGCCATCCATCCAACATCCATCCAATAGCTGTCAAGATATGCCACTATAAACCAAAAATGTCAACCTGCTGGTGGCACTCAAGGAAAAGTCAGTAGGATCCTTCCTTCCTTTGGGAACCATGAACGTCTGTACAAAATTTCATGGCAATCATTCTAATAGTTGTTAAGATCTTTCAGTCTGGACCAAAGTCGTGGGTCAAAACAAAATTATATGGGACCTTTCATTAGTATTTCCCGGAACATGTTCAGGGCTGAAAAGAAAAAAGGCTCCTTCTAAACCAGCGAATGAAATACCCGTTAGGAAGAGAGAGGCAGTTTAATTTAATGATGTGTTGGCCTTGTCCACACGTATACGGATATTTTTAAAAACTAATATTTTCCTCTACATGTTGGCTTCTTGTCCACACACAAATGGAGTTTTAAGGCCTTAACACACCGGGGGTGTTTTTAATTAAGTCGCACATCAATATATTTTTTTGAACTGTTGTTTTTGTCATGAGTACTATTGGAACAAGGTCGATTTTTCTGAGCTTTCACACATGATCAACCAATCACATTGTGCAGAACAGACGTCACGTCCCAACTCCACAATGGCGGACCTGCTGATTGTTTGTGTTTCTCATTACCCTGTATTATATGACAAAGGACACAAAAATGATAAAGACAATGAACTCAAGGACAACGTGTGGAGCAGCATCACCGGATGCAGGATAGTGAGGAGCTGATGTAGTTTACTGTTGGATGTAGTAGAGTTGGTAGCAAATATCACAATCTATCACAAATTCACATCGCTGCCAGTATGAATAGTTTTGATGCAAATTATTCACAGGCAAGTATTTCACACTTTCGCGTTGTTTATTCGTCACGTCCCCAGTGTATAAAGGCCTTTAGGTCACTAAAACAGAGATTTTTGAAAACACCTTCTAAGGCACAGAATTTTCAAAACTCTGCTTTCTGTGTATCTGTGTGGACATGTAAAACAGAGCGTTTAGGAAACAATGACCTCATCACCTCAGTTTGCGCATGCCCATTGTTGCTTTGTGTAATGAGCATGCGCCTGAAACAACATTAGCCATTTGGGAGGAGAGGGAGATGCAGGTTGACTGCCATCTTGGCTGCTTATATGGTCTGCAGTCATCAGCTGCCTCCAGGAGGGAGCCCATCACCTATGGGAGCCATGAGCCACTGGACCAATCACTTCCTTGTTCTGATTGCCACCTACTGTATGTGCATACACTCTTACTCACACACCCACACACACCCACACCCCCACACACACACCTGTCAAAAGTCAAATCCATTGAGTCATGTACTGAAAACAGATTATATTATATATTATAATATATATATTTCTATATTATTAGAAACATATTTTGAACTGCCAAAATACTTCAATTCATTGCACAAAGGCAACCACATTTAGATGACAGCTTCACATATCAACTCCAATCAATCCTACATTTAACTATAGATGCAGCTTCATTATCAATTTAAATAGCCACCATCAGCCAATCAGCATGATTTTCTATCTTCTCAATGTACTATAATATAGATCTAAGGATTGTGTGGCCTTGTTTCAGGTGTGCTCTCTTTGGCTACTTTCTACTTTGTTTCTGCATTTTCCCCCGCTAAAACAGCACAGAGTGCATTATTTGTGACATGTTGCCCTGCTCTGTTCTCTGTTTAGCACTGATGATGGCCTGAAGACTCACATTATGAAGTCTGCACTTCTGCACCTCTTTAGCACTTCGCACTTCAAGACTTTTTATGCCTGCTAAAGTCAAAGTTTGGCCTGATAATACCTCAGCACAGCATTAGCCAGTAATATCTGAACACATGCACAGCTGTCATGAGTTTCAGGAGTTTCTACTTCAACAGAGTGCCCCATTGTTCAGATTGCTCCAAATAACAAGTATAGCATGTTATCTGGAAAGAGAGACACCCAGTAAAAAGGCTCTGTGGAGGAACCTGTAGGGAAATCTGACATGTAAATCCCTCAGAGGCACTGATACACTGTACACCCAGTCACAACACAACACAACACAACACAACACAAGATAGATAGATAGATAGATAGATAGATAGATAGATAGATAGATAGATAGATAGATAGATAGATAGATAGATAGATAGATAGATAGATAGATAGATAGATAGATAGATAGATAGATAGATAGATAGATAGATAGATATGACAATCTTTTTGAATGTGTATCCCCTGGTTTAAGCCTTACATGGTCACTTCACTGAGGAGATCTATAATTTTGAGTTGAATGTAGTTTTTGTATTTTTCATAGGTCATCTTTATGCTGAGTGTATTCATAAACACATTCCAAGCCATGTGTTAGCTGGTTAAAAAAAAGAGCTTAAAAGGTTGATTGAGGTTGTGTAGATTCTGTCAATATTTAAAGGCCCTGCTGTTTTCAGTTATTCTGGCTGATGAGACCTTTGCTCAGATTGAAGTGGGTGGAGCTATGATGAGAATTACTATGTGTAAGGTCACCAGACTTCATGAACTAATAAGTATGACAAAGATGTAATTTGTTCCACCCTAGCAGGTACAACCTGAATAAATGTTTTCCGTGCAGATTTTTATCTCCAGCTTCACAGATCTGATCATTTTCACTTTCAAAAAACTTCTTGTGTATACAAATGTCTAAAAATATATATAGCATTCTTTTGTATTTAGTTAGAGATTGTTAAATGTGTGTGCACGGATTGCCTGATATGCTCGGATCAGGTTACATTTGTGTGTGTAGATTTGACTCTATTCACGGTCTGCAGCTCCACACGTCCACAAATGCATGCTGCGTTTAAGTGCTGGTGGAAAACTGGGACATCTGGGCTTTTGATGAATTTGTGTGTAATTTCAAAGTGGGAAAGAGGTTTTTTTATATAGACAGAATAGCTTGTCACCTCTCTATTAGAACACATACATTTACCAACTCTATACAGTAACCTGTAAATGTAAATATATGGTTTAAATAAGCTACTGCTAGGTGGTGAACTTGTTCTCCTGCTGGGAAAACAGTCAGTCCAGGCAAAAAGTGGATGCCAGCGAAATGTGTTTCCCTCCCGTTAGAAGTGTGTTTCCCGTAGCCCACCCCCCACCCACAGCCAGCATCCACTTTTTGCCTGGACTGGCTGTTTTCCTAGCAGAAGTCCACCACCTTACTTACCACATATTTACATTCATAGGCTACTGTATCTCTCAGTCATTCTGGTTTGTTTTTTACCCCCCATATGTGCACGCATCTCACTGATGACGTCATTTGGAAACCCGTCCATAGAAAAATACAAGGTAACTAAGCCCTATAACTTGTTACAAACAATATACATCAAACATAGTTCTGGTCAACAGTTTAACCAACATACTGAATCAGTGTTAGCTGTTGGACCTATCCATGAGTTAAATGGACTACAAACAAACTTGAGAACTGGTTGACATTCCAAGGTGTCTTGATATAGAAATGAATGGGAACTGTTGGGTCTCTGTAAATATAAAGAGTCGGTCTAGACCTGCTCTATTCGAAAAAGTGCCCTGAGATAACTTTGTTATGATATGGCGCTATATAAATAAAACTGAATTGAATTGAAATTGAATGGACTTGGCATTGAAACACCACTCTGGTTTGCTTCCTTTGCCTCTGACTTGTCTGTTATTTTTGTATATTAGGACACTTCATTGCATATCATCGCTTCCATTAAAGGTGTTGCAAGGATAAAAGAGGTGCCAGCCTAAGCCAACCCAAGAATTTCCAGGATCTTGATAATAGATACAGTAATGTAGAGAAATACAAGTGAGTAAGTGGAAAGTGTGCAAACCAGACCTGGGACCTGTTTTCTCCATACACAAATAGGTTTTGTGTTGAAGGAACCCATTTCAATCATTTCTGCTGTTTTTGTGTTGTATTATTTTATTAGCATAACCAAATTCCCCACAGACACTTTCAGATGTAACAGTTTTTCTTTTCTGTCTCTGTAACAGCCTACACAGACAAGATCAAGGAGATGTCCATGCTGTCTCTGCTCTGCTCCTGCTTCTACACACAGCCCCACCCCAACAGCCTCTATCAGTATGGAGGTCAGTCTGTCTGTCTGTCTGTCTGTCTGTCTGTCTGTCTCTCTCCCTGCCTGTCTGTGAGCCTGTCAGTCTGCCTGTCAGTCTTTCAGTCTGTCTGTCTGTTTGTCTGTCTGACAAACTGTGTGTCTCATGTGTCGGTCATCTTTAAGGCCTTAGCTTCCCCTCTTGCAGATCTTACCATTTTACCATGTCACAGACAGGGCTCATTGACTCCATAGATTACATAATGAACAATAAAACAGTGCTATGTTTGATTTACTGTCTTCTCTGCCTGTCCAGCGATTATGTCTGTGCACTTTCATTTGTTATTTATAACTTGGTGTGAACTTCTGTTTCAGGTAGTAGACACTGATCATAAAAAGTCAGTGTGGTACATCCCACACACTGACAGAGCCAAAATAAATTAACTTGGTAAAACAGAAACAATATCTGAGGTATATTCAAGGTATTATGGAAATAAACAGCAGTGGTCACACTTTGGGGCTGCTTTTGGGTGGTAAACTAAGTATCTGCTTAGTTTACTTATGCCTTTATTTAAAAGCTGCTCTTAAAAAACTAAAATTCAAGTACCTGAATGCAAATATATAGAGAAAGACAGTCATTAAAAAGGCCAAATTATTGCCAAGGCAACAGCAGATAAGCCATCCCTCTTGAACAAAGTCCCTGGAACTAGCTAATGGTAACATACAAAAAAACACATGACCTGCAAATTAGGACATGCCTATAAAGTGCAGTAATAGACTATTCACTTTCTATAATTGACATATAGCATTCTGTGGGTTTTTCTGTGCTCTCAGAATTCATTTTACAAGATGATGTGAACATTCATATATTAAATATACCTACTTGGGTGCACACATAGATATTTCTCATTGTTATGCCTTTATTCGATAGTCAAAAGTACATCAGGAAGTAAGGGGAGAGAGAGATGGGGAATGACATGTACACCTGCTGGACATGAACCAGGGACGTTGATGGTCAGCGCCTTAAACCTTTAAGCCACCAGGGCACTTCCATGTACTGTATTTTTGATAACAATGCTGACACACAGTCATGCGACGTATTGGCCATCTTACTAACTTGTGTTTTATTGTTGGTGTGTGGACGGGATTCTGGCTGTGTCAGACCTGGAGGTGAAGGGCTTGAACAAGCGAGTGTCCGGCCAGTCTTTTGAGGTGATCCTGAAGGATGGGGATCTGTCCGGGGACAAAAGCCAGCTTCAGCCGCTGCCCTCCCCCCCGAGGAGGGAGGTGTCCCTGGAGGAACTCCAGAAGAGGCTGGAGGCCGCTGAGGAGAGGAGGAAGGTAAGCAGATATCTCATCACAGTCTCATGACCACTGGTAATCTTTTTATTTGATTTGATTTTGAGTTAAAGATAATTCATCTGCATTGAGCCACACTGAGCTCATTTATGTCCTTTCATTGAGAATTTTCTGTATATTGTTTTTCCACCCTACTTCTATAATAGCTCAGATATGTTTTCATTAAACTAAATGATGCCCTTGATTTGGTAATTACACATTTTTCAAAACCTTATTAGACTTAACCAAAGTCTCATCTCATTCTCAAGATCTTGTAAAAAGTTCTCATGTCACTATTTTTACACATAGGGCCCCATCGGCCAGTCTGATGTATCAGAAGCGTTCTGGTTCTGTTTGTAGTCCAATTAGTATTGATCAGTCATGTTTGAGCAGGCTTTGGCTGCATGCAGGTAAACAGTCCATGTGGAGAGCAAAAGAGGCAGAACGTATTGGCCGAAAAGCAATCTCGGAACCCATCGGCTATTGTCTTATGACAAACCCTAGAGATTAGCTTTATATTAGCTTTTTTTTAGATTCATCTGCATTCAAATCGTTGTCAGTCGATAGCTAATAGGTTCCGAGATTGCTAATTGGACTGTACAATGACCAGCACACGGAAAAGGAAGTCTTGGCCCAGATATCTGTTATCCGGATATCTACTGGCTACACCGGAAGCCCCGAAACATTGGCCCCAGAGCCTAAATCGTTGTCGTCAAATGGATTCCGACATTGACCATGTCCTGACTCAGGACGTCATATCATTAACATAATAATGAGCAACCGAGTTGGAAAAACTGTTCATGTCAGCCTCCTAGTTGTAAATCCATAGAGATGTCAGACATTCCTGACAGTGACAACATCTCCAACTTGATGAAAAAAAGAAGTGTCAACAAACCAGTGGCAAATGGCAGCAAAGCCACCATCACTGGCAGTTACTTTACATAAAATCCAATATTAACACATGCATGATTGATTTAACTAATTTAAAAGGAGCTACACACAGTTTGTATCTGATTTCATTTGTTAATAAATAAGTCCAAATAAATAAAAGTAGGCTATTTACATGATATGACTACAAGGCCATGGGAGCAACCATGTGAACACTATAACGTGAAGTTAAACACTCAGACATGAGATTGATATCCATCTTCTCATCTCACAGTTGTAATGAAAGCAAATAAGCACATTTCCCAAAATGCTCAGTTACGTCTTTAACTGTCCATTCTCAGTCCCTTTGACCATTATGTGGAGGCAAATCATAGACTGTATACAAAGATGGACAACATGACAGCTCCCCAAAAGTGAAGCCAAAACATCTCGATCGCCCCCTGGTGGCTGGCTGCAGTATAGGTCATAAGCCCCGCCTCCTCCATGTTAATAGATGGGACATGGGCCAAACTGAAAAGTGAAAGTACACATCAAATACATTTTTCCCTAAGATGGTTTTTGTCATTTTAGGTAGTTCTTATTACGCTGATGTGTGTTCAAGTGTTTGTTTGTTTTTTTAATTAGTTATTTGATGCTATAAAAATGGGGTGTGACATCATGATTGACAACTGTGAGTGTACTCGCGATTGGTTCAGGCGGGTGTAGAGGCAGGAACTCGATACTGATCACTACTGCACAGACTCTGGCTCCAAAAGATGTCACCAGTGCAAGATGGCCGCTCTCATATCTGGAATATTTTGGCCTCATTTTTGTACAGTAGGAGGAAGTGGAGGCACGTCGTCCATCTTTATATACAGTCTATGAGGCATGATGCCGAACTATTCCTTTAAAGTAACTGAATAGTTGTTGTGTTATATATATATATAACAGACCATACTTCACTGTTGGTGGATCTATTTATGTTACTCAAAACACCTTCAACAGAGTTCACACCCTTTGGAATGCTTGCAGTAGTCACCTTGACAATGTCTGTCACAGCCAAAACATTTTCATTCTGAATACCAAAGCTTAGCAATTTGTTCTCCAAATGATGTGTTAAGAAATAGCTCAGTAATTACACGTCTTCCTCCATGATAATCCGTGATTAAGCCATTGTAAAGCAGCACTGAATTCGTAGTACAGCTCCTTTGAACGCTACAGATCTGGCAGGCAATGATGCTGAACAGGTTTGTGAATGTACAGTGGTTGCAGTTGTGCAATTACAGACACTGTGCAGATTTTCATATGAGTGTAAACTGCCGCCTCTTCACCTCAAAGCACCTCAAGATATGTTTGTGAAACAACTGTAATCCTGCTCTAAAGGAATGAACGCTGCCATCCAGCTCCTCCTTCTAAGATCTACTGTCTTTTAGCTCCAAGCATCTCCAGTGTTCTACTGCAATATCCCCTCAGACTGATTAATGGATTAGTGGATGTCAACATAAAACAAGATTGGAGTAAATAAGACTCAGCGGCTAGTGCAAATACAAGAAACAAAGAAAATAATATAGGGTTTAAACACAATTAATAGGGTGTGCGTCCTGCCGGCTTCCCCATTTTACACAGATGTCGATTCAGCTCTGTTACTACCTCCGCCACTGGTTTAACAATGCCCCCCCCATTCTGTGTTCATATGTTTTATACAGAATGGCAAGGCGGAATAACAACGCCACATTCATGCCTTGAACAGGCTGTATAGAAGTGTCTTATTCACAGTGAGACAACAAATGGCACTGAATAGACTGCTGTAAACAGGCAGTACAAGTCAAACCTGTTTTTCTTTCTCCAGTCAAAAGGGTAATAAAGTCACTCATTAGACCAGATAATAGCTGAGGGATTATATGAGAGAGTGTGTTAAAACTTCAGTGGGTGGCAGTTTTATTTCAAAACAGCATGAGCCATACTATTAAATGCCTTTTGAAATGTAAAAGTCATCAAGTCAAGCCCTGCAGATGAATTATTTTGTGCTACAGGGCAGTAAATATTTTGTTGATAGAATATTTAAAGCTGTTGCGAGTCTTGAGGAAAAACTCATTCCTTTGTTTCTGTTTGATGAACTTCATGAATCCCTACAACCCCAACTGCCACTGCCATAATCACCACCATCATTATGGTGACCCACACTCTTTGTCTGCCCCCCCACCCTGCTGTAGTCCCAGGAGGCTCTGGTGCGGAAGCAGCTGGCAGAGAAGAGGGAGCGAGTGCAGGAGGTTCTCCACAAGGCGCGCGAGGAGAACAACATCTTTAGCAAGAAGACAGAGGAGAAGCTCATCCAAAAGATGGAGATCATCAAGGAGAACCGGGAGGCCCACCTCAATGCTCTCAAACAACGGCTGCGTGAGAAGGCAAGTCTTCCCATTCTGTGATCAGTTGTGAATTATTAATGTTATTTTATCAATCCAGGAAGAGCACCATTCTCTTTTCCAGCAAGGTCCACTATTTTTATACAGTCACACAACCAACACAAACCAACATAATCTGATTGCGGGTATGAAAAATACAGTGACACCAGTACAAATTGGACCTCATTTTAACCATATAAATTCTAAGTGTTCATGAAACTGTCCTTCCCAAAAATCCATCCATATCAGTTGTATGTACAGCAGCTTATTACGACCCACATTTATGGTTGTATGTAGGGCGACCTCTAGTAGCCATAGTAATTATGAAGGGAGCAAAGGCGGCGGTCCAGTGAAGATATTATAAAGAGCGACAAAGTCGCATAGGGAGGAGGTCGGGGTGGATGGATGGGTCAAACCACACAGGACTTTCACCTAGTTTGTGTCCCCTGTAAAACCAAAATTCAACCTTGACTTATTTTTTTTTTTTTGCCTAAACCTAACCAAACTGTGACCGCTTCACAACGTTAACCATGTGTTTATTATTGTTACCATGACGCCTATAAATGTAGTTTTTAGAGTCATATCTCCTGCCACCAGTAGGGGCGCTAATTTAGGAAACGCTCCTGTGGCTCGTATTAGAGGTTAGGAACAAACGACCTGTTTGGTTGTATGGGTTGGAGGAATTGTTGGTGTTCACACATATAATAATAAAAAGTAATTTAATAATATAATAATAATAAAGTAATGCAATGCAAATCTGTTTTAAGACATTATTAAATGTAATGTTGATGCAACTGAGCTACTCCGAGAGGCTCTCAGTGTTTCCACTTTGGACACATGAGTAGCTTCATTTCCATACAATTTTACATACAGTATATGATGTAAGTATTCCTGATGGTTGTAAACTGGAGTGAATGCCAGTTTGACTACTGTATGACAACAGAAAAAAGGTGGTGGGTGAGAATAGGTACTGTTGTTGTTGGGGTTATAAAGTGCAGACCTTAAACTAGACATTTTATGAAACCCCCTCACCTCAGGAAGACTAACTAACTTTATATATCTTACATCCCGAAACACTGAAAGCAGGAAAAAGACATCTCCGAATGCAAACAGGATCTGATGTGTGGTGTGAAAAACAGGTTGATCAAAGCATTAATGCTTCCTGGAACACAAAGTTTCTGTATCTTTGCAAAATGTTTCTGGAATGTTGCAACAGCTCGGACTGTGTTTCCGGTCTTCAGAGATAAAAAGAAAAAATGTTGTGCCTAAGTTTCATGTTCCACAGAAGCCCCACCTTCTGTCATTCTTTTAGTCATTAAGTTTCGTTTCATGTGTATCTGAGTTTATCACTTTTTATTTTATAGGAGGTCCATGCCGCTGAGGTACGCCGGAACAAGGAGCGTCAGGCTGACCTCTCTGGCTGAAGATGTTTTCTACACTCTGGCAGTGGATGCTAGTTTTGAAAATCTTCTGTGTGTCAAAGCTTTCCTGTTGTTCAGTATTCACAAATATCATCCCACAGTGCACCTTTCAGGACTCAAACCAGTAGTTAATCACCACCAAATAATATTACTCATCAGTTTCATTTTTGGTAAACCACACACATTTGGAAGTGCAGATACATATTCTGATAGCAGAGTCAAGTACAGCTGAAATAAAGTCCAATCCTGAGCCAAATCAAGGTCTGTGTTGGGTTTGTCTTGTGAGTGGGAAGGGGTGCTGGGTATGGATGTCGTGTAAGGTTCTGCGTTCGATAATTAAGACTAGTGAGGTACCACTACCCTCACCAACAAGTGACTTAAGTAAAAAAAACAAAAAACAAATGCACAAACGTGACAGAGAGTGAGTGTAAGAAATGTTGTGTGTTTTATACCCTGATCTGGGTGGTGGCTGACACGTATTATTTTATTCCTTGGGCTTTCTGGCTCAGACTTACATCATACAACCAGTTCTCCAATCAGTTTTATACAAAACAATCTGTCCTTGAAGGAATATTTATAATTATCCTGTTTTTTACACTCCATCCTCCCTCCAGTAATTGCCAGGTCTTGGTGACCTCCAAATCCCTTTGTCCGTCCACCAGGTGCATAAACACAGTTCTCCCTAGAGATTCATCACTCCCAGTCAACTGGCACAATGATATATATGTCTTAGTATAATTATGTGCATGCAGAAAGAATGATAACATGCTTACATTTAGTATCATCCGTTATTAGGATTCATGATTTGGGGACCATAAATGTCTGTACCAACATTTAGGGCGTATATGTAATTTCGTAAACTTTCTTTCACAACACCTTTTTCACTTTCAGAATAAATAAAGAGAAAGTAAGGTGTTGTTTTTCCTGCCTGTTAAACTTACCATAGATGTTAGTTACCATGGATGTCATTGTTACCATAGATGAGCCATGCAAACAGAGACACAGAACCAAAAACCTAAATAAAAAATATGCTGTCAGATGACAAATAGGCTTCTCACAGAAAACACTATTCTTCATCTCTAATTTAAATTGCAAACTGGAAGTATGATGATTTAAGGAGCAAGTAAGTAACACAGTAAAAGAAGAAAAATAATTTCCCACACTGTGTGATGGATCTGGATCTGATTGGTCCAACACTTCATTGAAGTTATAAGATGCTTACAGAGTGAAATATTCAAACCCAAGATCTGCAATCATTTCGACGTGTTTCCAATATGAATGAACAAGAAATCTATCTCAAAATATGTCACTAAGGTAGATCACTGTGCTAATATCAAGAAAATGAAACAAGGTGAAAAACGTGGATTTGTATTAAAAACAGGTGCGATCTTGACCCTAATGTCAAAGTTTTCTAGTTTCTCTTAAGAAATGTTATACATTTTTAAGGACTCCATAACACACGAAAGAAGTCAATAATAGATGGCTCCTGTAAAGGTTTTTCATGGAGGGGTGCTTCGGAAATGACTGCGCAGGAACATGCAGCTTCACATGAAAGCGATTGTTAAAATGAGGAAGGCCGATTTATGTTTCAGCTGCTGCATCTGTGTGTGGCGGCGGGGTGGAGGGCGTACAGAGCGGATGCCTATCACTTTAACCTGATGCTGACGCAAAATATGGGAAACGAAACTTAAGTCTGACAGGCTGTCCCCGGTTATCACGAACGAGTGCGACTCCACATAATAGTCGGTGAGAGTAGAGAGGCTCCAGATGTGCTCCGGTTCAGGGAGGGGTTGCCTTCAGAGCGGTGAGTGTGCACACGATGCTGCTGCTGGTCAAACCCGCCTGTTGTTGTTGTTGATCAGCCAACTCTCACGTTAGCTTCAATGAACATGGAGGACCTCAGTTAGTCTCCGCGATATTACAACCGTTACGAAGATCAGCCTATTTGACGGTAATTATTGCTGTTGTTATTGTCACAGTAATTACTTTAATTAATAGCATTATTAGTAGCCTAGCACTAGTTGTATCAATATGGTTGAAATAGTAGGCTAAACTTGACTAGTCTGTTAAGGACATGGGTGTGGAATGTTATTTTGAATCAGACAACAATAAATAGTCGAATTTTGTCTGTATTGTTGTTGAATTGTAGGACATGCATCTTATTATAAAAAAAAATCTACAGTTCAAAACCTTCTTTTAATATGATTCCTTGGTCATTTGAGCCATTTGTGCCGTTGACTTGTGTGAGTCTGGGGTGCTCTGTGGTTGCACCTGACATTGTATTAAAAAATGCGCAACTGCGCCATCTACTGGAGTTAGGGTGCAAGCTGGTTCCGACCTGCTTTAAAAAATCATTTAGGATTTTTAGGATCAACTCATAGACTTATATTAGAATGACAACATCTTGTGACCTCAGAATTTGATCTTCTGTGAAAACTGAGCTAGTGACATTAGTCATCCCTGTTTCTGATTAGGGCCAATTGTTTGTCGGAGTGGTGTTTTGGAATTTTGAAGGCAGAAACAGTTCCACAGCCACATCATGGACTCCATTTACACCTGGCTTTAACATGGAATCTGTACATAGATATCCTATCTGGAGAAGGAAAAAGGCATGTTAATGCGTAACTGCATGCAGAACGCATTGTGATCAGAATGTGATGAGACATCTGGAGGTGGTCTGGCTTGCACTGTGATTAGAGCTCAGATCACATTGTTAAGAAAAAATCTGCCCAGCAAGTTGAAAGGTCTCCTGACTCTGACAGTAACTAGCAAGTCGTCCTCTTGCAAGAAGTAATTTAAAAATGACTGACATCTGTCCATGACATTGCTTCCCTTCACCTCCCTAACTACCTAACTAATTTGTATACAGATATCCCAATACAGTGTGGGCAGAACTGAGGTAACGTGAACGCGTATTAATACCAGGTGTAAATGCAATGACCCATGGACTGAATGTCATCATCCAATTAATGTATCCAGATACAGATCATAATGTTAATACCAGGTGTAACTGAGGCCATGCTGGTGACCAGAGCAACAAGCACACTTTGTGTCCTTCCTGGCAGTCTAGACCTTGAATTTTAATGCCATACTCTTCCAAACAAACAAAAAGTAGTGCAAAAGTATAAAAATATGAATGACTCCTACTGGCTTTCTGAACTGAATATATTGAGCACACTACTCATCATGCTGTCTTTTCTACTGTTTCCTTTTTCAGACACATTCAAGCAAAGTTGGACATTTCTCAGACTTTGGCCTTCAGCTTCCCATAGATAATGGAAAGTAGATTCAATCTGTCAGAGATTTCTTTGTTAGAGCCTTAGTTAATCACACTTGTTACTAAATCTGGCTCTATTGTGATTGACTGCACCCAGAAAACACAACCGAAAACATAGTCCAACACTTTTCAGGTGTATTGCTCAGGCTCTGAGCACATTCCTAGTACAATCTGCAGGACCATTACGGGTTTTCCTGCATCCAGTTGCTGACCATATGAATGTATTACAATGTCAGCTAGTGGATCCAAACTGGCTCCTCTGCTATCAACACATGACCTTAAACTTGTATGCACTCAATGCTCTGTCGAGGAGAAAGAAATTACGTACACGCTAAAATCAGTCCACCACCAGTGTGCACGTAATCTCCTGCTCTGCAAAGCCAAAGGTGGCAGCAAATGGAGGCCTGTTTCCAGACGGCCCAAGTTTCCAAAGCCGAGTCACTATGAGGTATGTTGCTTCTTTGTGGAGGGCTCTGGTTGCACATACCACAAGAACCGGTGCACCTTTGCCAGAAGCGATGAGGAAGCTGCCGTGTGGACATTTGAAAAGTGTCACAAATTAGACCACGTGCTTCTCTGTGATCTTATAACTCAGTCTGAGAGAGGATCTGATCAGCCTGACAACTCTAAACCTCTGGGTGACCTCTTGGCAACTCTAGATTTGAAGGCTGTGTGTGATCTGTGTTCTATTCAGGAGAAGGAAATAACATACGCAGTTCAGTCAGTTAGTCACAAGTGCAGTGCAAATCTGCTTTTAGCCAAAGCCAAAGACTCTAACCAATGGAGGCCTGTCTCTGAGCGGCCTACATGTGGACAGTTTGGTCAAAATGTTTTTTACCAAGTGTGTAACCACTTTGTGGAGGGCTCTGGATGTACACAGCATGGACAGGGATGCACTTATGCTAGAAGCTATGAAGAGGCCAGGGTATGGAACTATGTTAGAGACAAAAAAATTGATAAAGACGAGTTAATCAGACTTTTAATTGAGTCTGAGCATATTTCGATAACACCAGAACGTGCAGCTGAAAGCATACTCCAACAGTTTTCAGGTGAATTCATCGAGTTCTGTAAAGACTGCTTTCACGATCGTCCACAAAAACTGACAGCCAAAAGGTGGAATGCCACTTGCTCAGCAGATGCAGCGCACACCTGGTACCCTGTCTTAGTTCATCACCTATCAGAGAAAAGTGGGAAGCACATCTACAGTCAGGTGCGCCCTCTTCCCCAAAACTGTCAGTTTAAGTACTGCAGTCATGTCAGGCAAGGCAAACCATGCTGGCATGAGGCCGGCCACTGCCGGTCTGCTCAGAGTGAGGTGGAGATGGCTGTATGGAAAGCGGAGCACAGCGGGCTCTCCGTTCGGCCTCATCTCCTTCAGTCGAGCTGGCGGGAGCAGACGGAGCCCAGACAGGTCACCATGTACTGCAAAGTTTGCCTCCTGGTCCTGTCCTCTCCAGAGAGCTTCTACAAGCACTGCTCCTCTTTGGAGCACGGCCAGTTACTCGCAGAGGACACCACCACCAAGTGGAGAGGACGACAGCCTCCACACAACTGCCGAGCTGAGCTTTGGCTGTGTGAGAGGTAAACAACACTACTCTCTGTTACATGTTTTACAATCATACTGTACTGTACTGCTTTATGTAAGTTCTTTATCATGGCACAATCCTAAAACACCTAAAACTTAACCCATTTGTTTTACCAAAAATGCCTTACATTACCAGAGTTGCATATAGTTTTATGTGGCTCTCCCACTTTTTCTGTTTTATCCTGTTTTAGGGATTAGGCTAGTGATATTCTGTATTTTTATTATTGTCAACAAATCTCATGAAAAGGCTTAAACCAACAATGTGCTAGTCTGTCTCTCAGTACTTTCCGACTTCCCCAGTCAAGTCTGTGCTCCAAGCCCATTCTTTCCTACTGAAGACGTAAATCTATATATATACGTGTCATGAATATATACTTTAATCATCTCTCAGTAATTTCCTACAACAGCTGGGCAATGAAAAACAATTCATTCAGTTATTAAAGACAAAAAGCTAAATAACTGTCCTTTTAACGTCTTTTTTTCATTTAATTGTGACACAGTACAATGCATACACAAAAAGGAAATACATACTATGTATTTCACTTTCGTTGTTTGATTTGTTTTAATTCAGGCATTTTAAATCTTCCATAGTAAGGAAGCTCCAAAACACCCCCAAAAACAAACAACAAAAAAGTAGTATAATCTAAATGAGTATGAATCTTCTGAGAAACATTTTGATGTGTTTTTATTGTTTTTACTGTTATTACTGCAGATTGACATATTGTTTGTATTGTACTGTTAAAATTGCCATTTCATCCAAGACCACAAACGTGTGAGTATGGCAACAAGTGCCCAAAAGCTCATTCTGTGGAAGAACTGCAGGAGTGGATGATGCGTGCTGCAGAAGAGAAGGAGATCAGACATAACATCGGAGCCCAGGGTCTTATGTGCTATAATGAAAGGCTCTTGGAGGAATACAAAAACAGCAGTAATGAAGTGCACATTGTGAGTACGAGGCTCTAATCTTTTGTGTCATTATTTTTTTTATTCTGTCGAAGATTTGTCAGGATGTGCTGGTTCGCAGGCGACTGAGAGGCACACCATGTTCTCAGAGAATCTTCATATCCAGACTTTATCGCTCACACACCCTCCCAGTCTTTCTCAAGGTCATAGCAAACTTTATCACTCCCCTAAAGAAAAAAACTGTAGTGCTGTCAGACCTGAAAAAACACACACAAAGAAGACAATACATACATACGTAGTACATTTGCACATCATACAAAACATAGAAATAAAATTGAAAAACAAGAATACAATAGAATTCCATCAAGTGCTAAGTGAACAAATACATAGGTCATATGCTTCATTAGCTAAACTACAGTAGAGATACAGATGCCTGGATGGATTTGGACCTAGTGCATTGTGAGTACATATTAGCCTACCAGAGACACTCATCTCTGGGTATTCTTTAAGTATAGTGATGCTTCCCAAAGACTCGCAACACTGTAGAATGCTCCCTTAAAACTTTTCTTTTTTGACTTTATCACATTTCGAGCCCCAATTGGCTATTCAACACATACAGAGGTATCAAAAACTAAATATCATTTTGGTATAACAAATAATTGTACGTTTGTAACTAGACTAAACTTGACTAAATGCATGTTTGTTTGTTTTTAAATATTACTAATTGACAGTTGAATCAGTTTATTCTTCAGCTTCTCGCCATCCTAAATCACAGTATTTTAATTCACTATTTCAAACGTTGAACAGATATCAGAACAAATTGACGATGTCAGCATGTCTTGTGATGAAGATTTAACTGTGGAGTGTGAACAGATCAATGAAACACTGCAATGGAACTTCCAAGTTGAAACAGAGGTAAGAGAGTTACTTTTCCTGTGTCAAATGCCAAAAAGTCCAGCTGCTGAGTATCTAACTTCAAACAAGTTCATACAGACACAGTTTTCAGTCATTTGAACAGATGTAAGCATTTACATTAAGTATTTTATCGCAGAGCTATGACGGAATAATAATTGGAATAGGAAAACGTTTCAACCTAGTGGTAATAAACTGAAATGGCATTTAGTTTTGTTGGTCATCCGTTATCAGTGATTGAGTGTCGAGCTGAGATGGAGACACTGATTGGGACTGATTGAGCTGCACGTTTTCACAGTGAAGCGTACAATACCTAAACCTCATTGATCACTGCGGTTGTGATCAGTTTAGTCAAGGTAACAATAGCCTCAGTCATTTTTCTGTGTAAATTAGCACATATACAGTAAGTTTTCTTCATCTTCATTTGAAGACTTTTAGTAGCTAATGAGCAGGCCTGACAATAACATGTTTCAATAATTAAGTCTGGATGAAACAAACGTGTGAATTAGGGTCTCTGCATCAGCCACAGACAGACAAGACCAAATTTTAGCAATGTTGGGTAGGCGAAAAAAGACGGTTTTGGTGATTTCTTTAATATGCTGATCAAAAGAGAGGAGAGGGTAGGATCGAACGTAAACCCAAGATTTGTGGCTGTCAAACTTTGACTAATCACACAGTTGCCGAGTGTAACCATTACATGATCAAACTGGTTGAGCAGGGCCAATAGCCAGCATCTCAGGTTTTGTTGATGAAAGAAATCCTGAAAGACTGTGTGGAGTTACAGAAGCTAGTGGCTCATGACTTTGGCTCTCTATAACTAGCTAACGTAGGCAGAAGGCTAGTCAGTGGTAGTGCAAGCTAGCTGAGAGCTGCTGGGCTGCACCAGAGAGGAGCCAGGAACTGGAAGACACTGGGCTGGCAGGAATAACATGTCCAGGAGGCACAGAACTGTGTCGATAAATGGGCATGCAATGGGCCAGCATGAGTGAAAGACAGAATGCCCTGAAGTTAAATCAATCAGTCAATCAAAGTTTATTTATATAGCACCTTTCAAACAAATCAAATGCAATTCAAAGTGCTTTACAAGCGATTGACAAAACGTAGGAAGTTAAAATGGACATTAGAGACTAATGCACACCAAAACAACCAGAAAAGCATAAAAGATAATACAAGCAAATAATAGAACAGAATACTACACAGAATAAAAACACACAAAAATAAAATAAAATATAATAATAAAATAGTAAAAATGTTAAAAAATACAAATAAATAAATAAAATAAAAATAAAATAGAATGAAATAAATAGTAATAATCAGCAATAAAATGATGATAAAAAATAGAAATAGAATAAAAAGAACAATGATAAGTAAAAAAGCATAAATAATCAAACCATAGAATTATAAAACACTACATAAAAGCCAGACTAAATAGATGGGTTTTTAGTTTACATTTAAAAAGCTCAATATTTTCAGCTCCTCTCAGATCCTCTGGAAGGCTGTTCCAGCGGCTCGGAGCGTAACGGCTGTGTTTAACCATTGGCCTAGCTACTCTGTGCTCTTTTTCTCTTCTTGGTGTCAGTGTAGTGTTCACACAATCTTCAACTTCAATTTTTTTTTCTTTCATGTCCCAGAAATGTTTTGTCATAGTATGCTTAATTGCCACTTTTCTGTATATACAGAGACAGCTTGTGCACGTGGCGCTGCTGAAACAAGAACCAGGAGCTTTATTCACCCTTGGTGACATCAGTTCTGTGCCCTGCATCTACTCCTCAGGTGATATCTTTCTCAGTGAAGACATGACCTATGACATCACTGTGTCTTTCACATCCATCAACCCAGGCCTGTATGAACAGTGGTTAGTGCTAGATTTTGACATGAGACCAGTGCTCTTAAGGAAACTCAGAGTAAGAGTAGGCCAGCTGTCACTGGATGACACCGAACAACCAACTGTGAATCGTGGAGCTACCTTTCAAGGTGCTGAGCGTTGGCATAGAGGGAACAGGGTTATCATCCCATGTTCGTCCAGGACAGAAGAACAGGAGGAGCTGTTAAAGGAGTACAAGCCTCCTCAAATTAACTTTCTGTATAAGCCCTCCTACAACAGCCAATCACCTTTGAATAATGAGAACTACAACGAAAGAATGCACCACTTCCTGTACAATGAGGAAAGGGCAGAGGACCAGGTTGTTTCAAGGTAATATGCTTATCCTTTTCCTTTTACGATGTTTGGAATTTGCATATATTTGTAAAACAATACCTAAGCATTTTTTCTTATTTATTTTAGACTAAATGTTTGTGGAGAAATTACAACATCGGATACACTGAACAGTACAAAGTTTGGCATGATGATGGCTCCTTGGGAAGAACTGTTCTGTGCTGTCTCGATTCCTTGTAATCTCACACCAGACACTCCTGAGGGACTGGCATTAAAGCGAAGCATCAAGTCTGGCCTGATAGCCCCTTTATCTTCAAGTGGTCAAAACTCCAAGGTCTATGAAGCCATCATTCTGCGAGACACAACAAGTGAGAACACAACGTATTTGCAACTCTCAAAAAAATGTTGCTCTGATCTTACACTCAAAAGCAATGAATCGTATCAAATGGAGGTGCAGTTTCAGCTGAACCGCCACAGCTTCTGCACCATGCACAAGGCTGTAGACCTCCTCCCTGATACAAAAAGAGTGCTACCAGACCTTAAAAACTGTGAAGTTCCTATGAATAACATCCACTATGAGAAGCTGAATACAAAGCAGCAGTCAGCAATTGACTTTATCACAGGGAATTCCAATGTCCAAAAATTTGTGGCACCACTCCTCATTTATGGACCATTTGGAACTGGGAAAACATTCACCCTTGCTACAGCAGCCAGAGAGCTTTGTAAGCAGCCTCACAACAAAGTGCTAATTTGCACCCACACCAACAGGTAATGTATACTATTGAAAATGTGTTTAATGAAATATTGTTTGATTGATATATATGGACATGTAATCCTTAAGTATTTTTTTACTTTCAAGTGTTAATTTAGGCTAAGATCTTTACTCTAAGCTATACTGTTATAAAGAAGTTTTACTATAAAAACGCCAACATGTCCATGTACCCATGTTTCCTTTCAGTTCTGCAGATCTGTACGTCAGAGATCACTTCCATCCATTCATCGACAAGAAAAATGATGGAATGAGGCCAATTCGTATAAAAGCAAACAAACAAGGGTGTGCTTTGTCTGCCACAGATGACATTACTTTGAAATACTGTTTTCTTTCGAAAGATGGAAAGTCTTTTCTACCACCTACAAAAGCTGCCCTAGATCACCACAAAATAGTCATAACCACAACAACAATGGCAAGACATTTTCATGACCTAAAGCTCCCAGAGGGATACTTCACCCACATACTAATTGATGAAGCCTCTCAGATGCTAGAATGTGAAGCCTTGATGGCCCTTGGTCTTGCTGGGCCAAACACCAGAGTTGTTTTGGCTGGAGATCACATGCAAATGGGACCCAAGCTTTTCTCAGTTGATGATCATCACCGTTCAAATCACACACTCCTTAATCGCTTGTTCCACTACTATCAAGGTCAAAGGTGTGATGCTGCCCAGAACAGTAGAATCATTTTCAGCGAAAACTACCGCTCAACGAAAGAAATTGTGGAGTTTGTGTCCACCCATTTCTATGTTGGCAAGAATGATGTTATCAAAGCTACTGGAAATATTCCAGCTCCTGCAAATGGCCATGCCCTAAAGTTTCACCATGTTAGGGGAGAGTGTCTCTTGGAAACTGTGTCCATGTCTTGGTATAACAAAGAAGAGGTTGCCAAAGTGGTTGAAGCAGTGAAAGGGATTATGGAACACTGGCCATTGACCTGGGGGACCAAGGACCAAAGCTCAATCTGCGTTCTATCAGAGGGATCTCAGGTAAATTACAAGTTTTAGTTGTCACAAGACTGAAACAAAACTTTTAATTACATCAATGATACGGTGAAGATTTCTGCATGAATGTATTAGTACTGTCATTGTTAGATATGGTCAGAGTTGTAATAGTTTTATTATCTCAATCATTTGATTCGTAGGTTCGGCAAATTAGGACAGCACTGAGAAGGAACTTTGCTGAAGTCCATGTTGAAAATCTCGCAAATGTGCAAGGTAATTTTAATTTAGCATTAAGAACTCCTGCACGATTATCCATTATGTTAGACACAAAGGATGGCTAAATTCAAACAGTGCATCGTCTGATTATTCAAACATTATTTACATTTTTATTACCTTTCAAATATATTATTGTCATTTTAGATAATAAATGTTTTCTTCATGTGTTAACAGGCAAACAGTTCAGAGCAGTCATAATGACAGCTGTGCAAACACGTGACAGCCTAAAAATGTCTCACCTGCCTGGTCTGGAGCTGTTCAATGATGCCCGTGTGTTAAACACTGCGATGACTAGGGCTCAGTCCCATGTGGTTGTGGTTGGAGATGCTGCTGCACTCTGTTGCTTTGGGAAATGCTCAGGAGTCTGGAAGAGCTACATAGACCATTGCATCAGCAATAACAGTGTTGCACCACAGCATTTCACCAAAGATTTCTTCGAAAAAGATGTAATGGAAACTGCAAGGTTTCAAAAGTCTGAACATGTGGATGAGAGCAACACTCTCAGTGATGCAATTCTTCAAGAGTTGAAAGATGAATATGAACAGCAGAAAACAGAATATAGTTCAGATGAAGACAATTTGGAATTTGAAAGCTTCGATCACCACAAGTCAAGATCAGCATACAATATAACTGATGCTGACACAGACCTTGTGGAGTTATGTAAAAAACAACCAGAGATGTACAAGCGAGGGACGTTGGTCAGGGAGTCATATAACAAAGGTTATGTTATACCATTTCATAACCCCACCACACGTATACGCATTAAGGGAAGGGCAAACCTGGGTACGGTCTTCACTGGAGACGAAGTGGTCTTACAAACAGCAAGGGTGGTCAGCATCACCAAGGAAGCTAAATCAGCCCGTGTACTTGTGTGCCTGCTTGAGGATGAGGATCACAGCAAACGAAGACAGAATTCTGAATTCAAATCTGTCAAAAGGATAATGATGCCCATTACAAAATCTGCTCCCAAAATATGCATACTGATCAGCAAGAAAAGACGTAACTTCATTCCAATATGGAAGCAAGTTAATGGATATTGGACGATTGCAGCATATGAACATCTTGATGAAAATCTCAAACAGAACAGTGTATTTGTGGTGCAAGTGATTGGCTGGAAAAAAGAATGTTATATTCCATTGGGGAACGTCATAGATATTCTTCCAGTCGGAAGATCTTTGGTTGATGGACTAAGGATCCTGAATGAAGAATTCAAAGTTGCACCCAATACATGTGCATCAGATGAGGGTTTCTCCTGGGCAGATGAAGACAGGAAACACAGACAGGACATACGTGAGGTAATCACTTTCACTGTTGATCCAGCAGGAGCAAAAGACTTGGATGATGCCATCAGTATCAAGGAAATTGGAGACCAATTTGAGTTGGGAGTCCATATTACAGATGTGGCAAGCTTTGTGAGTCCAGGTGGTACATTAGATGAGGACGCAAAACAACGGGGTACTACATATTACTGCAGTGGGGAAGACCCCATTCATATGTTCCCCCCAGAATTGAGCACTGAATGCTTCAGTCTTCTGCCAGGTCAAGATCGCAGGGTGGTTTCATTAATGTTCAAAGTAAACAAGCAAACAAATGAGATCATTGGAAAGCCCAAATTCCAGCTGTCACTGATCAAGTCTAATAAGCAGTTGTCTTATGAGGAGGCAGAGGCCCTGATCTCCAAAAGATATGGAAACAGACCTACATTTGACACAGTAGAAGACTGTGTCACAGTGGCTTATTTTTTTGCAAAAGCTCAAAGGAAGATTAGACTTGTGGATTGGGCTTATTCTCAACCTGATGATCGGAGATTGCCCGGAAAGCGCAAAGCCAATCTGATGATTGAAGAGCTGAGTGTGTTATTCAATGCACTTGCATCTGAGACTTTGATTGATTCAGAAAAAACCAGGTATTGCACACCCCTTCGCTGTCAGGCAACACCAGATCCTGAAAAGATAGAGGAATTCAAGGAGAAATGTGGAGAATTAATACCACTGTCTTTTCATGTGCGGCACAAAGTTGACCATGACGAACAAGCCCTAAATTGCGAAAACTTCCACATACTCACCAAAGTGTGGAAAGACATCCAGTCAGCTGTCAGAACAAATGATATGGACAAAATGGTGGACCTGATTGCTGCAGATGACATCCACCCTCTGCTCCAGCCAGTCATTGATCAGTTCAGAAGGTGCTCTAGTAAAGCTTATGACATCCGTTCCAACTCCTCTCCCAAAGCAGGTGTTGGGCATTACGCTCTGAATGTAAAATCTTACACACATGCATCCTCACCGATACGGCGGTACATGGACGTCATCTTGCAGAGACTTCTCCACGCCGTCATATGTAACAGCGATGTCCAATACACTCAAAGAGAGATTTCGACTTTGTGCAATCATTTTGAGCACAACCTTAAGAATGCCAAGGAGTATGAACAAAAAGCTGAGCAGATCTCCTATGCAGTGAGCATGAAAAAACAAAGTGCTTCAAAGCTAGCCTTTGTTGTTCGTGTGGATCCAAACAGAGACAGTTTTGCAGTGTCATTTCCTTTTAACAAGAACATATTTGCAGAGAGTTTATCAATTATGTACAAAGATTTACAATTATGGGACCAACCATTTAATGATTACAATGATCACTGCACTCTTAAATGGAAAAGGCGGATCTATGCAGCTGACACCGTGAAAATCCACCAAGAGTTGAAAATGCCAAACTGTGGTCCCTGCGTTGAGCTTCCACTTACAATATGGAAAGCTACTGTTGATGCAATTGACGAAGGAAACTTGGATCATGCAAAGTTTCTCATAATGGATGCTAATGAAAAGCTGGAAAAACAAAATATTCTGCCACAATCCTGTGAGATGTCTCATTCCAAGACTAACACATGTACCTCTGTGGAGCAAGAGGTACAAAGGGAGCATGAGGTTGACATCAACCTCCAGTTGCAGAGAGGTGACACCCTTCAGATCCAAATGACATCAGAGATAAAAAGAGGTTATCTCATGCCTGCTGTTCAGTTGGTGCGCATTAAACCAAAGTTTGAGATTTGTGTGGACCATGTCCACAGCCCTATCACATGCTTCTCCAGATCTACAGATCATCCATCAAGGATTTATTATAGTGACACTGGGGAGTATGTACGGATCTGGAAACCGTTGTGTGAGATGGAATCTGCTGCCACTGCCGTGGATGAAAGTAATAGCATAGTCATTGAGAACCTGTTGGTAAACTTCAGTCAAGAGCAAGAAGGCACCCTAACAGGAAGCTTCTTCTTACCTCTGGCATGGATCAATGACTGGGCCATTGAATGTAACCTTTCAAAGTGCTTACTGTGCATACGGAAAAGAGGTTTGAAGTTGACTTCAACCCTGGAACATTCCGCATTGGTGGACCCAGTAGAGTTCACATGGGTGGCCCATGGTGTAACAAGAAAAGTAGAAGAGCGGAAAAACCCTCCAAATGAAGGAAGTAAAGTGGAGTTCTATGTCAATCACCTGCCGATGGAGACCATTCCTGATTGTGTCTGTCAGAAAAACACTTGTTTCACAGTTGAAATAATCCCAAAGCTTCTGCCTGACATGTAAGTGTTGTTTCCTTTGACCTTACCAGTGTAACATTGCTTATAGTTTGACTTTTCATACTATTCATCATTCATTTGTCTTGCATTGACATTGAGGTTATATGTTGATAGACAATTTCTTTTTCAGCTTTAGATTCAACTGTTGACATACAGTTTTATAATTTTCTTTTGTAGCCGGAAAGAAAATGCTGTGGTCAGCATTACATCTGCATGTGATCTTGTCAAGGCTATAGCACTTGGACAGCACATTCCAAAAGAGGGTATGTTCAT
The DNA here is from genome assembly GCA_005408345.1 of Macquaria australasica. Lineage (NCBI taxonomy): Eukaryota > Metazoa > Chordata > Actinopteri > Centrarchiformes > Percichthyidae > Macquaria > Macquaria australasica. The sequence goes on from SEMN01000675.1 coordinate 124,704, forward strand.
TAGTCAGTAGTAAATAGTTGAATAGATTTGAACTATTTGTATCTATGTTAGTTACACATAAAATTGAACACACAGAACACACATTGTACATCCCTGTATTGTCTTTTAAGCTTGATTCAATTTGTCTTTGCAGTAAAAGCAGTGTGGCACATCATGAGGAAAGAGCTACCAAATGGACTGCCAAAGTTAAACCAGAGTCAGCATCTTGCTGTGGACAAAGCTCTAAATAATACCTTCACACTTATACAGGGACCACCTGGTAAGAGTTGGAACTTGTGTTTACAGTGATGCTTCATTTATATTTTCTGCAAAGGCTTAAGCCATTTATTTTCCATTTTGTCTTTTAGGAACTGGAAAGACAGTAGTAGGTGTGTACATAGTGTACTGTTTCTTTGAGCTGAACTCAAAGAACCCAAGGAAATTTGATGACACAAAGGATGAGAACAAGAAACAAGTTATTCTCTACTGCGGCCCATCCAACAAGTCTGTTGATGTTGTTGCAGGTAAGTTATTTTGTGTCTGCAGAAAATTCAACTGCATTTCTTTCTGTAACTTTAACCCATGTTGTGTCTTTTACTGTTGTAACAGAGTACCTTTTGAGGTTTGGGGACATGTTACGGCCCCTCCGGGTCTACAGCCAACAAGTGGAGATGCTTGATTACCCTTATCCAGACTGCACACTTCAGTTTTCCCATAGGACATTACGCCAAGAACGTGCCAAACCAGTGCTCAGGTATTGTAATCACACCAGTTGATGACACTCAATTTTGACATTTTTCCTCAATTATTAACTTGCACTGGCATATTTTACACGGTTTTAGGAGCGTCACTCTGCATCACCGCATGCGACAGGACCAAAACCCCTACTCAGGTCAAATTAAAGCTTTTGACCAACGCATTCAACTTGCCCCTGAGAAAAGCGAAGAACTGACTGCTCAAGAAGTGAAAGAGTAAGTTCAGATGCACTATTGGTTTAACAAAATTTAAAACTGCATGGAAATTATCAAAAGTCACCCATTAGTCATTAAAAAGGAGGGGATTCCCAAATAGTAATTTTCAATAGTCCCGATCGAGGTATAGCAAAATAGCAGTTCACACCGAATATAGATTTTTTTTTTTTATTGTTTTAATCTAATGTTATAATACAGCAGTCATGCCTGACTTGTTTGATACATGTGACAGCAGTTTTTCATGTAGGATAACTTGCCTTGTGAACAGATATTGTATATACCTTACAAGGCGTTGCTCATCTTCATTACATTATGGAAGTTTAATGTTGGCCCATACTATAAAAAGCCTCTGTCCTACATCTAATCACATGCATGAATCTATCTTTTTGTCATTTTTGCTCACAAACCATAACCACATTGCTTCGCAACATGGGGCTGGTAGAGGGTTTTTTCTACTCCAGTAGAAAGTAAATTGTTGTCAGTCCTTGTTTTCTGACCTGCTCTTCACTATCACACTGGATATAATTACAATCTATAATAATATATATAATTGCAATCTATTTCGTTTATGCCATGTTTAAAACCTTGTTTTAAAAAAATGTCAAAATCTATTTGTATTATGGACTTTCAGTGTGTGATGAGTCAAGCGTTCACTAGTTAACCTTGCTGCATTGTGACAATGCAGTAGTAAATATTGATAAATAAGGCAATAATATGCAGAGGGCATTGACATATAAATGATTGTAGAACGTGGGATTGTGGGAACTATGGACATTTTTACATATTCACAACTGTAAATCTGGTGATATGGCTTAAATCATATATCTGCAAGTAGTGGACTACTGCCCACACCACTGACTAGTGGTTTTCAGGGACACTTTTGCAACACATGGATTCAAAGTGACTGTATGAGTTCCCTCTAATGTTCTATTGATCATTATTCTATGACAGAATGAGGAACAAGGTTACGATAGGGTCCTAAGTATGAGCTTGTTACAGTATGTTCACTCACCATTTCAAGACATAGTGGTGTCCAACAAGACTGTCTCATCTCTGGGTGGGAGACGGTCCTGGAAAGTCCCTCTTAAACGGAGGTGGGGAAGTTAAGGAGATGTACATTTGTCTTTATCCGTGAAGTCTTTTCTCTTGTAAAACCAAAAAATACAGTTTAAAAACACTTCCAATAAAGCATAAATCTAACCTTTGTGTCGCTTGACAAAGTTTGTTTTCGAGTGTGGAATGGGCTCAAAAACTCCCTTTTAACAGGCAAAACCAGAACCAGGCTCTGGGTGGGCGGTCATCTGCCTCGACCAGTTGGGTTTAGAGAGCAAGAGTGAGAGAGAGAGAGAGAGAGCAGGAGGAAAGAGAACATACAGATGTACAGTACAGTTCCACATAGAGATGTGAGTAATAGTAATGGTATTGATGTTAATATTAATAAAAATAATACTAATAGCAATATAATAATAGTAATACTAATAACTGCATGAGAGTGGAGAGAGTTATGCTTTATTGGAAGGGATTTGAAACAGACAAGAGAAAAGACTTCAAGGATGAAGACTACTGGTTGGTTTGGCAAATGTACTTCTGGTTAACCAGCTCACCTCCGTTAAAGGGCAACGCACAACCGCTTCCCAGAGTTTTTCTATCGGACCTTCTGGGACTTCTACACAGGGAATGAGACTGTCCCAAACGGGGCTAGGTTGGACACCCCTATGTCTTGAAATAGTGAGTGAACATACTGTAACAAGCTCATCCATAGGACCATATCAAAACCTTGTTTCTTATTCTGTCATAGAATAATGATCAAAATGACATAGAGGAAACTCAACAGTCACTATGATTCAGTTTGATTGGACAATGTCCAACCCTAATATCTTGTGTTAGCGTCATTTTAGTTTTCTGCGCATGTCTGTAATATGTTTGCATACCAAAATCCTGTGGGATTATTTGCAGCCCTAACTGTATGGATTGTTTTTGCTTCTAGATACAAAAAACTTCTCCGAGATGCTCGAACATATGAGCTTGAACGGCATGACATCATACTGTGCACATGCACACAGTCTTCCACCCCGAGTTTGACTAAGACAGTCAGCGCACGTCAGATCCTCATTGATGAATGTGGCATGGCCACTGAACCCCAGGCCTTGATTCCATTAGTCTGCAACAAACCAGAAAAGGTTTGCTTTTCATTTAACAATCAGTATCCTACTCTTGCATTCCATTTACACTGCTCTTAATGTGTTGGTATGCTAATGCTGAATGTGCCTTCATTCATGAAAATACTGCCCTTAGTCTGAAATTACATTTCCAAAGCGATGAGTTTTAATGTCAGAATATCATTTGAATTAGCCTAATCCTAATCAAACATATAATGATATTATTTCATATTATTTATTGTAACACTGGGGTCCAAGTATGGCAGTTGTGACAATGGCATCATGACCACTACTAGCGAGGTTGTCCTGTCTGATGTGGAAATTCATGATTCTCAAAGGATCATTTCTAATGATAATTGTAACCCACTCAATGATTTTTCTAGTCCCGCTGTCAGGTCAAATCTTCCCTCAACCAGCAGTTTGGTCCATGGCAATAAACCTCAAAAACTACTTGCTAAATTTCCATGAAACAAATATTGTCCACAGTGAATTAATCCTTATATTTCTGATGACTTCCTGATCTGTTCTCTTGTGCCCCTTAGTGACGCTCACTTGATGTTAGTCCTGCTAATTATTAGTTATTCACTCTAATGTCTAACAATATCACTTTCAGATTGTTTTGATCGGTGACCACAAACAGTTACGACCCATTGTGAAGAATGAACGTGTGAGGAAGCTGGGGATGGCCAAGTCTCTGTTTGAACGCTACTATACATTGCATGAGAAAAGGGCAGTGATGCTGGACACCCAGTACCGAATGGTGAGAACATTAAATATACATATAGTGTGTATTATGTATATATTATTCAGTATGGTGTATATTTATATATATATGTACTTACTGTATTACCACATGTCTGTGTTTAGTATTTTCAATTAGAAAAACTATTTAAAACCAACAACTATTAATTATGTACCTTCATAGCATGAGAACATATGCAAGTTCCCATCAGAAGAATATTACGAGGGAATGCTGAAAACTGGGGTGGAGCAGCCGAGCAGTGTCCTGCGTGTTGAAGACAAGACAATGCCAATCGTTTTTGGGCATGTCAAAGGAAAGACCATCAGTCTGGTTATCAACACAGCCAAGGGCAACGAGAACTCTAAAGCAAACCAGGAAGAGAGAAAAAAAGTGGTACTGTATTGGGCACCTCTGCATTTCTTTGTTGATTTTAAACAGTAATATTAAAATATAGGGGTAAAGGTTGCTATAGAGTCATTAACCTGATAGTACTCAGTGACATTATTTATTATTGCTTTTAATCACTGGTGTTGGTTTGGTTCTTTTGCAGATTGGCATTGCTGAAAAGTTGGTGAAGATTGCCAAAATCAAACAGCAAAGTATTGTGATTCTGTCGCCCTATAATGCCCAAGCATCAGAAATCAGAGACGAGCTGAAGAAGAAGAACATGGATCAAATCACCGTTACCACAATCACTAAAAGCCAAGGTGACTGTGTACCTCTCTGCTACCTAACGGCAAATCAAATTAGGCAAAATTAAAGTAGCAACACCACAATGGAAAAATATTCCAGAGTAAAACTACTCATTCTGAAGAATTGCTCCTCTCAAAGTATTAATTGTAACCAGTATTTTAATGTTGTAGCATGTCCCAGTGGTGCTGGGTCTAACTACTTCCTGTCCTGCTGGGTAGTTTAAATCAGCAGTGTGTCATATTTTATGACCATATCTCACATTTTGAATGTAAAATCATAATCTGTAAAGTAGTCAGTACAGATAAATGTTGTGAAATAAAAGGAATATTTCACTTCAAAATGTAGTTGCTCATGGAAATACTTGAGTAACTTGTCAAGCGTACTTATCCACTTTTTGCTCCAGACAACAGATTTTTTTTGATGGTACAGATAATTTTTCAGGACATGTAGATGACAATCCCAGTACTTCAGTGCAGGTCAAAAGAAACCAGAGAAAAACCTCCACTGTGTTGTTTAGCGATGGCTCATCATGTGACATATAACCTTTTGTCTTCTAGGAAGTGAATGGCGTTACGTCATTATATCTACAGTGTGCTCTCTGCCAAGTGAGGAGATAGAGAGTGAACCAGAAGGAGCTTGGCTGTCCAAAAATCTGGGCTTTGTGGGCGATCCCAACCAGATAAACGTGGGCATCACCAGGGCCAAGGAGGGACTGTGCATCATTGGTAAGATACTGCAGCTCACTTCTCATTTCTGCCTACGCTTAAGGCTCATAGCTCCTCCGTAGCTTCATAACTTAAATGTTTCTGTCCTTTCAAAGGGAACCAAGAGTTGCTCAGCTGCAGTGGACCTTGGAGAAAGCTCCTGGACCACTACAAGCTCCACAATGCAGTGACAGATGCAGACAAGATTACAGTGTGTTGTGCCACATAACTGATCTCCTCTATCCTTTTTAAGAGACTTCTACAAGCAGCAGATCAGAATGCAACAGCACAACTTCATGAAATACTCTATGTTTATATATTTTTTTCTTTCTATGATGTCGCTGTAACTTTTTATGCATTCTTTTTACAATTTTATAACAGATTTTGATATTGTATTTGACAGTTGTTATTGTGCTTTTACATTTACATACACTTTTTTTTTTAATATGTGTGTATAGGAAATCCTACAACTTCTGTCAACTGTATCTAGAATTTTATTGTTAGATGTGCTCATTTAAATTCTAAACCTTCAAGTTCAAAGACTGAATAGTCTGTTGTATTTTTTTATTATATTTTTTTTTTTCTTTTGTTACTAGAATTTAAAATATTGTCTTTGAGAAAAGTTGTAGGTACAATAAATACTTAAATACTAACACGAATAAACACATTGCTAATCTTAACTGTGGACAGCTGACAGAAGACAGTTCAGCTCTTGCTGTTTGGATGTTTGAATTCATTTTATAAGGGTTTAGTTGAAATATAGAGAATTTACACTGTATGAAATTACCTCCAGTGAGGCATTGTTCCTGTTTACTGATGATTGAGTCAGCATTTGTTTTCATAGCAGGACAGCTGGCCTTAACACTTAAACTGTCTCATTTGTAGTTTATTTCTTAAATGTTTTTGATACCTTTATATGTTCTATGTTCAGGGATGAGCTTTGGTTACAGAAACGTTTTGTATTGTGTGAAATGTTCATCATTAAGCTATATTCAGTGAATTTAGTAAATGTGTGTACAAATGTACAAAAATATTTAAATTGATTTATTCATGGTTTATGTTTTTTTGTATTGACCGTTAAATGCATTTTGTTTCAGAAAGATTTAGTTTAGGTATAGGGTCTCTATAAATAATTTTATAAAGAGTACAGTCTAGACCTGCTCTATATGAAAAGTGCCCTGAGATAACTGTTGTGATTTGGCGCTATATAAATAAAATTGAATTGAAAAGCCGAGTTGCTTATTGTCTTCAGATACACACCTGTATACAGACAAATGGCACCTCCATCACAGGTGTGGTTCAAAGAATGTCATCCCAAGTATAAACTGTAATTATACAACTGAATTCTGTTCATATAAAGAAAAATGGGGCAACATCAATTTTGCCTTTCAGACTAGTGGCAGATAATAGTGGTAAAGTGGTGACAAGGATCTCATTTGATACTAAAATACAGGTGCCAATGTTTTGGATGTTTGATAAATAAAATCTTTTGCTTTTATGCCCAAACCACGAGTGCCTTCCCTTCTGCTGGAGTCATGTTCTGACTGAACGCCTTCCTTATTATAATATTTGAAAACGGTATCTGTTTGGAACTGATATCAAGTTTTGTCTTTTCATCAGTCATAAATAGAACCATTTACCTGATTTCTGAGTGGCATAACTGGGCGTTTAGTGAAGCACTGCAGGGACTATTTCCTCTGGTAGTTTTTTAGTTTTTTGCTTTAGCTGTGTGTGCTCCCGTGAGGTTCATGCAGTTCTGGTCTCTGATGTGGGGATTTAAATTATCAGTAGAAAAATCTCAAACTGTCTTTGTTAAAAGAGCCTGGTTCTGCTCGAGGTTTCTACTTGTTAAAAGGGAGTTTTTCCTTGCCACTGTCGCCTAGTTCTGGCGGGAATTGTTGGGTCTCTGTAAATATAAAGAGTCGGTCTAGACCTGCTCTATATGAAAAGTGCCCTGAGATAACTATGATATGGTGCTATATAAATAAACTGCATTAAAAGAAAGTCGGTGAAGACATTTGCTTGAAATTTATCAAAGATGAGGAATTATGAAAACTTTCATATTTTTAGGATTATGGTTTGATGTGTTGCTCACATGGAAAAGCCATTGGTAAAATAGAAGATAAATGTAAAAAAGTCTTGAATATCATGAGGTGCTTGACAGGCACTGCTTGGAGAGGCAATAGACTTGCTATAAAGAATATTTATATTGCTTTAATTAAATCAGTTCTAGATTATGGTTGCATTATATTTGGATCAGCTGCTTGTACATCCCTAAAACGGTTAGACAGAATTCAGGCTCAAGCATTGGGGTTGTGTTGTGGGGCAGTCAAGTCACCACGTTCTGCATTTTACATCCCAGAGTTGAAAGTTAAGGTGACAAAGAGAACACCACTAGCAGTAGATTCAGTCGAAATTATGGCAATTTTATTCACTCTACAGTGGATAGAGGAAATCAAACCCCTACAAATTCTATGTTCAGACTCAAGTGCAGCCCTGGCTAGTCTCAAACAAACTTCTTCAAGATGTAGACAGGATATTCCTTGTGAAATTTTGCAATCTTTATATAGAATTATTAGGTTAGTAATTGGTGTACAGTTTTTATGGGTACCAGCACATACTGTATGCCTCCAAGGGAATGAAGCAGTAGATCAACTTGCCAAAAACGGACAAAAATCAAATGAAGATAGCAATACCAGTAAGTAAGGCAGAAAGGTCCAAATCTTTCATTTGGAACAAAATTAAGACGCAGTGGCAGAGGTTATGGGATAAAGTTACTAAAGGAAGATATTTGTATCAGATCCAGCAAGAGGTCAGAGTGGGAAGCTCACTTGGAAGGAGAGAAGAGCGGCTGATTAGTAGAGTCCGACTGGGACATACTAAATGAAATTCATCTCTACACCTCATCGGGAAGCATCCAAGCGGAAACTGTGATGTCTGCAGTCAAATGGAGACCTCGGACCATGTCATTTTTCTTTGTCCTAAATATGCAAACGAAACACAATTATTAAGGAACGTGAATGGATTAAACACATTGACCTTAAAACAATCTTCGCAAATAATTCTGGAAATTCGCTTTTCAAGCATGTTTTCGCCTATCTACAAAACACAGGAATGATAACAAGGATAAAAGAACTTTGTAACGCCACAGTTGGTGGCGATAATGCTCCGGTTGCAAGTCGCCATTAAAGGAAGACGAAGTGTAGGAAGGCCGCTTAAAACGTGTAGTGTGAGTTAACACAACGCAGGCCTACAAGATCAATAAAATCGCACAGTATCTGCCCAGACTAACATAACCAGCAAGAAACGCATAACAGCATTACAGGTTTTATTTTGAAGTCTTGGCCGGAAACTCTGATACATTGTAACGATCTTTACATCATTTCCTCCGTTACTCGCCTCCCCTCTTTAATCCACACCGAGGAGCCAGGTTCTTTCCTGCTTTCTCCATTCTGTTTAAGGACGCAGAGGAGTCGCATGGTCACTGCTGTTGTTGACAAAATGTGGACATTTTTCTGTTTGGTTTTTGAATCGTGAAGGATTCGCGGGGACGTATGGATGCAGTTGGTGGTGACAACTGGCGGAGACGCACGAGGAGCGCACGAGCCTCCTGCAGACGAGCCGGAGTACGAGCTGACGAGTCCAGTGTGCTGCGGTGTCTGAGCGTGGGAAACACGGAAAAAGACAATGACATGGAGGAGGACACTGGCCTCTTCAAGCAGGACAACCTGGAGAGGAGGGTCATGGCGCCCCGATACAGCCTGCTGCGGGAGGTGGGAAGGGGCACGTACGGCGTGGTGTACGAAGCGGTGGCCCGAAGGTCTGGTGCTAAAGTTGCCGTAAAGAAACTGCGATGCGACGCGCCGGAAAACGTGGAGCTCGCCCTGCAGGAGTTCTGGGCGCTGGCAAGTCTGGAGAAACGGCATCAAAATGTGGTTCAGTTGGAAGAGTGTGTGCTACAGAGGAACGGGATGGCCCAGAAAATGAGTCATGGGAACAAACGGTCCAAACAGTACCTGCGTCTGGTGGAGACTTCACTAAAAGGTGAGGCTCTTTAACTTAGCTCTCCAACGTTAGCTGTTTGAGCTGAGTCACTTTAGCAGACTTCGAGATTAGAGCGAAGTAAGTGCTGCGTTTTGGTTTAGATTAATGCCGAATTGAAAAGCAACCCCTAACACTTGAAGAACAGAAACTATGTTGTAGCTAAGAGTTTTGGTGGTCATCCGATATGTCCAACGTAATGTTGAATTACACGATTTCTTAATGTAGTTTTGACTTCGTACCAAAGCAGGGGGTAGTTCCTCAGATTTAGACACTGATTTACTGTATGTGGACATGCTGAGGTCTTACAAAATAATCACTGATCATTAGGGGTAGTTAACAGTTTCCTTGCATGTCTTTAACAGTTACATCACACTGGTCATTTGATTTAGCTAACGTTAACCCAGAGGAGGATGTTTAATCTAGGTGGTTTTGCTTTTTGCCATGTCATTTTTTGTGTCAGTGGCCCACAAGTAAAAAGTATGGTTGTAAGGTTGAGTTGGTAGGTCTAGCTTTGTCTTACGAAATTTCCTTTTGAGGTAGAATTGTTGTTGTCGCCATGACAGACTCGCTGGGGGATGGGTAGATTTGATTAGGGAGCTCCCGAGGAGGCGATAAGACTCACTAAAATGGAGTCTGCTGTGTTGGCTGTATTCACAGAGGTATTTTGCACATTCCTTTGACAATCATTGCCCTTCTGCCAAACACACAACAGATACATCAACAAAGTTTTTCTTCTTCATTTGCTGTGCTGGTTGCGTATCTAGTGGAGGCTCTGAGGTCTTTATGATAAATAACATTATGGTAATATTGTTAGACAGAATGATTTATCTCAACTATCACTCCAAATCCTGTTCACAGTAGTGGCACAACAGTCAGTCTGACACATTGTTCTTGCTTCAAGTCTAAAATACATGCCAAAGGGTGTTAGAGATGTCCAGAACTGGTTCCACAAAGTCTCAGCCTGTTGAAATTTGAATAAATACCACCCACACGTAACCTTTTCAAGAAACACCCTGATGAAGAAAGGCAGGACATGTCCAATGAGATGGGAGTGGAGTCCGATAGTTAAAATGCAAATTCACTGGGTTGTTGGGAAATCATTTCAGACTGGTATCGAATGGTAACACTTACTCACATTCAATTTCGTGAAATAGCCTCAAAAATCAAATAATAAACCTTATCTGTAGCTGGTGGCCTGATGTATTATGGTGACCAACAATACCAACTAAAACTTACCTCCAGTGTTAATAAGAATCAAACGTGTTAGTTAATTACCTTTCTTCTTGAACGTAATCGGCGTCCATAACAATCAAGACATGCAACCAGCCGGGAGCAACACTTGTAAAGAGACGATGTAGTCCACCATTGTTGCTGTTGTACTTGAAGCTGACGTACACAGCGACACAACAATGTCACTCTATGGTGGCTCTCTAGCCAGTGGAAAAACAAACCAGTTCTTAGAATGTTCGCAAGTTCAACCAACTTGACGTGTCAAAATATTTGATTGTTATTAAGATACGTTTTGGTTTCAGCAAACTATATCTTTTTTTCTTTGCACATGTAATTACTTAGAGTAGTGTGTGTCATTGCATCACTGTGAATGACAAGTGTGCGTCTCTTGCAGGTGAGAGAGTGCTTGGTCCTCCAGAGGAGCCTTGTTACCTCTGGTTTGTCATGGAGTTCTGTGAAGGTGGTGACCTCAATCAGTTCATCCTGTCTCGGCGGCCCGACCCGCGGACCAACAACAGCTTTATGCTCCAGCTGACCAGCGCCGTCGCTTTCCTGCATGAAAACAACATTGTCCACAGGGACCTCAAACCTGACAACATCCTCATCTCAGAGAAGTCAGGGACTCCAGTTCTCAAGGTGGCCGACTTTGGCCTGAGTAAAGTTTGCGCTGGTTTAGGAAACGCCAGCGAGGGCAAAGACGGCGAAGACAAGAACAAAAACGTCAACGTCAACAAGTTTTGGTTGTCATCGGCGTGTGGCTCAGACTTCTATATGGCTCCCGAGGTGTGGGAGGGCCACTACACAGCCAAGGCTGACATATTTGCGCTAGGCATCATCATCTGGGCCATGTTAGAGAGAATTACTTTCATTGACGCTGAGTCTAAGCGAGAGCTGCTGGGTACATATGTGAGACAAGGAGCTGACATTGTGCCGGTGGGTGAGGCACTGCTAGAGAACCCAAAGATGGTACTGAACATCCCACAGAAACGCAGGTCGTGCATGTCTGATGGAGTAAGGAAACTGCTGCGTGACATGCTCGCTGTCAACCCTCAGGACCGGCCCGACGCTTTGGAGCTGCAGGCCAGAATGGACCAGGTTATGTGTGCTGCATGACACTCAACCAGAATGTTTTACAGGTACTTGTGCCTTTTATCTTCATAAAATCATGTCATAATAATCAAGTGTATTAATGTGTGCAAGTGATCAGTTAAGAGCAAGGGTGGGGTCAGACACTAGTGTCTTGCCCAGGGCACATATTTAGTAACTTCACAGTGTGTGCTCTTGTACCGTCAGTCATCTTGGAAGCGTGTGTGTTTGTTGTGCTGGAGCTAACAAGGACTCCTTATGTAACCAAAGCCCCAGCCTCCTTTTGGCCCCGGGGCCACAGATCCATCACTACACAGCTGCCTGGGTTTTAAAGAGGCTGAGTGAGCATGTACTGGCTCCTCCTGTTTTATACATAGATAGTTCATGTTAGCACATATGACTGTGACCTGCTTGTTCCTTTACTGAGTTACCAGAATCACTTTCTTTTGTGTGTGTGAAAGACATTGTATCATACCTTCTGCCTTTGTTTGCTCTTATGTCATGTGCCTTGCTCTTGTAGGGAGATGGGGAGGAGTGCATATTATGTGAGCAGGGCGGTGATAGGAGCTGTAAACATACCATCTGACCTTCCCGCTCCTGCTCTGCTTTCTGTCTGTCAGTCTGCTAAACCCCAGAGTGTTCTTGCAGCTCAGGAAGAGCAACAGGGTGGTGTAGTGTTTCCGCCCTCTCAGCCAGCAAATGATTACAGATAGTCATTTGTAATTGTAGTTATTTACAAATGTCAAAAGGTAAAATTAAAGCAACATTATATAAGAACTGATATTTTGTGCAACTTAACGCCCCTACAGTTTTCAGAGTGCAGTTCCCCCTCATGGACAGCTGTACACGTGCATTTGTTGACAAGCTGAAGGATTTGATTTTGGTGGGCTGACTTGGATAATGGTCAAAAATTACTTACTAGTCCAACAGCAAGAAGGCCAGCTCGCCGTCTGTCCTGCAGCCTTTTATTTTGTGAAGCTCTCTCCAACGACTAAAAGCCAGTCTGAGATTTACTCTTGTCCGGCCTCTTTCTCAGTCACTCTCTCTTTTTCTCTTCTTGGCTTCTTCTGCCAACGTCCTCTTCGGTCTCTTCGCCTCTGCCATGATGTCCATACTGAGAATACTGAGCTAGACCCATGTGTGACGTGGAGCCGTAAAGCATTACGCACTTCTCACAGGAGATCGTACCCGCTCAACCCAAGTTACATAGTGCAAGAAAAGGCGTTCGGGGCGTGGAGTGGGAATGAAAGAGGTACCCTATGACAAGTCATTGGTGCGCTGTCATTGGTTCAGGCGGCTGTATAGGCGGGAACTCAATACCGTGGTTCCCCCGCAGATCACTACTGTGCAGACTCTGGCTCCAAATGACGTCACCAGCGCAAGATGGCAGCTCCCGTATCCGGGATATTTTGGCTTCATTTTGTACAATGGGAGGAAGTGCAGGCGCCTCGTCCATCTTTGTATACAGTATATGGGACAAACGCATATTGATGCAGGCGTAAATGCACACAAAGCACATTGTAATTGCTATCCAATTGGTCAGACCACATCTGGAGGTGGTCTGGCTCACATTGTGATCAGATCTCAGTCAGGCGTAAATGCAATCTGTAGGCTGGCCACATTCTTACGATAAGAATCCTCCTAGCCTTTATTTCTTATGTTAAATGTTTATCTAACACTGCCTTCTGAGGCTGCCCAATAAAAAGCCACAGGCAAGCCCTGCCTGGGGTTTGTGTGCTCTCTGCAAGCCGATGTCTGTACTCAGCCAAAGATCTTTTATGAGGGAAGACCCTCCACTCTGTAACACCACTGTACAATTCGTGAACTGAGTGTTTTAGTAGTTCCAACAACTCCAGCAGAATGATTTGTCTTCTCTCTAGCAACACATAGACCATATCATTTCAGGAGCCGCATTCTCAGTTAATCTTTCATTCACATAATATCAAACCTTTAAGCTATTAAACGTTATAGTTTTGAACCAGAACCTACACTATTTGGATCAAGTAGCTTGTGAAAAATAAGGTGTGCCAAATTTAGAAGACTACAGGTGTTATTTCATTGTGTTGGATACATATTTATTCAACATTTAGGTAAATATAAGGATCTGATTGGACTTGGTATCAGCAGATAGCCAATATTAAAGTAGTTGAATCGGGATCGGGGCCAAAAAAAAGTTGATCGGGACATCCCCACCAATGTCTTAACCAAGCTACAACATGTTGGGGCTATTGCTCTCTCATTGGCTTAGCTGCAAGTTCAAGATGATTTCATTGGAAACTACTGTATTTTCTACCAAAGATTAAAAAACAAAAATCTGAAAACATGGACATTGTTTCTTGAAAGATGCATTTTCTCAAGCTTTTGAGATGAAACTCCTTTGAGAGCCTGAATGAATGTTTAAGTTGTGTATATATTGGCATATTAAGTATCCAGTAGCCCTGTTACCAGCAACAGACTGTGTTGTTTCATGTGGCTAAGGGTGTATCTGTCGGCCAAATTCCGATGTTACATAAAATTGACATGTCAGCACTGGCCAAATGACGTCACCAGCGCATTTGGCCAGTGCATGTCGTCTCTATGGGCTGCAGGATAAAGCTGCAAATCCCTGCCTGAACTTCTGTAAGTCAGTTATGTAACGGAGTACGTGGGCACAAACATGATCTGTTAATGACAAGCCAAGCGGCTGCACATCTCCAAACACACCATGATGCTGCAGCCGGTCAGACTCAACAAAGGGCTGTTTGTGCTGCAGGATTCAACAGAGGCTCTGGCTCCTCACTGCTGCACAATGGCTGATGATAATCCTCAACATGGCGGTTTGCAGACTGACTTGCTGTCAGACATATTAGCTGCGTTGATGTGAGGTGGAGTGCAGGACCTTCTAGGCTATTTGGTCATGTTTGTGGCCCTGGAGTCAGCTGTTCTGTCAGTGTGATTGACAGCAGACTTGTGACCACAGTAAAGACCTCTTGATGGTCTGTCCCACCACACCTCAGGCTTCAGTTACACCTGTTTAGCTACAGACATACAAACATGGCTGTGTGTCAGAACTGCAATCTGGCTTACTCACAACTGGAGGGTAACATCCACCGGCTGGAGAATAAAATCCGGGAAAAGGAAAAATTGATCGACAGTTTTCTGTCGGTCGCTTTGGCCCAGTCCAGGCACATCTCACACATGCAGGCATCCCTTGCCCTGTGAAGCGCCCCTCCTCCTCTCGCCGCAGATTACTGAAGGAGGCCGTGATCAGGAGAAGTTCTGGAGGTCTCATTCGTTCAGGAACAGCAGGGCACCCCACGTGCTCGCTGCAGCAGTCCCCGGCTTCGACCATCCAGTCTCAGCTGGTGAACGCGGCTCACACTGTGCATGCTGAATGTGCCCCGTTAGGTTCTGACAGAGCCCAGCCTACACCCCCTCGACCTCGGCCACAGCCTCTGACATTCGAAAAAAGCTCCAGGATTTACTGCCATCACTCAGGGCCCATTCCCACAGTAGGCCTTGGTACTGGTCGCTTTAGCAGACTCCTAAGTCTTCATACTTGGCTTCAGTCCGCTTGTAGGGCTCGTGATATGGGTTTTATTGACAATTTTAATCTATTTTGGTACCGTTTCTCTCTTTTTAAAAGAGATGGAATTCACCCAAACAAACTGGGCTCACGAATGCTAGCTGCTAATTTACAGCATGCAGTGCAGTCCTCTCCACAAGTCTGACTGTTTACACTCCACAGACACAACCCTGAATCTCCCTATTCTTCTCCAGTATCATCTCAGGCCACTGTTTCCAGCGCTAGCCCCCCCTTCTGTCTTCCCCTAGCATTACCACCTCCACCGGTTCATCTTCCTATTCAGACTGTTATTACAGATAGATTTATCAGGGGAGCAGCACTACAGTATTTGAGCTTAAAATAACAAATAAATGAGTGACAAATACAAAAGGGTAAAGCACCACACAGCTAATACAGGCTTCAACTTCCATTTCTCCCCTTTTCTTAGAGTCCGACCAGTAGTGAGGCTAAAAATGCTAAATTTGTCCAAAGGATGGAGCTACAGGAAAAGGCCATAGGGTCACTAAACTCAAAAGGTTTTATCCTTTGGTTGCATGCAGGTAAACGGCCCGTGTGGAGACCAAAAGAGGTGGAACGAAAATGTATCTGCATTCAAATAGTCGTTGGACGATAGCCAATGGGTTCCGAGATTGCTAATCGGACTATAAACAATTGACCCGCGCATCCATTCTCTGGATATCCGCTGGCTACACTGGAAGCCCTGAAAATTTGCCCCCAGAGGGGGGTCGGACAATAGTCGATGGGTTCTGGGATTGTTTAGATTATTAAAAGATCTCGTGCGCAAAACTGACATTTTTTTCTTGGCGGTGATGGTGTAGTATTGATTTATTTACTTGGTGATTAAAATACTAGATTGCTATCACAATAAAGCCTAAGAGCCTTCGTTGTGATCCCCTAACAAATGATACAAACCATAACACATACTGTTACTAACACACATGCATAGTAGCTAAGCATAGACATTACAGAAGTTCTCATCATGATGTAGAACAGGCTACATATTCCTTAGGAACCATCTTATCAAGGTCACTATCTGACGTTACTGATGGGATTCCTTTGTACTTCAGCAAAAGAAATGTGTTTTTATTCATCCAGCCCTTAAAAAGAAACTGTTTTCTGGGTTACATCGTTTGAAATCTAATTGGAAGTCGTAGTGTCCAAAATGGAAAAGAATCATCTTCTGAGGAGCTTGGATGTATTTTAGGGCTGCAGCTAAAGATTGTTTTTAGTATTGCTAGACCTGGCATTTATTTTCCAGATTAGTAGAGTATTTGTTTGGTCTAAAAACATTGGAAAATGTCCTAAAGCTCAAAGTGATGTCATCAAATTGCTCATTTTGTTTAAGCAACACTCCAAAACCGAAATGCATTGTTTAATATTATGTAAGACAGAGAAAGGCAGCAAGTCTTTGCAACCGAGAAGCTAAAGCAAGGGAATGTTTTAGAAAAATGACTTCAATGTTTAAACGATTATCAAAATAGTTGGAAATTAAATTTGTCTCATCGATAAATCATCAAATTGTTGCAGCCTCTAAAGTATTTAATATATTAATGACAATCCCCACAGTTGATTTTGATGTATCTTGTGAACATTTTGGCCTGATGTTGGTGCTTGAGGAAAGGTCACAGGTTATCAGAAACATTAACCTGGGAGCCATCAATGTCCATCTGGCCAGTAGTAGTCTTGATGTGTCACTCTGAACCAAACACACACCCAGCTTGTTTCTTATTGATGCAAACTGTTTGTACAGACAACATTCAGGATGTTTCCATGCACACAAGAAACCAGGTTACTCAGAGAAATCAGGTTACGCAGGTAATCAGACAGCACGTTTACATGCACTGTGGTAACCCAGAGACTATAATTAGCTGCACTCCAGTCACTAGCTTGTTTCTCTCTCTACTCAAGGCTACCATGTCCCACATACTGCATGTAGACAAATGGTAAAATGTCCTTGTGTTTCTCTGCAGATACATGTTTCTACCTGGAGCTGCTACATCAGTGAAGGTCTCCCTGTTTTAATCTGAAGACTGTGAAGATAAAGGAGAAGCAAAGGAACGTCCCGAAGTTTGGATAATGAAATGGGGGTTTTGTGTTCTTTGAACTCGTTTACAGTGAAGCCATCTGCCAGTTCTGATGGATGATTGTCTTGCACCTGAATATTATAATAAAACAAGAAACATCACGTCTGCTGCTGAGTGGGAAGCTTGATTAAACAGACGTAGCCATGCCTCCATCAAAGAATAGAAGTCTGGAGAAATTCCCGACAGAAAATCATGAGACAGTGACACTGTGGAGAGGGCAGCGATTGACTCTAAATTAAAGCTAAGCTGCAGCGTTAGTTCATATATGTGTGTTCACCGGGGTGATGGTCTCTATGTGTCTGACACCTTGATAATATTTAATGAAAACACTGTGACATCAGATACACACTGCTACTGGAAACCTCTTGCTCCATCAGCTGGTGTTTCTGTTATTTTGTCCGAAATTTCAGTGAAGTCTGGTCTTCTGTCAGATGTTGCTGATTGTTAGGATTGCATTTCACATGCATACCTGTCTTGTGTCGGTGTATTTCCTGTAGATTGCCTGTCATTACAGCAGTGCTCTAGTAAACATCATTGCCATGTGTTGCCCGAGTGAGATTTGGCGGCTTTATGTAATGACAAAGACGTGTCGCTGCCCCTTTTCTCTTGTTGGGTTTAAGTTTCTCCAGACATCTGTTGGTTTACACTGAGGTACGTTACATCGGAGTCACGGTTAGTTATGTGTAAAATCCATTTTCATGTTATATGTACATTTAAATTGTGATCAATACGCCTATATCATGATTGATTCAATTTCCTGGAAATCCAGTTGACACTGTTTTGGCTGATCCAGTGAATTAAATACTTGCAAAAATGCAAAAATCCTGTAAATTCAGTCATAAAGTAGTCATGCTCATGGATTCACAGCATTGCCCACAATGTCCTGATTGCATCCAAAGCTTTTAAAGTGATAGTATAAATGATAGGAGAGCAGAATTTGTAATGGTTGACACATTTCTATTGTCTCTCAGTAAAAATCCTCATATTGCCCAATTAGCCACTGGATGATTCTAGATATTTTAGCCTGGGTTTTGTTTCCCAATTACACCATCACACTGTGATCATGTTTTGACAGATCAGTCACGCTGCTCTCCAGTAGAGTCCAGAGGGATCAATGGAAACAAAATCCACTTCTCCTTCCACAGCCTTTAACTGCTGCAGCCTTTTTTATGGTACTTCTTGGTATTGTTAAAACACTTAACTTCTTCACTCTGCCACCTTTTTTGAGGTTCACATCAGTGTTGTGAACAGTCCCCCCATTTAGTGCTCAAATATGCATCTTCAGTGAAATGAAGTTAGCAGAGGTTTCACTGAAGTTGTTTCTCACGGACATGTTGGATGTCATTTTTGTTGCCATGAATGCAAAAGCTAGGAAAGGAAAGCCCAGGTCAAATTTAAGAAGAATTGTTGTCTGAGCTGATTTTTTAAAATATATAAATAGTTATTTGTTTTCTGCCCCTGTTTGGTTATAAAAAGTCAACATTTGATTTTCAACACACTTTGGAAAACATTCATGTAAAATGTGAAAACATCTCTGTTCTCAATACATATTGGAGCACTAATCTGTGTTGTCCCAAACTAGACCCACAAGTGATTGAGTACATGTTATCTGGAGGCATGCAAGTTTTTCACATGCCCCGTGTTAATTTACCCCACTTCTTTGCCTACTAGAAACCCAGTGCAGAGAGCAGGTTATTTGGCAGCCTGTCTTTTAACTTTATGGACTCTTTGTACCTTTTGATTTCCACTGTAGTCTAATTCTTTACACCTATGGTGCCTTGAAATTTGGCTCAAGATCAGCTGCTATATTTATCTCTGATTTGGCACTCCAGATACATTATTCAGGGTATATGGTCTTGATGATTTAGTTTCTTCAGTATTTAAGAGTGTAATTATGGATGAGGAATGTAATTTGCCCCTCAAAGAAAATGTGATTTTCCAAAATTCCCATGTGTTAATTTGGAGTAATGCGTGAATCGACAGTATTTTTGCATTTTACTGTTTTTCTGTGGACCATTTTATTTGTTGAGTGAAATCGCGCTTTTAAAGGGAACTGAAGACTTGGATGTATAAACAGATGCCATTCGCGTTAAAGGAGCAAATCCGCAGAGTTATTTCTTAACATTTAGGGCGCATTATAGGTTCTCAACTGATTTGCATCTTGTTGAGAAATAATCACTCTTAAGTGTTGTTAAATTAAACCGCAGGCCTTTTGTGAGGTGGAATTGTGCCTGTGATTAAAAGTGGAATGTAAAAAATGACGAGTTTAGAGGCATTTTGGAACATTTGTACAGTGACCCACAGCTGAATATTGTAAATCTGAAACCAAAGGTCGGGAGACTGCAGAAGCTGGATGAAAGATTTTCCTGAAGTCTGTTGTTGAACTAAACTGGGACCCTGAATGATTGAGTTTCTTTTTAGTTGTACTACCTCATGTTTCTGCACATTTTCACCTTTCCTTTACTGAGCCATTGTTTCATTTTCCCAACAAAGACATTCCTCAGAGACAAAACCTGGCAGATTTCAGAGCAACAGCCTTTTATATCATGTCATCACAGTGTTTGTTGGGTGTGTGCGGTTTTCCTTGGATCACAAATGCATCACACGGGTTTGGAATGAGCAACGCAGCTTTTGACTTCTGTCAGATTTTTCTTTTTTTTTTTACTGATGTATTGTGAGAAATGGGTTTACATTGGTACAGATGTTTACACACCTTTAGCTCAACACAGGCCAAAACGTACCTCAGTTTCTCACCTTTGTTTCACTGATGTGTGAATGTGCGGGGTAGAGATGATCTTGAACTGGAGATAAACTAATGGTTGAGCCAAGCTTGAGACGATCAGGTCACACACCATTTTTTATTCTTTAAGATTTAGTCTGATTTCTAAGGAATTGCTTTTATTTTAATTTAGAGGAATGTACTTAAAATAGATATTTAAGCAAATGCTCAAAATATATCCCCCTTCATGTCTATGTAGCTGCCTCTGGACGGTTTCCTTTGGTGCTGGAATAATGTACCTGGAAATGTGTGCAGGAACACCATGTTTGTCTAAACTCTAATGACTTAAAAGATCACTTGTTTTACATGCAGTACTCTTCTATGCAAGTCTGCCTCCCTGGATACACTGTGGAACAATCCAGACTGGGCTAATTTTTTATTTTTTGTCTTCTGCTTTTCATCCTGACAGGAACTGTACTATACAACTGGACCTTGTTGTGTTCAGATGACTTGACCCTTTATTTAAACACAATTTACAGTCCTTGGTTGTACATGTTACTAAAGCCATTTGCTTGAATGAAAACTTTTTTTTTTTTAAATTGTTGACTTTGTGCATATCAGGGCTCTGTTTCATTAAAGTTTGGAAATACCTCTAATCTGTGTGTATTTGTAACATTAGTGTGGCAATGACTGTAGTGTGTAGGGGGCGTGGGAAGGAATTTAGTAAACAGAAGTGCCATGTCTTGTCGGTGCACAGCATTTTAGTCATCACACGACCAACTCTGTAATCACACAACTGTCGTGATAATGTGAACGCTTGCAAGTCATAAACATGGGATTCTTTCCGATCTCTACCATCCATCCCATATGACGTGAACACGACATCAGTCCATTTGTTCCTAGTGAAGACGTAACTATAATAACGGGTCACTAGGTTCACTAGGGTAGGCCCTGCATTGTTCTCTAATCTTGAGGCCCTGTGTTATAGAGGGGTTCTGCAAACACATGATCCATGTTCATGTATAACTTTGATTGTTTTTAATCATATTAGCACAAACTAATTCATAGGCAGCACACCTATGACAGCAACTGTAATGAAGGTCAAGTACACCTGACCTGCGTGGTGCTGCTGCGACTGGATTTGCTGGAGTGAGGACAGCAAACATTGAAAGGTTGACAATGAAAACAGGCAATTCAATGAAAATGGACATGAATTTGCCTTTATTTTGCCACCTCATACCAGTCCTAAACCTCTGTGCTTCATTTGCCAGATGACAATTACTGTAGGCAAGGTTGCTAATATCAGGCGCCATCACAAGTTAAAACATATTAGCTTCAGTGCAGCGTTCCAGTCTGGTAGCACCGCAAGAGATCCGTTAAATATTGTTTAATAACTGGCCCCTGACCTGTCATTTTGCAAAAGAGGCCCCCAGGCAAAGCAAGTTGAGTATCCCTGCACTAAACGGTAATTTTGACAGGGACCCACAGCTCATTTTTGCCCACCAAGCATGTTGATCCAGCCCTGTTGATTGATCTGACACTTGGGAACCAATTTAGTATTGCCTGATGCAGCTCCAACTGCATTTGTGAAAATCCTCATGAGATCTTCCAGCATACTTTTTGGTGAAGGCAATTCAGTCATCCATTCCTGTAGGACAAGCAGCATAGACAGGCCTCAAAAGTGAACTGAAATATTACACTCACAGAGAGAAGGGCAGACATGAGATACAAGTGCAGAGATGATGTAAATCTACACTGACAGAAGGTCATATATCTCTGAGTAAAACCAGTCAGGTGAGTTTACTCAGAGCTATACACTTCAGTACATGTCAGCACACCTAACTTATAGCACAACATGGTCCATCGTTTTAAAAAGGTGATTTAAGGCGACGTGTGTAGAGACAGAGTAATCATCTCATACATGACCCATGACCTCTGATATCTCTAGATTCTGTGCCACTTCTAGGAGCCACACAATGCACTGTAAATGCACTTAATTAACTTAAATACCATGAGATCAGTCATATACAGTAAGACCATATATGGAGTCTGAAATGTGCCACCAGAATAATTGTAGACCTTTTCATTATTTAACTTTAATCCGTTATAAAGTAATACATTTGTCTGTTTAATGTTCACTTTTGTTTAAAAGTTGCTCTCTTTAATTGAAAGATGCGTGAGCGGTGTGCCACAAAAAAATGCAAATTAAATGAGTTTCAACCAACAAAGCTGAAGCAAGAGCCAACTGTCAATGTCAAAGTGAGACATGAATATGTGATGTGGAATATTATCTGCAGACGCCATAAAATGGAATCACAATTAAGGACAAAAGTGAAAATGTTAAAGCCTTTTCAAAAATGAATTTAAAACGTATTTCAAAATGAAATCATTTATAAACAGAAAAATGAAATAATTACCAAAAGTAATGGTCTGTTTATTATTTTATTTATTTTTCTTATTTATTTATTTGTATTTGTTTTTAATACATAAATGAAATGCAATTGTAATTAATCAATTTGTAATCGACATTGTTGGGCAGTCAGCATGCAAAAGCAGGATCCCTCTGTTTGTGTATCTGCAGTGCAGATGTCGTGTTATTGTAGCACTATTTATGTCCCTTGGGCTGTAACACCAGGAAGCAACAACTATACCCACTTCCCTCCCAGTTGTCCTGGAACATTATCTTATTACTACTTTGCTTATAATTATAATGATAATTTGCCCTGGCAATATGCTTAAACTAGTCCTGTGACTGTTTTAATATATTTGAATTCACAGATGTATTGTACATACAATACAGCAATACACACAAGTGATATTCATCCTACAATACCTTCCACTAGACACATCAGTTTCCATTGCATAGTGTAACTAACTAAATCCTCCCTCTACCGAGTCATCCATCAAGTCTTGAGTCAATCATCAAGTACTGTAACATTAGTTTGAGCTGGAGTGGATCTTAATCTCACCAAATCCTATTCAACTGGCTAAAACAAGATCACACTAAACAGAGCTGAAGAGGTCATAAGCGATCAATCAGCCACTGATCCTAAAGTAGTCAATCAATCATTGCTGAAGAAGAGCTGTGTCATTGTCTCAGTGTGGGAATGTGACTGAAGAGACGTCAGCGTAAGTGAATACCATACATAATGACAAAAGAACATTATGATAACAAAAACATGAGGAAAATGCATAGCATAATAGTAGTGAATATTGATCAAATTCTTAAATATTTATTTTTGGTGATTTATACAATATCCTTAAAGGATGAGGCCACAGGCTCAGTAATTTCTTAAAGCAGCTGGTCGCTGTAGTTTTTATCAAACGTTACTCAAACAGGAGGAAATAGTGCATTTGTTGGGGACTATTTTCAGCGGCGGATTAATCTACATTTGATGCTTCAGCCAATCCAAGAGAGGTTTTTAAATTGTTTATTTAGCTTAAGAAGTAGAGGAATTTTCTCAACCCATACAGAAACACTTCATCCTTAAATTTGGAAATACATGGTTTTCACTGGACAGGAAGGGTACAAAAAGTTGTAATCTGAAAAGTAACAAGTCAGACAAATGAAGCGGAGTAGTAAGGACAATGTTTGTCTCTGAGATGTGTTGGAGAAGAAGTATAAAGATGCATAAAATGAAAATACAAGTACAAGTACCTCGAAGTTGTACTTAAATACAGTACTACGTAAATCTACTTAATCTACTTGTCATCATAATTTGCATATACTGTGATGTTACGTTGTTGTTGTTGGTCTATTGCATGTCTGCCCGTCCTTGGAGAGGGATCCCTCCTCTCCTGCTCTTCTTGAGGTTGGAGGTTTTTTTGTGGTTTTTCATTATTTGAATCGAGGACAGAGGGTTTCGTATGCTGTACAGATTGTAAACCCCCCTGAGGAAAATTGTGATGTGTGATATTGGGCTATATAAATAAAACTGACTTGACTTGACTACTTTGTTACATCCCATTACTGGTGCTGACAACTGAAAGTTCAGAAAACTGTTCATGTCTTCTCAGGCCAAAACATTAAACAGCGCCACCCAGTGGTGGAATTCTGTACTACAATACATGAATTTACAAACAAATTATGCTTAGATTTGACTATTTTTAGGCAGAAGCTTTTAAATTAAACAAATATAACAAAGGGATTACATAATTATCCACTCATCTAACCTCTGGACAATGAAACAGTATTTAGACCATCGCTTAGGGAGATAACTTCACAGAAAATATAATTGAACAGTTAAATAACAACACACATGCAAAGGTCATATCCAGAATAACCCTTTGGTAAAAGCTCTGCACACCTACACAGGCGTTTTCACTTATTCTGTCCGATTCAACCTCTGCTCAGGTAGAAGTTATTAGCATAGCAGAGCTATGCTGGAATTATGTGGGGTCACCAAACATCATGACCAATAAGAATGATAAAATTGTAACTTCTCTCACTCAGGTGCAACAAAACTAATGGGAGGGTCAGAGAGATGTCAATCAAGCTGTACACGCCTACACAGAAGAGGTCTAATCAGGCAGCCGAAGTGGAAACATCTGTGTCAGTGGACTATGCAGGGCCTTAAAGCTCTTTTGCGCCTGAAATAATGAAGTGAAATGAAAAACACCTGTCCAAGAAAGAGCAGCCAATCATTCATTTACCTTTCGTCTCATTATTGGGGGACATCAACAGTTGTGGAAGAAGTATTCAGATATTTTATTTCAGTAAAAGCAATAGGTCCTTCAATCAAAACTGTGCTTAGTAAAATTATGTATCAGCAAATTTAGCTTGAAGTACAAACATACTCATTGTGCAGCAGAATGGCCTGTGTCAGAGTTATATTGTCATATGTTTATACCTCTGGACAGTCATTACTGTTGCATTAACATGTGTACAGCATTTTAATGTTGTATTTGATTGAGGTGGAGCTGGTCTAGGTCCAATAGGTCTAGGTCTAGCTATTTTATCTACTGTTGGGTGGTTGAATGTACTGTATAACAATGCATCATATTTTATACGCTCATCAAAATATTTTTTAAATATTTATCTGCAAAGTAACTCAAGCAGTTAAATAAATGTAGTGAAGTAGAAAGTACAACATTTCCCTCTTGAATGTAGTGGACCACAAAATTATACTTTAGCACAGTACTTGATTAAATGTACTTAGTTACTTTCCACCACTGGGCATCAGTTACTACACATTCTATCTGATGTGCGTGTAAAGTTCTACAAATTAAAGTTCAGTGCAATTTAATCCGTTTCATTTTAAATTAAATAAATGAAATACAGAGCCAACACATGTGTCACAAAATCAACTAACATTTCCTGACTGCACTGTATGTTCTCACCACATTTCGCGTTATTTTACTTTCCATGTAGTCTTGGTCCTCTTATATTCCAAACCATAAAGTGACCACAGATCCAAATGTGATGTCTAAGAGTACGTAAGAAAAAGTGTTTGCTTTCATTTTGGGATGTGATGTGTCTTCTGTTAGCATTTATGGCAAGAGTTGTAGGATGTTAAAATCAAATTTAAATACATAGGGTATCATTATACTCAGTCAGGGAAAGAGTGCTTGTGTAGAAAATACAGTGCATAAAGGAAGTTGCTCACCTGTGTATTTATTCATGTAATTCAGCCACTAGGTGGAGACAAATACACATATTTTTTCTGCCAATTGATGTCATTCACATCATGACACATAGTTGGCCTACTCACACATACTGTAACTGTCCCTGAGACATGTTTCTTTGAGATTTTAATTCATTTATGTCATAAACTCTTGGTTATTTGAGTTCATATAGTCATTAAAAATAGAATTATGTAATACAGATCAAATGTTAAAAAGGGTAACATTGATAAATATGTGTCTAAAAATGTATCACCATAAATAATGGTTGGTAAAAATGTAAGGTTTCATTTGTTGAAGAGTACAACAGATCACATGACCAAAGTTTAGTTAAGAGCATAACAGTTGCATTATGGGTAAGAGACGCATGGAGGCAGAGGAAAGACGTGCGGCTTCCAAATAGCCATTGACATATTATCACCATATTAAGTTGATATGGCTATGTTAGCAAACACTTGCCTATTTACCCATCCGATAGACATGGAGCATCATTAGCATTCAATTGTAGTCATGTTTCTGATGACCTTTCTAATGTTAGTCCAATATTCACTCTCCTTTTAGCTTCATTTTGGTCTCCACCAGCTCCTGAAATATATGAGCCGCTAGAGGCTCCACTTTGTTAGTCACTGACTCTGTCTGTCTGCCGTTTGGTGCCGTGTGCTGGGCAGGTCGCATACAAAGGCAATATCACTGACCTGCAGTTCCACACCTACACGTGCGCCACCAGTTTTTTCCCCTTTTTAAACTTTATTAACAACACAGTAATATTACAATACACCACAAGTTTAATACAGATTGTTGAGGTGTTCCCAAATTATCAATTATCACACCTAAATTATTGATAATAATGATCATAATTGTATTTCTGCTGCATTTAATTGACTGAATGTAGACCAAAGCCACACTGCAAACATGAAAAGCAAAATGTACAATGTATTAAAAATGTAAAAAAACACAATTTAAAAATTTGATTATAGACTAACGTTAAGAGCATTTGCGGAAGATGCTGAAAGAAAAGCCCTGCCATTGAAATCTAACTCTAAGAAGTTTCATCCAGATGTAACAGTGAATGAATGAAGTCTTTACCACTATATCATTACTATTGATAAAATTCATGAATTCATGCTGAAGCTAGCCAACTACCCCAAGTTATAGCTGGCTCCCAGGGCGTTAGCAAGGATAAGCTAACATTATTCATTGAAGGTAGCTAGCTAACGTTAGCTTAACAACATTAAGAGTCACAGACAAATAGAAGACGCAACGTTAAAATATAATACATTTTCATCTGCCATTTAAACTCGCACATGCGTATGTCTAAAACGTTGGGTCTGGAACTGCTGCGTCTAGAACTGGCTCTGCAGGTTGATGTTTCTCTACAAAGGGCTAATCGCAGCTTTTCTTTTGTCTTGCCGAAAACAGCTGCCTGCTGCTGCTGCTGCACAAGGATGCTGAGAGCTGTGAGACTCAACCAAAACAGTAAAGCTGCAGGCCACAAAGCTAAAACTGCAGACTTGGTGATAATCCTCTGAGGGTTTGTCACTATGAGCAACTTTCATATTATACACACAGTCATTTGATCCATTGTAAATGTCCAAATATAGATTAGCAAAAAAAGGCTTTAATAAACCCACTGTACGCTACATCCCCAGCAAACAACAGACACATTTAGCAACTGGCTAGTAAAGTAAGTGGAGCATTTAGCAGCTAAACAACCAAATATATTTCTCAGGAACTAGACCAAACCCATGCTAAAAGGAGAGTTAATACTGGACTCCAAATGAATGCTGATGTTGTTTGCTATGCTAGCAATAACAACTTTATAAGTCAATATAATGTGGTTGCTGGGTATCTGTCATTTTCCTTTGATGTGTTTTGTGTTTTTTTCTGCCCCCTAGTGTTCAGAAATCGATTATTGCAGCTTTAATTCAAGCCAATCATTTTTCATTAATAAATTGTTTAAATGCATCTTGTTGATGATGTGGTCCTTGCTAGTGAAACTGTGTTTAAGTCAGACAAGAGAAATAAATGAAGTTAAGTAGGAAGTCTCAAACATCTTAAAGGAAATCGAAACTGAATCAACAGAGTAGAGATAACACAGGTTTGCAAATTGACCTTTATTTCGCCCGCCACCACAAAAAATGTTGGCTAACTACCCATTTAGCAGCATAAGATCATCCGGGGGAGAGGGCGGCAGTGGAAAAGGTTTGCTGCAGGAATGTGGAGATATGCCTGAGAGTTTTCATTCTTCTCCAGTAACTATTTACTTTGCAGTCCACCGCCTGTGACATCAGAACCTAGACTATATAAATGAATGGAGGTAGGCAGTTTTAAGAAATACATGCACACTCTTCTCCAGAGGAGGAGAAGAAGAGGGGAGGAGACTGGACAAAAGAAGGAGTTCATACGACAGAGGTGATGAAGATGGATGGAAGAGACACACAGCTGGTTTGCTCTTTGCTGTTGTGTATCATCACTCAGGTGAGACCGGCCTAAATGAGATACATATTTATATCCTCTCTGTAAAATGACAGGTCATATTGTTAGCCACAGAAGCCACAGTCCTTTTGTCAGTTGCATCAGGAATATAACTATAGAATCTTGGTTCTCTGCATAGTGGCGTGTGTGACATGTGAATGCGTGCTTTTTGTACTTATCATGATGATGATGGTGGGGTTGGGGACGTCCCTGTTGTTTTTCATAATGACATAGATTATGGTTATTGGAGGCAGCAATACAAAGCCAAGGATTGCCATGAATCATCATGCCATGAGGGAAATCACAGCAGTAATGTCTAAAGACTTTAGCTTTCCTCGAAAACTGCTAGACTAAAATCTGTGCAGATTCCTATAAAAACCTCAGCCTCTATGAACATACAAATAATTCTGTTATTTATTTATTTATTTGTAACCCCCCACCCCATAACAGAAGAAACTCAAAAAAGAAAGAAAGAAAAAGACAGTTAATGCAAAAAAGCAAGTTCATAAAAATGAGTTTTTAATAGCGATTTGAAAGAAGTCATTGTGGTTGCAAGACGAATTTCAACAGGAAGTCTGTTTCAGAGCTTTGGGGACCTGACAGCAAAAGTACAGTTTCCTTTGGTTTTAAGTCTAGATTGGGTGGCTGTTAGCAGAGTTTAAGCCTGTGTGTGTCCTGTACTTGATTATTCGCCTTCGGAGGGTTTGCGCCTTTCTAATCTTTCTGAGTCTGAATCATTGAAAACCAGTCACACGGGGCTAAAACTAGAAGTAGACTTCAGCCTTCAATGCTGCAGCCTGATCAACAATATCCGTTATCTATGAAAATGAGAGCTGACTGCAGTCACACTTGAAATTTTGTACAACAGCTTTTGTTCCTATTCCTATATTCAACACCACCCTTATACCATCAGTATAAGTGAATATCACTTTTATAGCACCACAGTCTTAAATGTGGTCATGATTTAGTTGTTGTATTTGTGATATGCTGCAAACTCTTTTTTTCTTACATGACCCTTTAACAAACTACACTACACTGAGTTCTGCAGAAGATCATCAGTACAGCATGCAGAGGCATACCCTAAACTATGTAGATGCAGACCGGAAAAGTGTATTTCTAATTTCAGTTATACTTGCTTCTTCGTGGTAACAAGATGCGGTTACATGCGGTAACCACTATTTCTGAAGTAGAGGTGCCGGTACTTCTGCTGAAATGTGATTACACAGTAGCAACACTGACCTCTCCCATCCGGTGTGAAAAGAAGTTCACCCAAATCACAAAAAAAAAAAAAAAATTCTCACATAACCTGAGTAGCATCTAGCCTGGCAGATTTCATGAGATTTCATCAGAGTTCATGTGTTACATATACTGAGGTTTAAAGATACAGACCTTTGTGCTGCTCAAAAGATTGAAAAAATGACATTTGAAAAAGTCAACAGCATCTTTTTTTTTGTTACTCTTGATAATCAGCCCGCTCATTCCCAGGGCGCCAAATACCTACGTTTTGTCACGCCCCTCTCCTTTTCATACAGACGCACAAGGAACGTACCCTTGTGTGTCTGTATGAGACGCACCAGGCTTTCAACACAAACCTGACTTACACCAAACCATGATCTTTTTAACCTAACCTAGTAGTTTTGTTGCCTAAACCTAAAGGGTGTGTTTGTATGAGACGCCAAGGGGGCGTGACAAAGCGTCAGTATTTGATGACCTGGCATGAGAACGTGTTGGGATAATCTACAATACTTTGGTGGGAACAGTTGTCATTAAAACTATTTCTTCAGCAGAAAGTAGTTCCAGTGAAAACTGTTCACAGTGACGTGTGTGAATTACCTTTGCATAACATGTCTTAGTGTCAAATCCATTCCAGCACTAAAACCTTACTTTAATACCAGTGGAGCCAGATATTGGCTAACAGAAAGTGCAACAAGCTACTGAGTGACAGTATAAACAGCAGCTGCTATTTTGTTACTCTCACTTTAGGTGTGGTGCCAGCTGTGTATTGGGCCATGTCAGTGCCCGCCCACCATGCCGCGCTGCCCTGTCGGTGTTCCCCAGATGTTAGACAGCTGTGGGTGCTGCCAGGTGTGTGCCAGGCAGGAGGGCGAGGCCTGCACCAAGCGGCTGCCCTGTGACACCCACCGAGGGCTGCAGTGTGACTACAGCGCCAGCCTCCCTGGAGGGCCGGGACAGTGTGTCGGTGCGAACAGAATCCACTCGAGCTAAAACACATTCGTTTGGATTAGAGCTGCAAATACCTGTAGTACTACTTTTAATATTACTAATACTGAAACAACTGCTACTGCTATCACTGCAACTGCTATGCCACTACTAAGCTAATTACTATTATAGCACCTGTTTCTACCTGTCATGTATTATCATTACATTTAAGTACAGAGCTATGGATCCATTTTTCAACATAAACTCCTGGCCATCTTTCAAAACCCCAGAAGGCCACTTAACACTCTTATGAAGGTATTTTGGATGGAATATGTTTTGATCAGATGTTCTGATGAACAGAAGAGTCTTCTTTGGACTCAAACACTCTTCTGTCCATCTAATCAAAATATATTCCATTTGTTGCATAATTGAAAAAAAATTGTTTTTAACCAGTTTACAAAGTTGCAACTCTATTTTACGAACAAATTTGGCCATTAGAAGTGACACATTCCTTGCTGGCTTTGTATAACACAGAACCAAAATTAAAACTTCGACAAAAAAAACTTTTTTCAGAGTTTTCAGAATCCTCAAGATGTAATCAAAAGTGATATATCCTTGCTTGATTTGTATGATGCAAAAAGTATACATTTTTATTATGTATGAAAAGATAGAATAATAGAAAATGTACTTACTATATATCAAACCTTTATTTAAGCCTTTATAATCATTGAGGTTTCCCTTATTTGCACAGAGTTAAACAAATCATAAGAGGACAATACTCTGTGATACACAGTCCTACCAATGGTGTCACACACTATTCCACAAATCAGCAGGTGGCAATAACACGGCACGATATGCTGCAATGCGCCAGCAAAGGAAGATAAGAAGAAGATGCTAGTGAACATAGATGTAAACAATGCAAGATTTAAAATACCTTATGTTTTATGAGGAAGGAAATGCATTCAAGGAGCTCAAGGATACACAAAATGTGTTTTGATGAGTAAAACAGAAAGTAAACATAAGTTTTCTTTGTTTACATATATATATATATATATATATATATACATATGTAAACAAAGAAAACTTATGTTTACTTTCTGTTTTACTCTATATATATATATATATATTTACTATATATATATATATATATATATATATATATATATATATATATATATATATATATAGTCAGCTTAGTTATTGTATATTTTACCAAAAAATAGACCAAAGTTCCATTCTTGGGTCACATGATGAAAACTCAGCATACTCTATTCACTGCTAAAAACTATGACATGCCCCTGAATGCTCAGGGAAAAAAACAGCGAGTGAACCTAAAATTTTAGTCTTAATTCAACTTAAGTTTTAATTTGATTCTACATCAAAAACAGCGAGCAGATGTCACTTTGGATTACACACACTATACGTTTTTTAAAAGACTATGCTGCTGCATCATTTACCTAGCAATTTTTTGTTAACAGTCATGACTGGATATCAACAGATGTCATGTTTCCTGCAGGTTATTTGTCTGCACATGTTTCACATAACTCACCCCATACTTGTCATGGCACTGATGTAGTGAGCCAATCACTTTCACCTACATAACATGTCCTACTCTCCCCCTTCTTCCTCCCTTTGCTGTGATCAGGTCAGAACGAGTTGGGCTGTGAGATGAATGGCAGGAGGCTGGAGGAGGGACAGGTATTTCAACCTTCCTGTGCCCAGCTCTGCCACTGCCTGGGGGGAGGGGTGACCTGCGTGCCCCTGTGCAGTGATGATCTGCAGAGGCCCACTGATAAGTGCCCCAACCCTCAGCTGGTGCGACTACCAGGGCGCTGCTGCAAAGAGTGGGTGTGTGACAGCCCGGACAACAGCATTTCCTCAAATCCATCAGGTAATGGAGTTGAGGATCTACAAGAACAAAGATAGAAACACATTTCAACACAGTAGTCTGTAATTAGATTATCACAACAATAACTCCAACAACAAGTCAGGCTGTTAGGGCTCACATGAAATGGTAAAAGCATAAAATATAGCTACTTCGAAGACTGCAGAGGCATTTAGGTCTCATCTCTGCCAGGATTTGAGCACTGAAGCAATTGAATTATTTTCAGCTGTATCCTGGGAGGCATTAAATACTGCTGTTAAAGTCAAGTCAGCAGGTGTTTAGACACATGGACCCACAGTCAACCTACCAGAATGGTTCTGGTTGCTTTTGGGTTGTGACGAAATAAACAGATTTCAATACCAAAGAGGTGAGGAAGACCAAGCATATGCATGAAACATCTTTGAGCACTATTCTTAGCAAACTGACCTCCCCGGAGCAGCTGTTTACAACATTTCAGACTGCATGTGTGCTGAATTTTCAGACTCATGAGCTCTCATCAAAGCCGTCCACTTCAAACAACTTTCAGCTCGATGCACACAGCAAATATTTTCCTCTCCGGTGCTTCTTTCCAGCAGAGCAGTCAGTGCGTCAGGACTACAGGGGTGGGCTGTTTGGCTCGATCGCCAACTGTATCGAGTGGACCTCAGAGTGGAGCCCGTGCTCCCACAGCTGTAGCCCAGGTGTCTCCACCCGCATCACAAACAGGAACTGGGCTTGTCGCCTGCAGACTGAAACCCGACTGTGCCAGGTCAGGCCGTGCCAAGCTCTGCTGCCGGGGCTCCGAAGGCCGCAGCTGGTCAGTGCACATTCACACATTAATCAGTTCCAGTCACGGTTCCACTGATCCAACATTGGAAACACTGAAAAGTAAAGTTCCTCCCAATAATGTGTATAACATTTACAAATGATTTGGTGAGCTGCCACTGTGCACCATTTTGCCACCCACATGGTTTTATCTTGAACTATATGGAACTCAAAAATATTTTATAAATAAAGACAATAAAGTAAAGACATAATAAAAGAAATAATCATATGAAAATTCTGTACAATACAGTATATACAAGAATAACTAGTGAAATAATTCAATAACTTCTTATTAATTAAAATTAATTTAAAAAACCTTTATAAAACTTTATTTCCTCATAAGTTTTTTTGGAGTTCATTTTTATTTCCTTTGTGTGTTTAAAATTCTTCAAATTTCTTTTATATTTCATAGTTCCCCAGGGACACTTTCATTTTATCATGTCACTTGTAAGGGCAGAGTTGTTCTCACGCTAGACCTTTTCCACAGCAGCAATTTTAACTTGTCATAACAGGAAAAGCAGTGGTGGAAGTAATAACAGAGATTACAGCTCTGTTCCATTTAAGTGTCTGAGTAAGCCATGCCATTCGGCCTATACACAACACCAGGGTCCTGGAACTAGAACACCTAAACAGAGAAATGAATAATGTTCTTAAATATAGCAGTGCTTTATTAACTGCTGTAACACCTACAGCTGCGTTCCATGCTGGCTCACTGGTATTGCTTATTGGGACACTTGAATGGAATGCAGCAATCATTGGTCAATCAAGTGAAGTCAAGCTAGATCCTGTTAGCTAGAGCAGGCTAAAAGAACAACATCTTAATGACACAAAAATCTCCATCTTAAACCTCTTCATAGTGTGTCATTCTCCTGGGCAACATCTGTGGACTAACAATACTGACGGGCTCATTATGAATTCACTAGCTAGCTTAGCCAGATAACTGGCATCACAGCAGAAAGCTAGCTTAACACCAGCTCTAGGCCACAGAAAACCTCATGAGCTAGTGTGAAAAGGGTCTAACTGTAGACCTCATGGGGAAGAGAGTAGGGTCCCCAGGCATGAGGTGCACGCTAACTTCTGTCAGCAGACGTTTTTTTTTCTTCCTAAGAACTTAATTTAACCAGATTTTAAATCAATCACAGTTTCTCCACTCAAGACTTAAAAGTAGTATCGTCATTAGTGTAGTTAGGTATGTAGTTAGGTGTAAAAGGAATACTATGCTAAATTATCCAAATAAATACAGCCTGGTTGACAACAGGTAAAATGCAGGTGATGTTAGCCTGTTGGAGAGGCTATTCATGTTGGTCAAGGATCCAGCCATGTGAGTGTAACACATCCTCTGAAATAAAACTGAGGGCACACTATTTTATTGTCAGTGTTTGATTTTTGTCTTTTGTCTTTTTCCAACTTGTTGCGACTTAAAGAGTCGGTCTAGACTTGCTCTGTTCGAAAAAGTGCCCTGAGATAACTTTGTTATGATATGGCGCTATATAAATAAAACTGAATTGAATTGAATTGAATAGGTGATATTGTGTTTGTCACTAAGTTACAGTACTTTTCATCCTCAGCTGGAAGGTTTTAAAAAATATATGTATAACTTGTGTATATGTGTAACCTTTTTTGTAGTACTGGACTAACATTACGGTTAGCTTATCCAACGGGCTAATACAATCACCCACACTTGTATTTACTAGCTAATTTAAATGAGAATTTCTCTTACAACAAACACACTACAAGAAACAATATTTAGCTAGTTACTGGGATAGGCCCTTGGTGGTTAAATGGCTGCTAAAGGAAGTGTTGCACCTCACTTCTGGGGACCCTAAAGGAAGTGCTGCATATCACCTCTGGGGACCCTAAAGGAAGTGCTGCATATCACCTCTGGGGACCCTAAAGGAAGTGCTGCATGTCAGCTACTCTCCTCCCTCTTGGGGGCCTCGCAAACCTGAGGTCACTGCAGTTGGACTCTTTGGGTGAACCTGCTAAGTGAA
This sequence comes from Macquaria australasica, assembly GCA_005408345.1. Classification (NCBI taxonomy): domain Eukaryota; kingdom Metazoa; phylum Chordata; class Actinopteri; order Centrarchiformes; family Percichthyidae; genus Macquaria; species Macquaria australasica. The sequence continues at coordinate 159,617 of SEMN01000675.1, forward strand.
GCTGGTGACATGTGATTGGCTTAAGGGTGAAGAGGGGTGAGGCTTGGTGACTGTCATGAAAAGTGACATTATGGAATACTGCACCTTTACCAATACATTATATTTGATGTTGCAAATGCTGTGCCATAATCCAGGATAAGAATGGGCCCAATTTAGATGTTCAGCAAGAGAAACCACATAATTGCTACAGTTTTGCCTGCCACTGTGTATTTCAGGGTTCGGGGGTGTGTGAGAGCAGCTACGGTTCACCTCTGTCCATTAAACTTGAACACCAGGGCTGCTGGAGCACCAGAGCCTACCGTCCCAGGTTCTGTGCCTTGTCCTGTCTGGAGGGACGCTGCTGCAGCCCCTCCCATACCAGGACAGTGTGGATGGTTTTTCGCTGTCCTCAAGGCAGGCTCACCCAGCAGCAGGTGATGATGATCGAGTCCTGTTCCTGCAGCACCTCCACCTGCCGCCAGTCCCCAGCCACAGCTGCCCAAAGTTTCCTGCCCTGGCTGTGAGGTGCACGTGCATCCAGCTACAAGAGAGATGGGCAGGTCCCGTCTGTGAGGAAACTAGAGGATAAAAATGACCAAACACCAGTGCAGGATGTTAAGTCGGTGTTTCAAAATTATGGAAATATTACAATCAGGATGTGAAACTTGACATTGACAATAGCTGTTGAGAATAGTGTATCCAGATGTGCAAATACACAGTTTTGTAAACGTGCACTCACATTTGAAAGTATGTACTAGGATTTATGCAATAGTCTGTATCCAGATTTAAAAACAAAAAGGTAACCTCATTCACATTTTACCTCATATCATTTAGTTGCTAAACTCCTACAACTTCTCATATCACAATATCTAATCATTTGAATCCTGTCCACTCTTTGGCAAACTCAGATTTGTACTGAGATTAAAAAATATGTCCACCCCTATGTCCACCAACATGTTTGTGTCAGACATAGTCTCAGAAAACCATGGCCTCAGTGTCTATAGCACCCACAGGTTCCTGAATAGACATTTTGAAGCCCGCAGTTTGGGTTTAGGGCTCACAAACCATCAGAAAACCACTCAGCTACATTCTATCAGCTCCTGTTTTGGTTTTCCTGATTTGGCTCATTGCTCTCATAACCATGTGCTCTGATAAACCCACTGTACACTACGTGCTCAGCACCAAATAGCAGACAGACACAGTTAGCGATTAGCTGGGGAACACAGTGGAGCATTTAGCAGCTAATGAGCCAGATATTTTTGGAGTTGGTGGTGACCAAAAACAGAGAGTAAATGTTGGATTCTCGAAACAAAACTGCTAATGAATGCTAATCCTGCTTGGTGTCTGCTGGATGTGTAAATAGGCAACTGTTTGCACATTAGCCACAGTAACTTCATCAGGTCATAATATGTAATTGTTGTGTTTACATCTTGTTCCACTGCCCTCAAGTGTCAAAACCAAACAAAATTACACTACTTTAAAGTTCAACTGAAATTGTACGGTACTGTATGGTAGAAGCTAGAAGAGCAGTCATGCAAACCCACCAGTCCAAGGTGGTGGCCTAAACTGGTGGTGGGTAGGCTTCCAGCACCACATTCCAGATCTCAATGCAAATTTGAGTTAACCAAAGGAATTTACAGATAACTGCACACTGACTTGTTATTACACACAATATGCATTTTTAAATGATACAAATTCACATATGTTGGTGCACTTTTTCAAATCTTGGTATGTACTACCCAGTATTCATTTGCAAATTTTAGGATACATTTTCAATTTTCAAAAACACCTGATTTGATTTACATGAAAACTATCAACTCAATAAGAATAGAACTGTTGTTTGTTTAATCAGGAACACATAGCTGAACTGATAAATGCATAGAATGAATATCTTAGTAGAATTGCATTTGGTTATCTGCATTCGATTTAAATGTTGGTACACAATCCACCTTTTTGTAAAAAGTTATTACATAATCAGTGTTTGAAAAGAGGGTGTGAGTGTGTGTGTGTGTGTGTGTTTCAACATGCTGGACCAAATTCCAAAGAACTCTTTTTAATATTGTGTTAGTAATAGGTCCATGTGACATTTTAATAGTACAACAGTACAACAGTTAGCTGTACCTGCAGCCTATTCTGTCAGGCCAGGTAGGAAATTATGTAAATTATTTCACAGGAATAAATCCTTTGATTTGTTCTTTGTTATTTGTTATTAATATATTTATATATTATTTGTTTCCAAGAACGTCATGTTCATGTGTATCACACCAGCCTCCAGACTGGGAAGTGGGCGGGCATTTTCTTGGCTTCACACAGTATTGTTTTGCACGAGGCTGAGGAGATGTTTAATCTGAGCGAGCCGACCACTGACTGCTGTTTTATCTTTGAGGGAAAGTTCAAATTGAATGAAAAATAGATTTAAAACCAGCGGAAACCCGAGAGATGTCTGCAAATACCACGCTCCGAGACTGCGAGGGCATCAACCTGAATTTTACGCACAGCTTTCTGCCGCCCGTGTTCGTCACTGTGTTCGTCGTCGGGACGGTGTCCAATATCTGGGGGCTCAGAAGCGTGTGCATCAGCTGGAACCACATCGGAAACATCAACATCTTCATGCTCAACCTCGGGGTGGCGGACCTGCTGTACCTGTTCACCCTGCCGTTCCTCGTGCACTATTACTCACACAACAGCCAGTGGCAGTTCGGCCAGCCTTTCTGCAAGGTGACCCGCTTCTGCTTCAACCTCAACCTTTACGGCAGCATCGGCTTCCTCACCTGCATCAGCATCTACAGGTATCTGGGCATCGTACACCCCATGAGAGTGATGGGAAAAATCACCAGCCACCACTCGCTGGCCATAAGCGCCCTGGTCTGGCTTTTCGTCATTATTCAAATCTTCCCGGATATGTTCTTCGACAAGAATGATCTAAACTCAACAAACTCGTGTTACGACACCACCTCGAACGACCTGATCAGGGGCTACCTGCCTTACAGCATCGGCTGGACTGTGACAGGGTTTGTCATACCATTGGTTATCATTTTGGTCTGTTATGGACACGTTGTTGTGGTTCTTGCCAAAAAAGCCAACGTCAACCCTCTGCTGAAGCAGCGGTGTTTGAAACTGGTTGTGATTCTGGTGATACTGTTCTCCATATGTTTTATCCCCTACCACGTGTTTCGAAATGTTAATCTGAAAACCAGGATTTTGAAACAAAATGGGATTTGCCACGCCAGCTTCCGAAACATCTACATTGCGCATCAGGTCGGCAGATGCCTGGCTTGTCTAAACAGCGCAATAAACCCGCTGATTTATATAGTTGGAAATGATGATTTCCTCATGAAGCTTCATCACTTAAGTAAGCGGGCCAGGCTGTCTCTGGTCGGCCTGACAGGTTTAATCCGTTACCGCAAACCGATGGAAGTGGAAACGGATTCGCCGTCAGAATCCGCGTCTGCTTTAACTCCGACCTGATGAAAAGATAAGACGCACAATCGGTTCACCCGAGATACACTTCATGCACCGCCAGAACCGCCACTTGTCCGGGAGCAAAGTGCAGTACTGGGATGTTTTGTAAGATATTAAGCAATGCCATAAGTCATCAGGTCACCAAGGTGTCAGCACAGAGAGAACATCAGATTCTCTGAACATTATTACAAAAATTCCGAACATTATTACAAAAGACAGAACTTGCAACTGCAGCTCATATTGTCTATCATCCCATTTACTTCACGCATTAGGTATTGTGCCAAGTTCCTGTTGCACTTTCTGTGTATTATTGTGTTTGTGAGCTTCAAAGCTGAACTTCCTACTGTACAGGCCAGGAAAGTCCACTCCATGCATTGTGCTTAAGCATTGCCAGGGACTTGTTTATCATTTGCAATATATTGCACTGCCTTTGCACTGACACAAGTGAATCATTTGATTGTTAATGGTATTCATTTTCCATGGTTTATGTAACTGATCCTTAAAGGGTTTTGAACAGAGGTTCCACAGCCCTTATATTGCAAGTTTATTTAGAGAAAATAGACAAGGATTTAATAAGGAATTGCAACAGCTTTGTAAGTGTTGGGATCTACAGGCTGAAGAAGTGGTGGAAGTAATATTTGAAACCTCAGTAAAAGTATAAATACCACGCTGTAAAAATTCTTAATTACAAGTAAAAGTCCCGTATTAAAATGTGTACTCAAATAAAAGTGTAGTAGTGTCAGCAAAATGTATTCAAGTATTACAAATTAAAGTACTCGTTATGCAGAATGCCTCCTGTCAGAATGATATATTATTATATAAAAATAATATTATATTATTATATATTATATAACTTATTATATAAGTAGGCTAATCCTAGCTAAAACTAATGTAGTCCAATCCAGCAGTCCAGCAATAAATTCTACCTTCATGAAGGTTATGTGTATGTGTTCAGTTTTTGTTGAAACTGCTTTAGAGAGGTGTTTATTCAACTGTATGGTCTTTTTGGAGGATGTAGTTTGTGATGATGTTGAACTGTATTGTTTTAGACTATATTAAGAGCTGTCCACCCCATTCATATCAATGACGGCAGGCTAAAAAGCAGGACACTCACTGCATTAGTTTTAGCTAGGTGTACCTAATAAACTGGTGACTGAGTGTGTGTGTGTGTGTATCCCTTGTTCCCCATTGTCTCGTTTTCTTCCACTATACCTACATTTAGCATTTAAGTACCAGTAGGAACCAGTAAGTATTTTATTGGTGCTTGATTCATGCAAATACTCCCTTACAAGTAAAAGTCCTGCATTCAAAATCTTACTTGAGTAAAAGTACAGAAGTATAAGCATCAAAATGTACTTTAAGTACCAGAGTGTAATCTGATACTAGATTATAATTTTTCATTGTGTTCATCACTTTAATGCTGCAGCTAGTAAGGGTGGAGCTAATTTGAATTACTATATATTCTGCTGGGTAGCTTAACCTATAATAATATAATTTATTAGTTTAAAATTATATTTTGTATTAATAATCAAAATCTGCAAAGTAATGACTAACTAAAGCTGTCAAATAAATGTAGTGGAGTGGCAAGTACAATATATGCCTCTGAAATGTAGTGGAGTAGAAGTAGAAAGTTGCACAAAATGGAAATACTCAAGTAAAGTACAAGTACCTCGAAGTTGAACTTAAATACAGTACTTGAGTAAAAGTACTTAATTTCTTTCCACCACTGGTGAGAGTTTAGATGAATGGTTGCTGAGGACTGTTTTGATGTACTGTACCATTACTGGAAAAGATCTGATATCATCTGTTGTGAAGGATTCTTTGCAACAGCAACATTAATGAAGTAAAGCATCCTGTCCTCAGTTCTGATTAGGCAGCACAATGAAGCAGGAAGTCAAGGCCGAGGGCATTGAGCTGGTTGAAGTCTATGTCCTGGGAGGACTTTTCTTGATGACTTATTAGATCCTTGACCTGCTCTGCCCTAGCAGCCAATATGTGAGTTCCAGGCTTGTTAGGGATAATGACTCAGGCTCTGGCTTGAATCTGGCTTGCAAATCAGACCAGGATCGTGCTATAAACAGGAACATATCATACAATAAGGATTTACTTTCTGGGTCCAACATTCCCCTGGCCCATTGAAGTGTACGCAAAAGCCTCAAGTGGTTTCTGGTCGGACTGGAGGCAGAAAGATAATAATTCATGAACTACTTTTTGATTTTGCACAAATAAGATATACACAACCAAGCAAGTTCTTGTGTAATACTGCAATACTAGTAGTGTGATGAAATGATGCCTGCTGAATGGCAAAAATACAGGAACTCATGTCATTCTTTCTTCATGGTTGCAAAATCATTTTCCTGTGGTCTCACACTGCAGCGGTTTCAGACATTAATTTAAAAGTTTCTCACTCCCTCATTCTGAATCAGAAACACTGAATATTCCAGTCTTGTTCAACAGTCTCAAAGCCAAAGGCTGACACAAGAGAGCTCATTCCATCCGTGTCCTTGGGCCTTTGTGGTGTCTGAGCAGGATCCCAACACAAACCTGTGTTGCCTCTACAGATAAATATTACCATCTTACTGATTTTCTCTCCCACTCATTCTCTGATTCTATAAACACAGTCTGGTAAGTAAAACACAAAACAGCTTGATGAATGAGCATAAGCACAACAACAGGACCAGCTACAGCCAGAGACCGTGCAGTAACACTAGTCTGTCAAGGAATACGGAACACAGTTTTGGAAAATCAGAGACATTTCACTATTGATCTCATTCGCTGCATACTGCTGATGCACCTTTTCCCTGCTGTCTTGTGGAAGTTCAAATTCTTGCCATTTTGTTTCACTTCATTAGTTAGCCAATTTATTGTCTTGAGGAGGGGTTATTTTGTTTTGTTTGGCCTTACCAATCAGTAGAGAGGGATGTATGTATTCCCACCCCAAGTCCTGAGAACTCTTGGTTATGGTCTTAGCACATGGTATGCGCTCTACCAGGTGAGCTACCAGGGTGCCCTGTATAGGGACATATCATCAGCATACTTTAATAAGATAAAGTGTAGGTTTTAATTTTAATTTCATTGGCATACAATGAAAACAGGTGATAAAAAAAGGTGATAAAATGGTACCTCTTGATTCATCTGTGTTTGGGGTAACCATTTCACAGATACTCTTTGTGGTCTATTTGACAGAAAACCTCTAATACACAAGATAATTATATTTGTCTTCATTAGACCTAATAGTATCTTAATCCCATTTCCACAGGCCTTATTCATTTGCAAATTACAAGTGAAGTGATGTGAGTAATCCAGTCCTCCATAAAAAAGACAGGATAGCTGGTTTCGCGATGATCGAATTTGACTTTGGATTAGATCAACAAATTTGGTTAAGCAAAGTATTTGTCTATAACATTAGATATATTTGTTTAAATCAGCCATATTCAAAGTTCAAGTCAGAAAACACATCCTCATCTATAAATCAATAATAGTTTACTGAGCTAATCTGCCTCATCAGTTCTGAGTGGGGGGTGGCTTTTATAAAATCTAATTAATAGTGCTGTCTCCCTGGCAACATAATCAAACAACCCACAACTCAGATTCTTACATTGTTAAACTCCTACATTACTTTTTTCCATCACAGCCCCACCCCAACCAGTGAAAATCCCCCAAAAAATATAAAACCGCAAATCTCTCATGTGAAACCACCAATATTATTCTAACTTTTGTTATAATTATAATGAATTATTAGAATAATACTGACAAAACAATCTCACCTAAATGTCCATTTAGTAGCTGTTCTGGTGGTTTTGATTATATTGCATGCTTGCTCAGTGTCATGAAGTTGAAGAAAAAATTCTGAGCATTTTAAGGACATAAGATAAGATAAGATAAGATAAGCCTTTATTGTCCCACAGCGGGGAAATTTTAGCGTTGCAGCAGCCAGCAAAAGTGTCATATATAGAAATACAATAAAAATAAATAGAAAAATAGTCCTATACACAGTATAGACAGAAATAAATAATAGAGTGACTGAGTGCAGTTGTAAGTATGAACAAATAGATAAGATAAAAATATTGCACATATATAATATACATGTATATGAAAAATATTTCACAGCAACATATGAAGTAGATAACATCATGAATACAATATATGTATGAAGATAATGCACAGCAGTAGATGAAGTATAGTAGTGAATAGTCTGCACACTGACAGTCAAGTGTAGATTACCGGGAGTTGTACTGATTATAGAGTCTGACAGCAGCAGGCAGAAAGGACCTACGGTACCTCTCCTTCAGACACCGCGGGTGGAGCAGCCGGTCGCTGAAGGAGCTGCCCAGTGCTGAAAGAGTGACATGTAGGGGGTGGGAAGTGTTCTCCAGTAGTGATGATAGCTTGGCCACCATTCTCCTGCCTCCCACCACCTCCACTGGGTCCAGAGGGCATCCAAGGACAGAGCTGGCCTTCTTAATCAGTCTGTCCAGTCTCTTCCTATCCCTGGAAGAGATGCCACTGGCCCAACAGGTCACCCCATACAAGACAGCTGATGCCACCACAGAGTCATAGAAAGTCCTCAGGAGCGCACCCTGCACTCCAAAAGATCTTAGTCTCCTGAGCAAATAGAGACGGCTCTGGCCCTTTTTAAACAGAGCGTCCGTATTGTCTGACCAGTCCAGTTTGCTGTTCAAGTGAACACCCAGATACTTGTACGATCTCACAATCTCAATGTCCGTTTCCTGGATGTTCACTGGTGTAGGTGGAGGGAGTTTGCGCCTGCCGAAGTCCACCACCAGCTCTTTGGTTTTACTCGCGTTGATCTGGAGGCGGTTCTGCTGACACCAACCCACAAAGCCCTGGGTCAGTTCTCTGTACTCCCCATCATCCCCGTTGGTGATGAGGCCGACGATGGCAGAGTCGTCAGAGAACTTCTGCAGGTGACAGTTCGAAGTGTTATGGGTGAAGTCCGCTGTGTAGAAGGTGAACAGGAAAGGCGCCAGAACGGTTCCCTGTGGAGCCCCTGTGCTGCAGAGAAGTGTGTCAGACACACAGTCCTGTAACCTCACATACTGTGGTGGGTTTGTGAGGTAGTCCAGGATCCATGCTGCCAGGTGATGGTCCACCCCAGCGTGCTCCAACTTGTCCCCCAGAATCCTGGGCTGGATGGTGTTAAAAGCACTGGAGAAATCAAAAAACATGATCCTCACAGTGTTTCCAGCCTTTTCTAGGTGAGAGAGGGATGTGTGAAGTAGGTAAATGACAGCGTCATCCACCCCAATGCGGGGTTGGTAGGCAAACTGCAGAGGGTCCATACATGGGCTCACCAGCGGACGCAGGTGAACAAGGACCAGTTTCTCCAGGGTCTTCATCAGGTGAGAGGTCAATGCCACTGGCCTATAGCCATTGAGGTCCTTGGGGTGTGGGGTCTTCGGCACAGGAACCAGACACGATGTTTTCCACAGTTTTGGCACCCTCCCCAGCTTCAGACTCAGGTTGAACAGGTGCTCAACAATCCCACACAGCTGGTCCGCACAGGACTTCAGAAGTCTGGAGCTGATGCCGTCTGGGCCCGCCGCCTTCCCCACCCTTATCTTCCTCAGTTCGTTTCTCACCTGGGATGTTGTGAGGAACAGCCAGTTGAGCTTGTAGGGGGCATGAGGGCTGAATGGGGGGTGTTTGCGGGTGTGAAATGGGGAGATGGGCCCAGCCCAGGCTGTGGTGTGGGTGTATTAAGTGGCTGTAAGCTGAGGGCTGTGGGGAGTGATGAGTGGTGAGATGAGGGAGGGGGAGGGCTGTAGGCAGGGAGGGTAGATGGTAATGATGGTTTCAGAGGAGACGGGGCAGGGGGAGGGGTAGATGCCTGATCGAATCTGTTGAAGAATACGTTCAGGTCATCTGCCCACTTCTGGTCCCCCGCAGGCCGGGGCTTGGAGTCCATATGGCCCGAGATGGTTTCATCTCATCCATGTTGGCTCAAAATTTATGATGCAAAGTTCATCCCATCACTTTCGGTCAACAATAAGCCATGTTTAATTTTCTGTCACCTTTAACCCTCTCTGAGATCATTCACAGGAGTTACTGTTCAACTGAGAAAGTAGCCTTTTTGAGCCACGATAATATCACTATTTTATTCTCATTCATTTGTGTGACAACAGAAAAAGAAAAATATGTAAATGAGAGCAACTAAATCATGAGTTGGCCAATATTAAAACACAATAATCACAGAGAGCAGGAGGGGACTGAACAGAGGTTTAACCAGACTGTCTGTGTGTGGTGGGCAGTTTTATCTTTGCTAACTAAAATACAGACACAAAAGAATTGGCAATTATTTAGTAATTTCAGTGTGGACAGAGATCTGTACAAAACAACCTGAAAATATGGACACACATTTTCACATGTAAACAGTGCTTTAGTGTGGACACAGTACAGAAAAATGGTATAGAGGTGTTCAATCTTTAACCACAAATCTCCAAACTGAACTGAATATACTGAATCACCAACTCAGCAGCTGTTAGCAGTTCCCCTCACTGGTGACCGAAATCACTATTGTCATTTCAGCCGTGATACACAGTACATAACTTCCTCCTTACAAGCTTCTAAAAAGACAGCGAAGGCCACAGAAACAATCTTGATAATTCTGCTGAGCCATTAGCCTTATAAACAGTTCTCGTACAGACCAAGTTGTGTAGTGAACTGAACGTAGCGGCTTGAACCAGCAGCAGACTGAACGTACTGCTAAGCTGAAGACAGAATCAGCACTGAGCATTGCGAACATTTTTTTTGCCATTTTTTGGGGGGGGCAGTGAAAACAAGTTGTGAACACAACATTGACACACCTTTTGAGTTGATATGGCTAACTTCTTAGCAAATAGTTGCTTATAGTTAGGCAGCAACATTATCATTCATTTGGAGTGGTGTTTGCATCCACTTTGTCCAATATTCACTCTTTTATCTCTGTTTTGAAGAAATATCTGGCTCTTTAGCTCCTAAAGAGCCAGATATTTCCCTGCTGCAGATTCAGGGGATAATCCCCTTTAGTTTTATCACTACAAGTGACCCCTTTCGCATTGTAATATTGTTTTTACATTGTCATTTCTTTGTCATTGTTATTATAAAATATTGATTATAGCTGCATTAAGGATATTTTACTGTGAAAACCCAGTAATAAGCTGAGCAATAACTGAAAAGACATTTAGTTACTCAGTCTCTGAGATCACTTTACCTTTTCATTGTTAGCAAACGACATAGTTAGCCATGTGTTCCTTGATAAGCCTTTTTTAGCCATGTTCAACTTAACAGATGCCTGGATGCATCTGTCAAAATTACACGTTTACCTCAAGTAAGACAATTTATCTCATCAGAGGCTTCTGTCTGACCTCATTAAGCTGGTGATTTAGAGTAAGGAAGTAAAAAGTCTCCCAAAAAGCAAAAAATGTAAGAGAATATGATGATCAACAACAAAATCATCAATGGAATAAAAACCTAAAGTGTCCAAAATGTCAAAATGTTTGTATGTGGTTCAGATTTCTTCTTGCCTTTAAGGTCCCACTGTGCCATGTGAGTGTATTTTTCAACTTCACTGTCCACCAAGAGCCAAGTTATTTTTGACCAACCATTTCATCATGCACTTAACACAGTTTTCAATTCAAGAAATCCTACAAGTTATTTGCAATAAAGCAGATCAAATATATTTCTCTTTGCAAGTATACACAGGCTGTAATTTCTCTTCATTCTCTTCGTGTTCAAAAAGAGACATTTTGCTCTTACTTGGAAATATCCAAGGTCTTCAGGATGATGGTGTCAATCCACATTCCATAGACCAAGTTTACAACATCTACTCTCTTGACAGAGAACTGATAGTACCTGTCAGGTACCAGGTTGTTGACGTGTATGTTGTACGACTGGCATGTAGATTTAGTAACCTGGCCATGTTCAGCAGTGGTTGGGTGAAGGCTCTTTACGTGGATCTCAAACTGTTGGTTCGGCTCCTTAGACTGCTGGCCCGTGACTTCCCAACACAGATGTACAGTGTTTGATGTCGCACACGACTGGAACCTGTCAAATATCACCGGCATCTTGATGGCCAGTGATGCAGTGAGCTTTGGTATGGGGAAGTTGCCTGTGTTGGGGATGAGCTGGTTCTGCAGTTCCAGCGGGCCAATATTCCCAGTCATTCTGCTCTCAAAGTCATTCACATACTGGTGGGTTTGCTGGAGCTTCTCCTGCATGGAAGCTGCCATGTCACTATCCACCAAACCCTGATCATACTTATTGATGAAGGCCTCTAGCTCCCAACAGCCCTTGATGATCCCTTGGTAGAGCATTCCCAGAAGAGTGAGGAGGAGCTTCACCTGGGTGTTAGCATTGGTCATGGCATGCTGTAGCCTCCGCTGGTCTATTAGAGACCACACCGTGCTGTCAGACAAATGTAAAGTGTGCTGCTGCTGGTCTGCAGTTGGCATATCATCACGGTGGATTTCCAGGTAGTACGAGCTCCTCTGCATGAGCCGCAGCCCTTCCTGCAACACCTTGAAAATACATCACATGAACTCATGAATCTATGGTGCTCTGCTATATGCTCAACCCCTCATACTGTATCACATCCCACAGATCGCATATTTATACTGAAATGAAGCAAAAAAGTTGAACCTGGCTCAACTTCTGACAACACACTGCATTGGCCAATAAAATGCACATGCAGGCACGCATTCCTGGTAGATTACCCTGCCACATGTAATGGCAGGCCGAAGTATGCTTGAAATGAACTACAAACTACTCATACAAAGTGTGTTTTGACTACGTCTAAAGGCAAATGTCTTTTATACCTGTTCCACTTTCAGACGTCCTTGAAAGCATTCATAGTATTCCACTCATTCATACACGGAAAAAAAAGGTCCTGCCTACTTTCACACCTCAACACATCTGGCCAGTTGCTGCATGAAGCAGGTATGATTGCCTGCCTGGAAAGTTGTGATGGGTGTTTTCACAATTTTCTAACATTACCAGACTGAACAACTAATTGAATAATCGAGAAAATAATCTGCAGATTAATTGATAATGAAAATAATCATTAGATGCACCTCTAAACTTCAGAGTTGTAAAATTCTGTCTATAGAATTATAAACCGCTGTGCAGTGTTTTGGTGTCTGATCAGCCTTCAAACAAATTGATTTATTGATCAAACTGGACTTGTAGCAATGTGTCACCAACCCAGCCCCTTGTGTTTTTTAACACAGTGCCATTTTCGGTCTAAACGTCCCAATAGGTGTACAGTGCCGCTTCCACCAACATGGTCACCATTTCTATTGTAAGAATTCTGTATTCTAATGCAAACCACGTGAAAATAGCACTGTACAACTATCACAGATTGCTTCATAAATTCACAAATTTCCCCGCTGTGGAACAATAAAGGCTTATCTTATCTTATCTTATTACAAACTGCAGCTTCCATACCTGTCCATACCCCTTTGCTAACTAAAGGCCAAGATGTAATTTACAACATGATATACAAGCCCAATAACATGATAAAAAGTGAATGATAATATAGAGTATACAGCTCTACATTATGGTATACTAACCATTATGGAGTTGTCATTAAGTCTGGTGTGAAGCAGCTGTAGAATCTGGTTGCGGAGGTCTGGCAGAGTGTCCATCTGAGTGCTGACCCCCTGGGTTCCACACTCACCTGAACTTGTACAGGTCAGCTTGACTTCATCCATGGCAACTGTAACATACATTCACAGCTGTAAAGACTAGCTAATACACAATCATGTACTATATGTGGGTTATACGCAAATACATTCAATTGAAACAAAATTGTGTCTATTTTTGGCTTTGCATTTAACCTGGAAATGCATTTTAGCTAAGATAAACAACAGATTGATTAGGGCCTACTGCATGTTTTACTTTGGTGCATTTGTATGAACTGTATACTCCCACATTATATTTATATCCATATACCAATACTGTCATAACCCTAAGGAACATGGGGGAAAATGGAAAAAGGAAGAATTTGGTACTAATATGTACAGAGCCTAGGTTGTTTGCTCATATTTCTGCCTCCTTTACAAATAAGGGGAAAACAAAATGCTGTGGGGCTGTTTATGTTCCAAAAGATAGTTTATGTTTCACAAGTATGAGCCGCAAGCAACGGACATGGATCACTGGCTTTTCAGGTCAACAACCATCATAAATATTTCAGAAATGTCTGAGACAGTGTTTACAGTAATATCTCACAAATTACTGAAAAAAATCAAACTGAAATTCAGATAAATGAACACACCAACTTTGTACTACTGTCATAGTATGAAATGAAAAAATAATTTTTATTACCTTTTCATATTTCTATAGACTATACAGACTGAACCCTGCTTACGCCATGTCCTCCCACAATATCCTCTTACACAAGAAAACGGATCACATAAAAAAAATCTACATGCAATTACTATCCAGCAATACATTTCTTTTAAAACAATTCAATATTCTGTGAAAAAGATTGAACATAAACTGAAGTTGCAGGCAGCGATATTTCCTTCTGTTTTCTCTAGACATTAACATTTACTAACTAACAACATTTATTTTGTTTCATTATTAACAACATGAAATTCTGTATTTCTCTATTGTGAGTGTTTAAAATCCAGGAGGATGGTGGGAATCATAGGATAACCACTTGTGAGAGTTTAATGGACTTTATTGGACATAAGTCAACCGGTCGAGGCAGATGACCGTCCACCCAGACCCTGGTTCTGCTCGAGGTTTCTACCTGTTAAAAGGGAGTTTTTCCTTGCCACTGTCACATAGTGCTGCTCATGGTGGGAACTGCTGGGTCTCTGTAAATATAAAGAGTCGGTCTAGACCTGCTCTACTCGAAAAAGTGCCCTGAGATAACTTTGTTATGATATGGCGCTATATAAATAAAACTGAATTGAATTGAATTGAATTGAAAGTTTGGATAGCTAATGTGTGTAAAAGGTCTTATAGTATATAAGTGAACGTGTTTTTAATGTGCTTTTGCCATAAAGTCACTAACATAGTATTAAGGCCAAAGGTTAAGTTAAATACATTTCTATATTTTTAACAACTTTGTTGGTCTGGCAATGTCTGCGAGAGAAAGCCACAGTCAACCTAACTCAGCTAGCTTACTTGAACCTAACAAGCTAGCTAGCTCACAAACGTTGTAATAATCCTAAATCACTCATCAGGGCAGTGTAGCTAAATGATATCAGTAGAATTACCCTATATGTTATCAGTCTACAATATCAAAGCTTATTATCTAGCTAATGCTAGCTAATGCTAGATAATACCTATGAAATTATCTACCAAACAATTAAATACACAATACTCTAACAGATGCTTAGTATTTCATTTCTACAACAATAATTATGCCTACCTATTTTCCTTTGTTTTACTTAGGCTTCCTGTTGTATAGTTTAATGGCAACTCCTGTTGATAGTTAAATTGTTCATGTGCATGGTAACGGTTTATCTTCCACGGTTACGGAATGACACAACAGTCTGCATCGCCTAAAGGTTCTGTCATTTGTTGTGACTTTTTTGTGTTGTTAAAGTGAAGGTCTATAAAACCACATCTTAGCTTTTAGAAATTAAACGTGTAGTGTCTGATGACTTGCAGCTCGTTAGCTGGTTTAGCAGAAGCCTCATAGCTTGAATGCGTTTTTACTACAGCCTTTTGCCTGGCAGTCATCACACCACTGTGCCAGTGAATATTCACTAGTCACAAAACAACGTGTACAGTACAGCAGTCTTGTCACAAAACACAGGATTGGTATGAGCTTTTCCCCACAACAAAAAAACCCAGAACACATCAGCTAATGGACATCTAGAACAGATGAGTCCTAACAGGAAATTACAGGCCCATCAGCCAGCGTCCAATTAGAGTTCTGCAAATTACTTGATCCCAGTGGGGCCCGATGGTGCTTTGGTCTGTGGGTTTGAGTGTGTGTGTGTGTGTGTGTGTGTGTGTGTGGTTTGTTTGCTGAGGTGAGGTGAGGTCATGTTGTGGATGTTAGCTGACGCCACTTTCAAATGTAATTTATAATTGCCATAGTTTTCATGTGTACATTGTTTGGGTGCGTTGTGCTGGGGGGCATGCTGAGTCAACCTGTAGGGCTAGTTTTTTGACATTCAAATTCAAATTAAGCAAAATAGCATCTATGGAGCATTTTGTTATTGTTGTGCGATGACAGAAAAGTGTCAGTGTAAAAGCTCCACCACGAGGTTACAGGCTGGCTGCTTATTCATTGTAGCCCTGTGCTGTTGTTGGCATTTCAAGCCATATGGGGTGTTTTCTGTTTTGCTGCCCCTGGAAAGTGTACATGGCTGCTATGTCTCCAACTAATGAACTAATGTATGAGTTTTTTCTTTACAATTAAACTTCAAGTTGGCTAATGAAAGAATAAAAGTGGCCTGCAGTCAGTACATCTGGTGTAGAACAAAGTTTTCCTTGCACTGCAGCACTGCTGTCCTGGCCACAGCTGCTCTATAGCTATTAAATCATAAAATAATAAATTTCACCTATGATCCCCCGTCCTTGTGTCGTCATCAGTCGTCTCTTTTTTTCCACTCAGTTTTGGCTGGTTTTAAATTTTGCTTTACATAATGCAACATGGCCGCCTGTTTGATGGTGCTGTGTGGATGGTTACATCATTTACTTTGATTCAGAATTTTATTTGAGTGCTCACCTTGAATTATTACAGATCCTATGCATTGATTATGGATATGAAGTCATAACACAAAAATAAAAACAAGTTTCCATATCCAACACATGTGGTCTGAATGAACATGTTTTCCAACACACAGGCTAACATTAGACATCAACTGAATCTAGATTTACTACCCATGATGCTGTAAAATGTTTATTTACAGCATACCACAGCTACAAAGGATTGGCAGAAACTTTGATGGTGATGCGTCTCCACCTAGTGGTTGACTCAGATTTACAAGAGACAGACTGGTGAGTAACTGCTTTCACTTTATGTACTCAATGTATTGTCTAAAGGAGTGCTTTCACCCTCGATTCAAATTTAAAACTTAACTAGCAGTAATTCAGTCTGAGTTAAACATTTACCACTATGTCTGGATTTAACCACAAACAAATAATAATGGGCACGCCAAAAGCCAAGGTCGAATGCAGAGTAGGATACATGAGTCCTTTCCAGTGTGTTAAGTTTCAAAGCATCCACATAGAGCTGGGAGGAAAATGGGGATGTGTATCATGAACTATGAGTATGAACTTGAATTCCACGTTAAGACATTGCAGACCAATTCAAACCTGGCTATTGACCCATCTTTCTCTCTCCCTCATTTCCTGTTATCTCTCTACTACTAAGAAAGGCAAAAAAAATGCCTGCTTGAAAGTTTCAGGTCTGTTTTACCACCAGAATCCCTGATTATGGGTGGTACAAAGTGTGCTCTTTTGCACCTATAACCACCCAACAGTGATGTCACGGTGTACTGGCACCTCCCACCGGTCCCACCTGGTCCCCTATGGTGCCCCAGTGTTTGAAACAATGCTGCAAAAGTGCTCTCTTGGATGCCTCTATGGTAGATAAAACACAATAAACTGCCCTCTACGGTGGCCCAATGTGCAAGTAAACGTGATAAACTGCCCTCTAGGGTGCCCATTCAGTAGAGAAAACATAATGCAGTGCACTAATGGGTGCCCTTAAAATGGAGAAGTCATGACGAAGGGCCCTCTAGGGTGCCCTTCCAGTGGAGAAAATGTGATGAAGTACCATATAGGCTGCCCTACATATTAGAAAAGGGTTTGGAACTGTTTCACAGTTAATGCATCACAACTTCCTGCGCGCTGGTGCCCCACCACATGCAGCTGGTGCCCTTTTTATTTTTGATGCCCCTGCCCCTCAGACAGCCTGAGCCCACCGATGCAGATAACATTAAACTGAAGTGTGTTTGCTGACTGCTTTCCTTTGAAATAATGTGTAGAGAAAGCACCACAACTCTCAGCCCACCAGAGAAATCGCTCCGTCACATTTCAGTTTAACATCATAAGTGAATTTCCATTTCCCCTCAAAGTCAACCTCACTCATTTCTCCACATCTGTCCACCAAAGACAGACCAAAAGTGTTTTCACCTGTCTCTAAAAATAGTTGTTGCAGTGATTTAGCAAGAAGTATGTAAATATAAATAACTTATTTAGCCTAAAATACAGTAAAGCATCTGCTGATACAATAACAACAGTTCTCTGGGTGAGACAGTAGCCATGAGCTGCCTCTTTCCCACCACAGGTCACTTGAGATGAGATATTTCTCATGCTGGGTTTTGCACACAGTAAACCTGCAGAACCAGGCAGAATGTATTTATGCTGAAATGAGTCACTATGTTTCAACTCTGCAGAAACAGGAAATCTAAGCAGGCTTCCAGCTTACCACAGTATGTTGTTATAAATTTGTGGATTTTAAAATCTTTTAAAGCTAACTAGATCTCTTTTGTCCCATCACACAAACTACAAACATATAAAAGTGACAAGGCATTCTTTCATAAACCTCACCTAGTTTTTTTACACATTTTTGTGCTGTCCCTGTAAAGCTGTCAATGCAGCTGCCATACTGTCTTTATAATAATATAAAAAGGAAAAATGATATTATTCGTTCTCCAAGAAGCATCCAGACTTGGACACTGATGATCCTAGGGCCCCGTATTTCAAGATTTCACAAACAATTTCAAGTTTATTATGACAGTTGTTTCTTTGGTGTCATTTCTATTTGTTTCAGGCATATTAATATAGCAGCAATAGAGTCAAGTCTTACTTTTAAGATATTACATTTGCCAAAACATCTTTCATGTAACATTTAATGCCCATCACTGTGATGAAATAGCTGCATACATCCATTTATTTAAAAAGTAAATGACAGGGCATCCTCAGAAAGCCTGTATGCAATTTTTACTCTGCCTGCATTTTCTTCTGTTTCAATAAATACATTTCTCCCACCGAATCTTATTTTAAATTCTAGTGGAGATTCCAAAGATACCAAATATTTCAGGTTGAAGTCGGTATCTTAGGAAATGTGTCCAAAATGATGCGCAAAACATCTAAAATACTTACTTTTGATGTAATGGTGCAATCATAAAAAACATGGATTCTCCAACATGGGTTTGAATATTTCACTCAGTGAAAACATTATATAGATTCAATGATGAGCTGGAACAATTAAATCAGACAAGATGGGATGACTTTGACAACCTTAAAGCATAACTTAACACACCCTGAAAATCTTGTGTTTGCTGATCTCCAGTGGTTTATCTTCTCACCTTGTTTCAGTGATGTACAGGTGTACTCCAGTGCACTGTGGTATCACTGTTGGGTGGTTACAGGTGCAACAAAACACACCCAACCACACTTATCAGTGATGCTGGGTGTGGACAGAGGTGAAACAGACTTGGAACTTTCCACCAGGGCACCAGGGGCACTGCTTTTCATCCTGGTGTTAAGTTACTCTTTAAAGTTTTAAAATGGATCAGAAGTCATTCACTGCATATGTTTTGGAGTGTATAATGCCAAGGTAAATCCAGACCAATGATTCTTTAGAGAACTTGTCCTATATTGCATAACCAAACACAATTCTACAGGTCTGCATGTAAAATGTTTAAAAAACACACATGATCATCAATAGAATACACAAAGATAAACACATGGCCATTTCTCTATAGCTCTTGACATCTGATTTCCTGTCATGTATATGTATATATGTTCAGTTCTTCATGAAGTTTTCATGTGGTTGACCTGATGTTGAGAAAAAAGTCAACTGGAGCCGCTCGTCCTCACTGGAAAGAAATAAAGGCAGAAACAGGGAATAACAGTTCATCACTTCAGCAACATGGTGAACACATGGAGTATTTATTAGTACTGTATATTCATTCTGATAACATCAAATGAACATAAAATAAATGCATATTTATCATTTGAAATGAGAGGGTTCACAGTGCATGCTGTCTCGTCTGGTCTTCCTCGTTTCCTCTCCTCTCTCTTAAAGACAAAGACAAATGACAAACAACTTCAGCAACCAGAATAATTCTTCACTGTATAAGAATTTTGATAGCAACTTAGAATAAATGTAATTTACTTTTTCATTTAAAATGGTTGACAGTGCATGCTGTCTCTTCTCCTCTCATCTTCTCTTTTCTTCTGTCTCTTGAAGACAAACAGCCGATGAGGGAGGACAACAGTTCAAAACCTTCACGTTTGTAATATTTCATTTTAGAAACACCTGTCTGTCACTACTTACCAATTTGCTCATTCTTGGTGACGATTCAAAGCAACGTCTGATCTTCATTTCAAAGCAAAAACATCTTGGCTTCCAGGTTTCCATCCTTCACAAGCAGCCCAGTATTTATCATTCTGTTTTCAGATCCGTACTACATACTAATTCTGAGCAGGTTTTGACTGAATGTAGTGTGATCACACTTGAAAAGTGACAAAATAAAGTACACTCAACGCAGTCAGTGTGCATACTAAAAACAAAAACGCTTGATTTTTGATTGTCAGATTGTCAGTTTGTTGTTATCAGTACTGTGAATCTCTCCAGATTTACAGACATATATTAAAATATCAAAGACATGTACAGTATATAACAAGTCTAGTAAAAAGGAATCAACTAAGGGCCTGTGTCCACATAGCGTTGTTTTTCTGAGCGCCAGCGGTGAAAGAAAAAAAACACTGCACATGGGGTTTGTTTCTATGACAACAATATCATGACAACATATCATCACTCTGCCGTTGTGAAATTAATACATATCGCCCATACTGTTTTATTCTCACTATTTATTTGTTTGGCATTTTTTTTCACCATGTGCACTAATGCGAGGATGCTTGCCCTCATACTTTGTATGGATGAGCTGAGTAATGGTGATATTCCTGCTGTCACCGCTCAATCTGACAGCCGTAGCGCAAGGAGGACGTGGGTGCATGACACGGTACGTCGGAGACAACAATACGGTGAATATCATGGCCTTGTCCAACAGCTAATGTTAGATGGAGCCCGGTTTCAGGCCTATTTTAGGCTAACCAAGGTGCAATTTGATCTACTCCTCTAGAAGGTTGGTGGAACCATCTCCAGAGCAGAGACAACGTTCAGGGAGATGATCAGCCCCGCAGAGCATCTCTGCATCTGTCTACAGTGAGCTGCGGTGTCCTCCGCCTATTCAGCTATGGGGTTAGCTACATTGAACTTTGACCAATAGGCCTACCACACCTGCAGGATAAATTTGGGTCAACTTTATTTTCTACGGTCTATGGGTTAGAATTGATTAAATTCATGTTGCTGTAAGATGTCCCATCTCTCAGTCTATACCTTGCTGAAAAAAAAGCTGATTATTGAATTGCTTTCCTGGTTAAGAGCAGGGTTGGGATTAATATTCATCAACACTGAAACCATTTTGGCATGCAAAAGTTGTTATCCAACCTACTGAGAAGTAAATTAATTACTTTTTTCCATCATGACAATGTAAACAGCAATTTCTGTTAGAATTTTACATTCATTTAATTGATCCAAACCCTGGTAGTGAGAATTCATCAACTTAAATTTGTAAAAAAAAATTTAAAAAAATAGATGATAGGTGCTGAAACTTATCCTGACAACTAATTACAATGACATTTGTCTCTCATAGGTTCCTTGCAACAGGGGACTCCTACAGAACAATAGCATTCAGCTATCGGGTGTACTACATAGTGGCACATATATTCAAGGATGTGTGTGAGGCAATATGGAGCTGCCTTCTGGAGGATTACATGCCTGTGCCCAAGAAGGAAGACTGGCAGAGAATTGCTGAAGATTTCAGTACCCTCTGGGCCTTTCCAAACTGCTAAGGTGCAATTGATGGGAAGCATGTTATCATCCAAGCCCCACCTCGCAGCGGTTCCCTTTTCTTAACTATAATGGAACCTTCTCAGATGTTCTCCTCGCCGTGGTGGATGCCCACTACCATTTCCGGATGGTCGACGTGTGAGAATATGGGAGAAATAGCAATGGTGGAACGCTGCATGCCTCCGCTTTCAGCAGAGCCCTACGCCAAGATACACTGGACCTACCTGAAGACACCCCTCTCCGCCCATGTCTTTGTGGCAGATGAGAGACATGCTGAGGCCCTACACTGGGCAAACAGAGGGAGAAAAGTGGTTCTTCAACTTCAAGCTTTCCCACGCCAGGAGAATGGTTGAGTGCTCCATCGGCTTCATGACCGCAAATGCACTCCAAGCATACAGAGATCAGTCTCCACAGCAAAGAGCAAGAGAAAAACTCTCTGTCTACTTCTTATACACAGTAAGTGAGCATGTAAGGGAGGGGCTGTCACACAATTGTTACACATAGATTATTCGTCCATTAGAGTCCATTACTTGTAGCTTTCTCGCCTGGACAGCAGATTCCAGTTATCTAAGAGCCATCACTGTTTTCTAAAGAAGACAGTGTACAGTCACAGAACACAAAGGAACTGAGTCAGCCAGTACTTTTACTTTTGACATGTAACAGCAACGTGTGGGACAAAGATCAAGCAGTTAAAAATACTTTATTCCTCTACAGGCCGATCTGCTCACACAAATAGGCTTTTCTGTCTCTATTATGATAGTTTCTGTCTGACATATCATACAACTCTGGATAGACAGACATGGCAAGAACAAGCTTCTCCTCAGTCTTCTTGGTTACCAGGGTGACAAGTCCCATCCCATCTATTGGTTGCCTGAAAAAAAGCACCGGTGACAACACCAGCACCTTTCTGAAAAGTTCAGAGATTTTCAACTAGAAGGAGTGGAAAGGAGTGGAACTCTGAGCGGCCGCACAAAAAAGGCAGAGCGCTCTGAAAAAAGACGCAGCGTTTTGTCTTTCGCTGCCCCATGCACCCGCAAACGCTATGTGGACACAGGCCCTTACTGAAATTGATTCTGGGATAATTGGGAACCATTACATAAAAAATGAAGAACTAACTGTTGAAAATGGAGATATATGGGGGGAAAAAACATTTCCAAAGGTTTTACAGTGATGCTCCTTTATATTCTGACCAACAACAATTAATTGACAAATTAGAGCAATATGAACAGACCATGAAAACATATCAAAACATCCTGGACTTCCCAATCACAGAGGAAAAGCTAGAAGTACAAATGAAAACAAACTTACATCAAAAAAAGTGTGTGGTACAGATAATAATATATTGAATGAAATGATAAAAAACATAGACTGCCCATCCTAAAACCTTTTTTAATATGGGGCACTTTCCTGAAATCTGGAATGAAAGGCTTATATCCCCCATATTTAGAAGTGGTGACAGCATGAACCCCAACGACTATAAAGGGATTTGCTTAAACAGCAACCTGGGAAAAGCATTCACCCTTCACACCATAAGTGTACACACATGTACACAGATAGAAAAACAAATTTTTTGCTTGTTTTGTGGATTTACAAAAAAGCATTTAATTCTATGTGGAATTAAAAACATGCACAAGCTCTATTGTTTTATGCTAGCCCCCTCACCACTATTGCTGATAAAAAGCTTAAGAGAACATTGAAGGTACACAGGCTCAGTGAGCACAGCCTGGCCAATAATGTAACTAACATTCATGTCAATAAAGATTTTTTGAAGGTTTTTTTTTTGTGGCAATGCTGAAAGCGGTCAGGGCTCTTGACCCAGAGAAAAAGAACATAGTAGGATTCATGGAGCATTTCAGGTTCAATGACCTCTCTTGCCTGGCTTTCGAGATGCTTGACAAGAGTCTTTGGGACCTGATGAACGAGATGAAGTGCATGCCATTGAGTCTTAATGAAATTCGCCCTGTGACCCACCAGCTGCTCGTAGCATTTGAAGATCTGAAGGGTATTGGCATCCTTTACACAGACTTGAAACCTGACAACGTAATGCTTGTCAATCACAAACATCAGCCCTTCAAAGTTTAGCTAATCGACTTTGGTCTGACCCTTCCAGTGACGAAAGTGCAGGTTGGGATGACCATGCAGGCAACTTCATACAGGGCTCTAGAGGTGACCTTGGGCCTCCCCATCCAAAGCTGTTGATATGTGGGGAGTGGGATGCATCATGTCGTTCCTGTACTTTGGCCCCAACACCTTCTGTGGAGACTGTGCATATCATAGGATCAAAGTTATGGTGCACATGCTCGGTCAGCCAAAGGACCACGTGCTGAGCGCTGGACTAAACACTTTGCAGTATTTCAGCAGGGAGGAGGGTTCCATCAGTCCAAGGTGGAGACTAGGAGGCAACTGGTGTCAAACCCCATGTTGCATGAAAGTTTCTGTGACATAGTCAGGAATTTGGAGGATGCAGTACAGAGTTACCCAGAGAAAAGGGACACTCTTGAGTATGAAGATGGCATTTTTAAGCCTCATAAAATTGTGTCTACATATGGATGCTGGATATAGAATCACACCCAGGAAAGCCCTAAAAGCCCTTTCATTACAATGGTTCACCTGATACATGACATGGACACTAGCTCATATGCAAATTACTCCTTTAAGTCCATGACTGTTTCCCCCTTGCAAAATTTAGATGAATCAGATTATTCTCTCACTGAAACTGACACAGAGCTCAGAGATGACCAGGCCTCTGACTCAAGTGATGGAGTCTCAGGCACCGATATTTCCAGTTATGAGAAGTCAGATCCAAGAGCTCTCAAGACAGACTTAAAGAGAGAGATTTGCTGCCAGTTTCTGTGGAAAGGACTCATTAACTGACAGTTCCGGTGGTGAAGATTCAGACACTGAGAGTTTCAGTGATGTAGATGCAGACATTGAGAGTTTCAGTGATGTTGATTCACACACTGAGATTTCCAGTGGTGAAGATGAAGACATTGACACTTCCAGTGGTTACGATGCAGACATTGACACTTCCAGTGATGAAGATGATATAGAGCCAGCCACCAGTGACTCCTATAATGGAGACTCATTCAATCCAAGTTCCAGTGACGAAGATAATGTAGAGCCAAGGGAGCCATGTTTTAATTTTAATGAAGTCTCCACTGGCATAGAGAGCAGATCATCCACTTCCAGAGATTGTGCCAATTGCTAGTACCACTAATGATGACAGTTTCAGCTGCTGCTGCCTTATGGTGTGTTCCCACCAAAAGCGAATTGAGCGTTTCTTGCAGTGAGATTATATACAAAGTCAATGCAAAGATGCAAATTCTGAAAAATTTCAACTCAGGCGATATATTTCCATTACGCTGTGTCACAAAAGCCAATCAGCGTTGAGATTCTCCTGATGTTGCTGACATGCCTGACATCACTAACGTTTGGATGTTGAGAAATGGAGGACAAAATTATCATAGTGATTTGAGGGCAACCAGAGCTATATGATACAAGCAGTTATGCTTACAGAGATCAGACAAAAAAGGAGCTAGCTTGGAGACAAGTAAGCAGCGAAGTTGGACTTCCTGGTAAGTTCTTAAAATATGCTTATTTTACTTGATTCCTGCTATCAGTTGTACTTTACTATGAACCAAGTTAGCACTACCATTAGCCCAACCGTTAGCACAGCTGGCTTTCCCGGCTTACTAGCTTTTTAGATTCAACATCATGTTTACGTGTGTTTCTTGTCAGAGGAGATATGCCGCAGAACGTGGAAGGGCCTCAGGGACACATATTTAAAAGATAGGAGAAAGGAGGGGGAGAGAAAGAAAAGTGGGTCAGGAGCAGGGCCAGCTAAGAGGTAGAAGTACTCTGCGGTCCTGTCTTTCCTCAACCCCTTTGTTACCCCGAGAGAGATGAGCAGTAACATGGGGCGCAGGGTAGAGTACAATGCAAATGCAGGACCAGTTGATGACCAGGGCTCAGAGGCAGCAGCAGGGCTGTCAGAGATGGATATGGGAGGTTGGTTGACAAGTGAATGGGAAAACTCAACTAATGGGAGACTCAAACAGAAAATATATTAGAATATAGAAGTATTTGTAAAATGCTTCATGTGCTGTAACTGACACCGAAAGCTAGAATGACCAGTTCTGTTACAATTCATATATCTACCAAACAAAAAAAACAATACATCTTTGTTATATTGTCACTACAGACAAGCCAGAACAGTCATCAGAAGGAAGCAAGGCAGAGTCTCAAAGTGGCCCCGCTGCTGCAACATCTGCAAAACCACCCAGAGGTATGTACATGACAAAAGTTGAATTGCATTTAATTTATGGTATGATTATAATTTCTTCATGAATGGTATGTTTTTCACTGTGACAAGTTTTGTATTAATTGTCTTTCATTGTTAATTCATGTCTTTTTGTCTGTTGCCCGATTTTAAATATTTTAACAAATATTAACTTGACAAACTGTTGCATTGATGGAATGCAGTAGTTTCACAACATATGGTGTTTCCATTTTGTACAGTGAGAAGGAGAATCTGAAAGAGGACCAGCGAGAGTGAGAGGGAGAGTGAGATTGAGAGACTTCTGCTTGAAGCACTGAAGAGGCCTGCTCCACCTGCTCCACCTTCCCCCTCAGAGGATGAGCTTTTCCTCAGAAGCCTGCTTCCTTCCCTGCAAAGACTGTCACCCCAGCAGAAGGAATTTGTAAAATTTCAGATTCACAAACTTATTTATAAATCCAGCACTGTGATGCGCAATCTGGAACCAGTAGATTAGGTTATCGGAGCGGCAATCTTTGCAGGGCACGGACCAAGCTTTCTCTCTCTCCTGGTCCTCCTCTCAGCCCATCCCTGCTGCCACCGTTCATCATCACATGTTGTTTCAAAAAAATGTTGTTTCTAAAATATAAGAACTTTATTTCCATAAGGACTCAAATGTGACTTACTTCATGTTCTTTGTTTACAAATACAGTTTACAATACAGTACAATACAATGCAATACAACACAAACAACCTTATGTGCCTTCCTTTATGTATATAGAGTCAGTTCTAGGAATAGAATAGATACTGCATTGTCCTTAACTAAATGAAAATTTGAAATGAAATATTATTAGTATTTTTTTTTTGTCTCTAATCATAAAATCATTTAAAAAGCAGAAAGTGGGACACTTGTATCAGACTAATCATTTACAAAACAATAATACCAGATAATACCATTTTCGTGTCTTGCTATTGGCTTATGAGTAATTCTGTAGCCCAACATCTTTACCTCGACAGTTTCACAATATAAAAAGCTATCTAAATCATTTAAAAGGACTGTTTTTCGTCTTTTAGCCATTTTGTTATTTAATTATTGCATATTGCTGTTGAATGTAACAGACTTGCTTGATAAAGTCAGCACATCACAGTGATGTCTTTTACTGTTTATTGTTGTTGCTATTGTGTTGTAATGCAGTGTAGACATGCCAAATTAAGGCTGTATTACCTCACAATAATAGTATATCATAGATAAAAATAAAAGCAAACACAATGCTCTCTATGATATGAATATGAACTGATGACCTAGCAGGCAGTTGGAGAATGCCAGATCGAAGCACATGACCAAAAGCTGAGTTGGCCAGAATCCCACCATCGCTTGTTCTTCTGTAGCCCCCAACATCAATCACCGAGAAACAATATTGGGCATCCACAACTGCCAGGAGAAATAATGAGAATGATCCATTGTAGCTGAAGAACTGGGATCCTGAGTTAGCAGGGGCTTTGAGAATAACATGCTTGCTATCCAGTGCTCCACAGCAGAGAGGAAAATTCCACCACTCCTCAAACCTCTCTGCATGCCTCTGTGGTGGGCACAGCCATGAACTCCTCCACAAGGCAGTCCCAAATAGCAGAGGCAACATCAGGGACAATCTTGGACACAGTGGAGACACCAACGCGGAAGCTGTTAACGCTGGTCCTGAATGAGTCACCAGTGGGAAGGTATCTGCAGCATAGAAAAGATTTAATTTAACTGAGCTGTAGTGAACACACTGTAGGTGTCTACATAAAATATATGGAGAGCTGCTGTCATCAATAATAAACATCTTAAATTAATGTGAGTTTAAGTTACACAGTATGTAGATATCTATGTGTAAATACAATGACGTCGCTGCCATATTTATGCCTGATTTAGATGACGTTATTTTCAGTGTGTGATAGAGCAGCTACAATGTTAGCATATCATAGCCCTGATCAATCCGAACTCCACTGAGAAAACAAGCATTTTTAAAGTTGTTTGCTTGTTGTCTTGTGGACAGACCTGACAAAGTATCAGTTCAGATTTTTTACAATTTGGCATCATGATGTAGTTATTTCAGCATCCTTTTGATAAGTTTATCGTCATCATAGTAATCTGTTTATTTTGGGTTCATACTGCTGTAGTAAGCCATATTTATTGATTTTGACACACCAATTACGAAACTGCCACTCACCAGAGACAGATGGACAGGCGCTCCGCAGCTGAGATGGAACACCTGTAGTTGGTGTCCATCCGAGAAATCCTGGCACCGATCCTAGCTAACAGGTCATCAAACTGGGCACTGGTCTGCCTCAAGTAGCACAGGAAGCGGCAGTCATCCAGATGCAGTTCCTGGAGAAGGCAGTGAAATTCACGGAACTGTGTGCACCGGATGATGTTATGAACCATACACTACAGCATTTAGTTTTCCGACGTATTTGAGACTTCCACAACAGGTACAAGGCAGCAACATTAGTTATTTCGGCCACGGTAACGAAAAGAAATAGACATTGTTGGCACTCCATTTTTTCCGGAAGGGCGAAACGGTTGTTAACAGTTGTGTGTTTGTTCGCGTTACTCGCACGAATAACCACAAATGACCCCGCGGTCAAACATGAGCGAGTAAAGCGAGGCGAATATTCGCTTTGCTTTTCGTGGGAACACACCATTAGAGGGCAGATCATCAACTTCCAGTGAAAGACATTCAGTCACTGAGATTTCCAGCCATAAAAATTCAACAGGACCTTCATTGGCCACTGACCTTTATGATGAGACACTACTACTCCCACTAAAGAAGAGTCAGGTGGTGATGCTGCTACTTCCAATAATGACAATACAGATCCTGATTGTGTGCCAATTGCCAGTATTATTAATGATGACAGAGTTTCAGCTGCCGCTGGCTCAACTGATGGAGCTGCAGCCTCCATTTCTTCAAATGACAGAGACGCATTTGCCATTAGACCTGTTGATGTGGATGATGAAGAAATTCTTCCGCAGAGTGAAGGCGAGAGTGGTTTCCATCATTAAACCTCAAAAGAACTAATCCACATTTACTACAAAAATTAAAACAATTAGAACAAAAATTAGACTATAGTTAGACCCATACATGCAGTTATAAATCATCCTCTACGATATGTCCTATCTGGATGACTCAATTTAGGAAGGCACAGTGGTGCAGTGGTTAGCACTGTCACCTCACAGCAAGAGGGTTCTGGGCCTTTTTCTGTGTGGAGTTTTTCATCTTCTCCCTGTGCCATCATGGGTTTTCTCCGGGTGCTCTGGTTTCCTCCCACAATTCAAAAATATCTGATTATATTCTAAAGTGTCCTTAAGTGTGAGTGTGATCCTAAATGTTTTTCTGTGTCTATATGACAGCACTGTGTTGTACTGATCTGGGCTTGATGTTACCTTACTGTTTTCTTTGTTAAGTAATATGCAGTGTTCAATAAAAATGCCAAAATAAAAATGCAAATGTATGATTCATTATTTTTATTGAGGATTTAGGAGAAATTAAGAATGCTTGTAAAGTCATTTATGGAGAAACATTTAAAACTCCATGTTTAAGTTGTAATCTGACCAGATTTCTTGGCTTCTAAAGGTTTGCAGTGAACAGGAGTAATGTTGAAATAATTTGTAACTTTGAGTGCAGGAGCAAGGTATAACATGCACAACATCCGAAGTAGCACTGCAGCAAGGTTCAGCTTCATTACTTTTTTCCTCGGGAAAATAATCTTAAACCTGGTGGTAGAGTTTTATTATGGCTATGAAAAAGAGCAACTATCACATTTTCAGATGTCCTAAGCAACTGGGTCCTATTCAGCAAATTTCATAAGAGGAGCAATGCCATTTGGCTTTTTACAGACGCGTAACAAAATCTAAGTCAGGCCTTGATGGACAAAATGTGATTCCTCTGTGTTCTGTTTGGTAGAGTTTTCTTATGAACTGGGCAATATGAATACAGTTTTGAGAAAGCATAGTTTTTTAACAGTATTGATCCTAAAACATTTACCAGCTATGGTAATAAGGCTAATTGAGATACCTGTGTTGTTTATGTGAAACAATCTTTTTGCTGGGTAGACCTGTCTGTCAAATTGCATGATGTGATGGCAGTGATGGTGGAAGTATTCAGATAATTTACTTAAAGGTACTGTGTGGAGTACCGGTGGCCGTTAAGACAATAGCAGTCAGCGTCGTTGCTCGTTCTCGTGCTCGCAAACAGTAGGTGCGAGCGAGCATCCTGGGCATCGGCCAGAACAGTGACATGACATACAGTAGGCATCATGTTGAAAGATGAGGTAAGTAAAGTTACACTGTTATTATAGTTTGACTAATGTTATTTTTTTTTAAATTGCATTTATAAAGAGCAATATCATTATCAGCTTGCACAATATAGGCTAGTGACTTTTAACTAATCCATTGTCGTTGCATGATACACTGACTGCATTTATAAGACACTTCAGTGTTAGCTAACATTAGCTAGCCAGCTTTATAAATCGCCATTTGTCTAACTTTCACTGAGAGGCTCAGCAATCTCAGCATAGCTACATTTTCTGGATGATAATGCTAACGGTTAGTGAACTAGACGTTCATTATTGACGTGATACCTGAACTAACGTTACTGTACTGAAGGGGTCTAGCAGTGGGTTTAGACAATGATAATACTAAACTAACGTCAGTTATAAACAGATGAAGGGAGAGGGATGATGTTAAACTGGAGATGCACATAAAGTAAAGAACAGACGTTTTTGGCAACATATCCTATGTATTCATCAATTTGTGCATCATTGTAGTTTACCTTGCTTTATCATTATAGCTTACCACTGTGTATTTCACTGTTACTGTCAATCAGCATTCCTCAAATATGGAAGGCATCACATTTTCATTTTTTTCATTTCAGGATTCAAGTTCTGAAGATTACGCAGCTCTACTGGAAGAAAGCAGTGACAATGAGGCTAGAGGGGGAAGGGGGAGAGGCAGAGGTGCAGGGGGAGAGCAAAGGGTCAAGATAGAGGTGCAGATGGAGTTCAGGGCAGGGGCAGAGGAAGAGCAGGAGCTGGTTCTATCACTGAAGAGCACAGACTCTGGGTTGCTCAGCTGACTGCTGCCAGGAAAGCAGAGATGCAGGTCATAGATCTTTGGTAAAACAATATATTAATAATAGAGTAAAAAGTACACATCCACTTGACATGTGAATCTAGCCATTGTAAACAGATGTTCTTGCTCAATTTTCATACAGAATTGCAACTATTGACACAAGAGGAGAGGTTCTGCAGGTGGTGGACACCTGTCTGCCAGGGGATTTTCTGGACATCATCTGAGACGTCTGGGAACCAGGAACCGGGCGGCAGATTAGAGACAAATACTACAAAAAAAAAAGAAAACATTTAAGTTTTTATACAAGCTCATTTATTTCATAGAGGTACACTTTTTTTTTTTTTCCAGAAGTTCTACAATGTCATATATTAATTTGTTTTCTTTTTACAAGTTTTTCAATAGGTATTTATAATCAACAAACTATGGTACTATAAACCACACTCAGGACTTCTCTCTTTTCTTGCTCCAATTCTTGTCATTGCTCATGTAACTGAGGTCATGTCCTTTATGGAGAGAGAGAAAGAAAAAGGCAACTGACAAGTCAACCAGTAGGTAAATTCATTACATGGGTATACAGTGCTCAGCATAAATGAGTACACCCCCACAGATTTGTCAGAAAACCTTTAGTTTCCTTTCAGAATCAACATTTTCTATGGGATACTATACTACAAAATACTCCCACAAATGTGGGCCATTGATTGCAAACAAGATTTGTTAATTTGCACACACAAAAAAAGTAATTTGCATAACAAATTCATTAAAGACCATGTTACAAAAATGAGTACAGCCCAATGAAAGTCTTAGGAGCAAAGCTAAATTTTAGACTACAAAATTCAAATTAACAAGAATTCAACCACAGGTGAGTCTAATTATTCATTAAACAGGTGTCCAGCAGACAGTTGACTATAAAAGGGTGTTACTTAACAAAGGAAACCCCTTCCCATTTCATGCTGTCAGCAATGGCACCACATGGAAGAGAAATGTCACAAGACCTGAGAAAGAAAATAACTTCTTTACACAAGAAAGGTGAAGGCTACAAGAAGATCAGCAAAGCTTTACTCATCAGTTAGAATACTGTAGCAAAAGTACTACAAAAATTTAACAAAGATGGAACTGCAACCAACTCACAGAGATGTCCAGGCCGTCCACGAAAGTTAACACCTCGACAGGAGCGTCTTCTGATGAGAAGGGCTGAAGAAAATCGCCATGCAAGTTCTCTGCAGTTAGCTAAAGAAGTAGAAAGCCAAACCGAGGTGACTGTTTCCCGTGACACAATACGGCGTACACTGCAGAGGAATGGCATGCATGGGTGTCGTCCACGAAGGAAGCCTCTCCTAAAGCCTATGCACAAAAAAGCCTGCCTAGGATTTGCCAGGGTCCATGCTGAAAAAGATGAAGACTACTGGGACTCTATACTCTGGAGTGATGAGACCAAGATAAATGTTTTTGGAACTGATGGCTTCAAAACTGTATGGCGTCACAAAGGTGAGGAGTACAAAGAAAAATGCATGGTGCCTACAGTGAAACATGGTGGTGGCAGTGTCCTTATGTGGGGCTGCATGAGTGCTGCTGGTGTCGGGGAGCTGCATTTCATTGATGGTATCATGAATTCACAGATGTACTGCTCTATATTGTAAGAGAAGATGCTACCATCACTCCGTGCCCTTGGTCGTCGTGCACTTTTCCAACATGACAATGATCCAAAACACACATTTAAGGCCACTGTTGCATTTCTGAAGAAGAACAGGGTCAAAGTGATTCAGTGGCCAAGTATGTCTCTTGATCTGAACCCAATCAAGCACCTATGGGGAATTCTGAAGAGACAAGTTGAGCATCACTCTCCATCCAGCATCCAGGCTCTAAAACAGGTCGTTCTTGAAGAATGGAAAAAGATAGATGTTGCAATATGTCGCCAACTTGTTCATTCCATGCCTAGAAGACTTGGTGCTGTCCTTAAAAATCATGGAGGTCATACAAAATACTAGATGTAGTAGTTTTTTGTTGTGGGGTGTATTCATTTTTGCATCAACTAATTTGAGTAAAACTGAAGATTTTGTAATCTAAGTTATATTATTAACCTTACTTTCATGTTATGAGTTAAACAAATGTTCTATAAAACTCAGTTTTGTCAAAATTTTGGAAATTGTTCTTGTGTTCATTGAGATAGATTAAAATCCTACTTTTCAAAGGGGGTGTACTCATTTATGCTGAGCACTGTACATCACCAGAAATATATAACGTATAAGCAGGGGTGTCATTTTGGCAGGGAAAATAAATCAGGGTGATGATATCCAATGTAATAAAATTACTTTACGGCAGTATATAATCCTCAGAATAGGAGATTGAACATGAGAGATAACAAACATGTCTACAGTATTGGAGATAAAATGCATCTTGCCATTACAGGTCATGATTTGTAGGCCTGACTTCTCTATGAATCATAATCAAACACAGTGGCTCCTTGTGATAGATCAGTTATTTTGATAGCGATAACGTTAGCGAGTAATCAAGCTAAGAGAGTCTGGATGAATTAGCTGACGTTCTCAACTCTAGACAGTATTTTGCTATGTTAGCTAGCTAGCAGTTCATCCACGTTACATGGCTGTATTACAAGGTCTTACACATCTATGCCGTGTTAGCAAATAATCTAACGTTAGCAAACATTGCCCAAATAAAATCACAATATATTTCACATGCAGTAATGTTTGTTGACGTTAGCTGACTCAATTTCTAAGCTAACGTTAGCTACTGTGAGGAGCTTCTTCTTCTTCTTCCGAGAAAGTCGGGAAAGGTCTAATTGTTTAAGTTACGTCACAGTCCATTCACACACAGGCACTGAAAACATTACTTAAGTAAAAGTATGTAAGTATAATCAGGAAGATGTACTTAAAGTATTGAAAGTATAAGTACTCATTGCAGAAAAATGAAAAACTTATTTGACCTCTCTGACCTTACCCTGCAATGATTCAATACTTATTCATCAATATTATACCACATTTGGTGAATAAAATTTCCCACACTGCAGAGACTCAGGCCTCACTCCAGCCAAGTACCCAAAGTTGGCAACCATGGAAGACCGAATGCGTCACAGACTGTCTCATTTCGAAGGTTCCTTCAAATGTGGCTGAAAGATGCGGTCTTTTTTCCCGAATTTGGAAAATCCAAAAGCTGTATCCTTCGCAGCCTAACCTATCCCAAGTTCATTTCGCACAAGAGAAATGGCGTCCCAAAACGTACCATCAACAGCGGCTGAGGAGGACTACACTCGTAAATGTATTGGGTTTCAACTCACTCGAACTGCTAACAATACAAATGTTAAAAAACCAAGGGGCCTTAAAACCTCAAATTTTTGTTAAAATAATAGGCTAAGTTACGTGACGTTAGTGATGCTAACATTGCTAGTTAGCTAGCTACTCGGATCCGCCGCGCTTAACATTACTGCAGCTCAGCTGCCCATATCTGACCTAAGATATTACCTTTGAAAGTAAAGCCTTTAACTACTTCACCTCCAAACTTAAGAGGTTCAAAGGATGACATATCTTACAGCAATTGTGGCGATTTTATAGATGATTGGACCACAGTGAACAAATTTAGACAGGTTGTGAACCGTGCTTTGTTTTCAGGCAGTTGAATATTACTTTCAAAGACCAGTATAAAAATTAGGATTGATACACGGCTAACCTTAACTTGGTTATTTTGATACTTAAGCTGCTTTTGTTTGGTGGTGGTGTGAAGCAAAACTTGCTCTAGCATTTTGTTTTGTTTTAGGGAGCAAGGAGCATACTGCTTAATTCATTAAACTGGGGGGGGGGGATAATGATCAGGTCTTCACCGGGGCCAAAATCTCAGCTAGTGTAGCTTGGAGGTAAGGCAACAATAGCCCATTTGTAATATCTAATATATATTTGCCTCCAAAATGTAGGTGAACTTGTATAAAGTAGCAGAAAATGGAAATATACAAGTACCTCAAAATACTTGTAAATGTACTTAGTTACTTTCTACCACTATTTACTTGGCCATTGTCCTCTCTCAGCCTAAGACACATCACGTGCTGGCGCCAGTGTTGAAGCATCTCCATTTCCTCGAATATATTTATAAATATATAAATATATAGCAGTACGTACTGATTTGGCCAAAATGTAGGATGTAGTATGCAGGATGCAAACAAAAGAAAAATCTGCAGTATGCCAAAAATACCTGGATGTCGTACTGATTGGGAAAAATTCTCCAGTATGCATCGGACCAGTATACCTCGCCTACTTTATCCCACAATGCAAAGTGGTGG
The DNA here is from genome assembly GCA_005408345.1 of Macquaria australasica. NCBI lineage: Eukaryota > Metazoa > Chordata > Actinopteri > Centrarchiformes > Percichthyidae > Macquaria > Macquaria australasica. The sequence continues at coordinate 194,541 of SEMN01000675.1, forward strand.
AACAGTCACCATTGTTGAAATGGCAGACAGCAACACCACCGTGCAGTGGTGGACAGGAAGGAATATAAATGTAAGTACCACGTAAAACATTTTTTTCTAATTTAATATTGTGCAAGATGAAATTGTGACTACAGTTTATCTGTAACGAACTACATTTGTCCTAATACCCATAACAAAGCCATAACGTTTAAGTTAAGCCTGCTGAGCTAACGTTGCTATCGAAGACAGCAACGTTAATCTTAGCTAGCTGGCAATAAGAAATCAACACGAAATACATAACATAAATCTAACGTTGAGTTATATGGTTTGTTATTAGGGACAGAGCAGGACACAGAGGCCCTTACCCGTTGGCGAACCACCATTGCAGCGAAATGCTGCCCAAAAAGGATTTGAGTAAGTTAACATTAGGTTTTTTAAAATGAACTTAGCTTGCTAGGTAACGTTAGATATTAAAGTGTTATGATAACGTTACATTTCGGGAGTTTGTTGTATTTCATGAAAATAACTTAAAGAGTTCGAATAGGAGCATTTTCTGGTGGGCAAAATAGAGCCCACCAAAGTGAAGCAAAAGTGGGAGAACCTTAAACAGAAATACAAGGCAAGTTAGCTAGCTATGTTGCTTAAGTTGCCCATTGGGCTGCTGCACCCTAAGTTCTGTTAGACCTCCTACAATGCCATTGCTTTTCTGCTAAGAGGAGAAGAGGGAGAGAGAGTGTCTGGACAGTGGGAGAGAGAATGGTTGGATAGGAGAGAAAATGAAAATGCAGAAAGGGAGGAGAGGAGATTTGATGTCAGTTGTAGACAAGTTATCCAGGAGGTGTGGCTTGAATAAAAGAAAAGTTGAATTGAATTTTGGTATCTGCTCTTTTATTAACACTGTTAATTTTGTTTGTTCTTGTGTCATTGGTTGTGTCGCATAACCACTACTTTAACATCTGGCAGTATTTTTCACTGGATGGTGTAAACCGTAAACTACGCTTCACACCAAGACAACAGGTGCACCTAGTCCAGCATAGCAATAACTGCACCCTGGTGTTATAAAATTGTATAACAAGTTTTGCCACCAAAGAAATACAGTTCACAGCCAAGCTTCGAGGACTTCTAAGGTAGTGTATAATCTTAACTCTCAATTAAAAACAAATAGAGGTCAAATGTGACATTTGATGCATAATGCTACCTCTAAATGACAGGTTGTAATGTAGTAATGTTAAATATGTGCCATATAATTAGGTGACTGCATAAACTACTAGAACCTGAACTTACTATATAGAAAGACAACTAGAACTTACTAATTAAACAACAATTATTGCAGGAACACAAACAATGTACAAAAAATGTTCAGTGCTGCATTTAATAGTCATGCTCCTGCAGCGCAGGGATGGCAACACCAGGAGCAGAAACCTCTGCTGTCAATCTGTTTCTTAAATTGTCTGCTGGCATTTGGTCCTCAGACTGGTCCAATATTTGTCCTGTTGGCATTCTCCCTTCGCCGTCTTCATGCCAAATTGTGGGCTTTAACCACAGACAAGTGTGACATTTTTTTAATTTTATTTTACTCTCTTGAAATCGTGAAAATCCAGTTATACTTTTCGTTTTTAGAGCTACTATTATTTACTGTTACAGTCTGCCATCTTGGCAACAGAGAGAGGACCCAAATGCAGACAGGCAGGAGTTGACGATGTCCAAAGGTTTATTCTCTAACACAAAAACGCACAAAAATCCTCGTGACAGAAGGTAGGAGCACACACTCAGGGAATCAGAGGAACATGGCATGACGTGGAACAGAACACTGAAAACACATGGCAGACAAACACAAACTAACATACAATGACTCGACAGAGAACAAAGGGAAAGGACCGGTATATATAAGGGAGGAGACAATCAGGGAAGTAGACACAGGTGGGAAACTAGACAGGTGCAAACACTCCAAAAAAGGCGGGAAATCGAACAAAGACAGGAAGTAAAGAATACACAAGAGACAAGACCAGAGAACTTCAAAATAAAACAGGAAACACAAAAAACACCCACAAGTCCAAACAAAAAGTCCTTCAGATCCTTACATTTACTTACGCTTTTCAAAACTGGAAACCAGCTGAGCCTGGCATAGCATACTGCAAAATAAATCGATTTAACAGTTTCATACTGCATACTACAGACTGACTTCCTCAGTAGTATGTAGCAGGCGGTTTCAAAAACAGCCATAATTATGTCTGGTTCCATTTCTACTAAGCCAGCTGTGACTAAGGTAGCTGTGTGCCGGTTGTCAACTGCAGCTGTCAAGGTTGCCAGGTGATGGGAGCGGTAATGGTGGGAACATCTGGTGACGCAAGCAAAATATCATTCAACATTTAACAGCGCTCGATTCGGGCTTCGAAGTATGCGGCCCCTGAATTGAGACACAGCTATTGTATTAATATCACGTTAGGAAGCTAAACTGTAAGTTGGTAGCTGGAACATTCAGCGTTAACAAGTTAAATGTGGTGTGTGTGTCGTACCCTACTTGAGGTTAGCTAACTACATATTGAGAAACATATCAATGGCTGGCAACAGAGCTAACGGTAATGTGTAACCCTCTGCCTTTCTAGTGGTAATCCACAGAAAGTGAAGGGGAGGGGGTCCCACAGGCGATGCAAGAAGAGAGAGACGAGGGGAGCTGATGGGAATTTCCTTGGAGAACTAACACACTGGCTTCTGCAGTCTGTTTCACCAGTTAGGAGCAGGGTTTTTTGAATGAATGGGTTATGGATTGGTGGGTGAGCATTTTTTTCCCCCAATAAAATAAATGTTTAAAGGACATATTTGTCTTGGTTTCTTTACCTTAATGCTAAACTGAGTGAAATTGTGTAGTCAAACTTGTAAGTAAGGTATAATAAACTAATTTCTGCATTAAAATGTCTAAAAACGACTAGACCTATGTTATATATTTTGTTGAGTTCTGTACTTATATCATCCCAAATGTTTCCAACAATGTTCAAACCCAGAAATCCATTATTTCATCCAAGGGAACGGTCCGTTTCATTTTGTTGCCTGTTAATGTTGTCATATCCCCTTTACCTCCTCTTCATGAAGAATGAAGGAATACAATGTCACAGAATCATACTCAGTAACAGTAATACAGTATTCTTTCTGCCACACAGCATATGTCTTTCATTAATTACAAGTCCTGTGCAACGCAGTAATCCAGTAGAGACCTAATTTATTGATATGATAGTATCGATCTAACTTCAACTACAGTGTGCTACTATGACAAGTGGCTCATGCCAGCCACCAAGCTAATGCATACGGTAACGTTATAATGTTACAACAATGTTCGACACCCTCATAAAGGGACTACCCCACGATTAAATTCGCCCCACATAACGTTAGCTACAGTAGCTGTACGGGTAGCCGACTCTTCTAATGGTAAGTTAGCAAGATGACTACCTATACAGCTACTGTAGCTAACGTTATGTAGTCGTGTCTAGATGGTAACCCTAGATTTGCTTAACTCTCACACCTGCGCACTTGAACTGAGTCTCGTATCAGAAAGCCTTTCTGCCAGAAAGCCTTACAAGGTTGTTATGGTGCCTAAACCTAACCAAGTAGTTTTGGTGCCTAACTAACCAAACTGCAACCGTTTCACAAATCTAGGGTTACCATCTAGACAGAACCACGTTATGTGGTGAGCCCAGCGCTACAGTAATGTTAGCTGTATGGGTAGTCGACTCATGTAATGAGATGGTTTCTCTCAATTGAGGTAGTTATCACGCCGATGTGAGGCGGCTGTATAGGCGGATCACTACTGCGCAGATGACGTCACCAGCACAAGATGGCAGCTCCCAGCATTTTGGCTTCATTTTTTACAATGTGAGGAAGTGGAGACGCGTCGTCCATCTTTACATATAGTCTATGACCTATACAGCTACTGTAGCTAACGTTATGTGGCGAGCCCAGCGCTGGTATTTGTGGTCAAAACAATCATACTAAAAATAACTTTATCAGCGTGTTGAACACTACATAGTGTTATCTACACTAACGTTAGCTGTAACATTATCTGTAGTCGACTCATCTAATGGTAAGTTAGCAAGATGAGTCGAACCATACAGCTACTGTAGCTAACGTTATGTGGCGAGTTCAGCGCTGTAATCCGTGGTCAAAACAGTCATGCTAAATATAACTGAGCGTGTTGAACGCTTTATAATGCTACCTACAGTAGCTGTATGGGTAGTCAACACATCTAATGGTAAGTTAGCAAGGTAACTAACAGTTAACTAGTTAGCTAACATCACTTGCAACTATTTCATTAGAATGGCCCCTAGAGGCAGAAATGACATACTATGCGTTTAAATGCAGAGGTGAGTAGTAACGAGTTACATTTACTCCGTTACAGATGAGTACATTTTTTGTACTTCTTGTAGTAAAAATGCAGCATACTTTTTACTCTTATTTGAGTAGATTTTTAGAGAAAAATCATTTATTTTACTCCATTACATATAGGCCTACATTCATTGCGCTTTTAGGTCCCAGGTCTGCTGGCGCTCTGTTGCCCCATCGCAGCCACGCCTCCACATGACTCTGTTCAAAGCAGCATAATGGCTGAAGCTCCAGCAGGAGTACGGCTTTCAAATAGCGCTAACAGCTAATATTTACACACAAAACTGATCTGAGGTCAGTACATCAGAGAACTGTGCTTACGCTGAGCTGACAGAGTAGTAGGTGTGTCTGTTGTGTTAATGCTAATAATATACAAGCAAGCGGTGTGCATTTAATTACCCTGCTAGAAAAACCAGCATACACATGCTGGTGAGCATGATCACCATATGACCAGTATGGGATGCTGTGATGTTATGGGGGTAGGAATCTGGTATATGCTGGACAACCACATTGAATGTTATGATGATAAAAGCCAGCACACACAAAATATTACAGTCCTTTTTTGTGTCATGTCTGCTAGTAACTAACAAAATAAAGACAATCTAAGGTTTTCATAACAGTTCATTTAATAATTAAGCAAACAACAAGCAAATAACAAGACTGACACATGAACCAGAACATTTGTATTCAAGTTTGTGGTATTTCTTAGTTTAAAGCCTCCTGATGATTAGCTGAAACAATTGGGGGAAAAAAGTTTAAAAGACAATCACATTCTCATTCATTAGTGTTTTCTTTTCCTTTTATGTCCATGATTTTCTCACTGATATACCTCGCAGCCTTTCACCATCTGGTGTCTCCTCCAAGTTTTTTTTTTTTTTTTTTTGCCAAGCCACTCCTTGCGTGCACATAAGTGTTGGCCGAAAAACCTCAGTCCGTTTTCTGACAACTTCCTTATTCCAACCTTCTACCCTAAAGGCATATTAGGACTAGTTAAAAATAATACAAAATTGGAGTAAAGGTCTAAGGTTAATGCATGAACATGATTCATTTAGAGTGTAAGAGAGGAAACCAATAGACAATGACTAAGAGTTACTGAATGTTTTAGAATAAAAGAAAACATATGAACAGCTGGCATATAGCTCTTTTTTTAATTTAAGGGATAGATAATGGTGTTGTTGAATGAGTTGTGTGCGTTTTTATGCATGGCAGGTATACTTGGATTCAATTTTCAATTCAATTCAGTTTTATTTATATAGCGCCATATCATAACAAAGTTATCTCAGGGCACTTTTTCGAACAGAGCAAGTCTAGACCGACTCCCTATATTTACAGAGACCCAACAGTTCCCACCATGAGCAAGCACTATGCGACAGTGGCAAGGAAAAACTCCCTTTTAACAGGTAGAAACCTTGAGCAGAACCAGGCTCAAGGTGGGCGGTCATCTGCCTCGACCGGTTGGGTTAAAGGGGGAGGGGGGGAGCGGGAGAGAGAGAGCAGGAGGAAAGAGAACATACAGCAGCACAATACAGTTCCACATAGGATGTAAGGCAATAGATATGGTAATGGCATTGATGTTAACACCAACAGAAACAACACTAAGAGCAACACTATAATAGCAATACTAATAACAAGAGCAACAACAGCAATAGCAGCAGCGGGTGCAGAGCAGGAGCACAGGGGCAGCAACCACAGACCCAGACTCTACAGCTCTGGAGGCAGAAATACCTGCAGAAAGCAACAGAAGGGGAGAGAGAGAGAGAGAGAGGGAGAGAAAGCACAATAACGGGGAAGAAGTTGATTAATAACAAGCATTGATGGGATATGAGATGGAGGAAGAGGAGAGAAAGGAGCTCAGTGCATCAGGAAGTCAGCAGTCGGGTAAACGTGCCGCAGCATTCTGAATCAGCTGGAGAGTCTTAAGGGATTTATTAGCTGATAATAGAGAGTTGCAATAGTCCAGCCTAGACGTAACAAATGCATGGACTAGTTTTTCTGCATCTTTTTGAGATAGGATGTGCCTGATTTTTGCAATGTTACGTAAATGAAAAAAAGGCAGTTCTTGAAGTTTGTTTTATTTGGGAGTTAAAGGACATATCCTGATCAAAGATAACTCCAAGATTCCTTACGGTTTCGCTGGAGGCCAGGGCAATGCCATCTAGAGAAACTATATCTTTAGATAATGTGTTTCGAAGGTGTTCGGGGCCAAGTACAATAACTTCGGTTTTGTCTGAGTTTAACATCAGAAAATTGCAGGTCATCCAGGTTTTTATGTCCTTAAGGCATGCTTGAAGTTTAGCTAATTGATTGGTTTCATCTGGCTTGATCGATAAATATAATTGGGTATCATCTGCATAACAATGAAAATTTATGGAGTGCTTCCTAATAATATTGCCTAAAGGAAGCATATACAAGGTAAATAGAATTGGTCCAAGCACAGAACCTTGTGGAACTCCGTGACTAACTTTGGCGTGCATAGAGGATTCATCATTAACGTGTACAAACTGATATTGATCTGATAAATAGGATTTAAACCAGCTTAGTGCAGTACCTTTAATGTCAATTAAATGTTCTAGTCTCTGTAATAGAATGTGATGGTCAATGGTATCGAATGCAGCACTAAGATCTAGTAATACAAGTACAGAGACAAGTCCTTTGTCTGATGCAATTAGAAGGTCATTTGTAACTTTCACCAGTGCCGTCTCTGTACTATGATGTACTCTAAATCCTGACTGAAAATCCTCAAACAGCTTGTTGTTGTGTAGAAAGTCATACAACTGATTGGCGACTGCTTTCTCAAGGACCTTAGAGAGAAAAGGAGGGTTAGATATAGGTCTATAATTTGACAAAATCCCTGGATCAAGAGTGGGCTTTTTAAGAAGAGGCTTAATTACAGCTACTTTAAAGGACTGTGGCACATAGCCTTTTAATAAGGACAGATTGATCATATCTAGTAAATAAGTGCTAACTAAGGGTAAAATTTCTTTAAGCAGCCTAGTTGGGATGGGGTCTAAGAGACACGGATTAAGACGTGCGCACAAATGAACCAAAACGTGATAACAAATTGTATCTTGTGCGCACTAATTAACCAAATTGTGGTAATGAATTGTATCTCGTGTGCACGCAATAGCATTTCAAGCGCTTTCTTTCTATGGCCACTCCGGGGCTCCATTCTTTCCCCTAATGTTTTGTGCCCCACATTGCTACCGCCAACTCCTTCACAAACAAGGAATCCCTTGTGCTGTTTGTCATGTGCTGTTTGTCATGTTGAATGTGGACTCAAAATAATCAAGGTATTAGATTGGACATTTGCATACAAAGGTCAGAAACACTGGTGTAGTTGGGGATCTTTTAATTACCAAAACACACAGATACAGAGGGCTTGTTTAGTTCTGTATAATGTATGTTTTAGCTGTCATGGTTTTCGAGCTATTCATGTAGTGACAATGTATATATATATATATATATATATATATATATATTGCAAACAGGACAAATATTGTACCTCCAGGTCAGACCTCCACTCCCTCAATACCACCTGCCTCCGGACTGTATGGACATCCTCACAGAGACTGGTTCACTCCGCAAACACCGTCCCCCACACAGGGGCACTGGCCGTAAGTTTCTCTTCCATTCCACGTCTCCACACTCCATCCCGTCCATTTGGTCCCATTGCACTTCTGCACTACGTCATCACAACAAACAACACGTGGCTAATCTCCGTCCACTTCCCCGGTCCACACAGCCAATCACAATGCAGCGCCATCTCAAACTGGCCCTACTTAACACGTGCTCCATAAACAATAAGTGCCACATTCTGAACGAATTCATAACGGATAATAACCTGGATTTCCTCTGTCTCACTGAAACGTGGCAAAAACCTCTTGACTACTTCTCATTAAACCAAGTCACTCCATCAGGATTCACTTACATCGACAAACCCCGTCCAGTAGGCCGGGGAGGTGGCATTGCTGCTATCTATAGAGCGGACATTAAAACAACCACCATCTCCATCCCTACTGTTCCCTCTTTCGAACACCTGGTTTTCAAGCTCTCTGGTCCCACTCCCCTGGTCGTAGCTATCATCTACCGCCCTCCCAAACTAAACCCCTCCTTCCTCTGCGATCTCTCTGACCTTCTGACCCAGCTCTGTGCCATATCACCATTTGTACTCCTCCTAGGAGACTTTAATATTCATATCAACGATCCAACCTGTAAATATGCCACAGAATTTCTGGAAATGCTACACTGCTTCAATTTCTCTCAACACATCAACTTCCCCACTCACAACCGTGGCCACACCCTGGACCTGGTTTGCTCCACCGGTCTCACCATTCCTCATCTATCCAGTCTCAATCCTCACATCTCTGACCATTTGGCCATCATAATAGACTTTGATATCCCCATCCCCTTGCCTGCCGCCCGGCTTACATTGCACCCGACCCCGATGCCTATCCCTGCAGGTGGTGGGCCCACAGGGTGGCGGCTCCATGTCGGTTTTTCGGGCTGTGCCCGACCGGGCCCCATGGGTCAAGGCCCGGCCACCAGACGCTCGCCATCGTACTCCCCTCCCGACACCATTTACAGCAACCTGACCACCTCCAATGCACCTCCCCGCCTGACTCCCCCCCCCCTTCACCTCTCAGTCTCTATCTCAGTTCTTCCCTGTGACCCCAATACAACTGTCCACCCTCATGGCCGGAATGAACAACTCCACCTGCACTCTGGACCCTATACCATCCAAACTTATCAAGGACTGTCTCCCTGCCATCTCCACACTCATCACTGCAATCATTAACTCCTCCCTCAGCTCTGGAGCAGTCCCCCCCTCACTCAAATTGGCTGCTGTCACACCCATTCTCAAAAAACCTGGACTCAACCCTGACATCATGTCCAACTTCCAGCCCATCTCCAATCTCCCCTTTCTATCAAAAATCCTTGAACGTGTTGTCGCCACTCAGCTAAAATCTCACCTCATCTCCAATAACCTCTTTGAACCATTTAAATCTGGCTTCCGTTCTAAACACAGCACTGAAACAGCCCTCCTCAAAATCACCAACGACCTCCTCCTCTCCTCAGACTCTGGTAACCTCAGCATCCTCATCCTCCTCGACCTCTCTGCAGCCTTTGACACCATCAGCCACACCATCCTGCTCTCCCGCCTGGAATCATTTCTCAACATCACAGACACTGCACTCTCCTGGCTCAAATCCTACCTCACCAACAGACACCAGTTCATCCACATCAATAACTGCACTTCCTCCACTGCTCCTCTGTCCCAAGGTGTCCCCCAGGGTTCAGTGCTTGCTCCCCTCCTCTTCATCCTCTACATGCTCCCCCTTGGCAAAATCATCCGTCGTCACGGCCTCCAGTTTCACTGCTATGCTGACGACATCCAACTATACATTTCCACAAAAGCCATCACCACCACGACTCACTCTACACTCACCAACTGTCTCACTGAAATTAAATCATGGATGCAAAAAAACTATCTCCAACTGAACAGCGATAAATCGGATATACTCATCATTGGCCCCACATCCCGCACCAAAACCACCAACAACTTCAGCCTTACTTTTGGCAACAGCACACTGTATCCCTCCCCACACATCCGCAACCTTGGAGTAATGTTCGACAGCCAGCTAAAATTTGATCATCACATAAACCACATCACCAGGACTGCCTTCTTTCACCTCAAGAACATTGCCCGTCTCCGCCCCTCACTCTGCTTCTCTGCTGCCGAAACCCTCATCCACGCATTTGTCACATCCAGACTAGACTACTGTAACAGCATCCTCTACGGCTCATCATCCAAAGTCCTCAATAAACTTCAATATATCCAGAACTCCGCTGCCCGCCTGCTCACCCACACCCACTCCCGAGACCACATTACCCCTGTCCTTCAAAACCTACACTGGCTTCCTATCACACACCGCATTCAATTCAAAATCCTCCTCCTCACACACAAAGCTCTTAATAACCAGGCCCCCTCCTATCTCACAGACCTGCTCCACCATCACACCCCTTCCCCGCAGCCTCCACTCATCTGAAGCCAACCTCCTCTCCTTGCCTGCGCGGACCAAGCACCGAACCTGGGGTGACAGAGCCTTTTCCGTCGCTGCCCCCTCCCCTCTGGAACTCACTCCCCAAACCCATCAGAGACTGCACTAATCTCCCCACCTTCAAATCCCTGTTAAAAACTCACCTTTTTAAACTGGCTTTTAATGTGTGATCATGTTGTGTCTAGAGCCTGATTATATGTTGGGTCTTAGTGTTTAATGTTGTTTTATTATGTCAGTGTTTAATGTGTCTAATGCTGTTTTATTGTGTTTTAGTGCTTAATGTAGTTTTTAGAGCTTGATTTTATATTGACATCTATTTTATCTTGTACAGCGTCTTTGAGCACTTGTAAAAGCGCTTGATAAATAAAATGTATTATTATTATTATTATCTCCCTTTGCAGATACAGAAGGTTTCACTGGATTGTCAATGCAACTATATGTAAACATACTCAACAGCTACACCTTGCCTAAATTTACCCTAATTCACTACTTGAATCAGGGCATATACTTATAAGAATTCTGAGAACTACACTGTATATAAAGTATATAAACTATCACAGAAGTTACAACTACAAGGACCATGTAAGTACTGTCTGGAAAAATATCAATTAATGAGCTAAAATGGTAATCCAGCTTCCCCAGCAATACCTTGCTGGTGGACCAACATCATTAATGAGACCATGCTGGTGGACCAGCTTTACCACCAGCTACACTAGCACCAAACCAGCATAGACCAGCATGGACCAGTAGGGTAGTCACGTTTATTTGTGTAGCCTGATGAAGAGAGTCAGAAAAGTATAGGCCTAGAGACCCAATTATGACACGAATTAAAGAAAACAATATGTGGATGTGACAGAAGTGAACACACCTGTAGCAATAAGAAATTCAAGATGAAACATTACAGCATCATCTCCTAGTTAGACTAATAGTCATGGAATATTATATCATTCTAAAAGGTGTACTTGAAAACAGGGGTTTATCTGTAACTGTAGTTTTGCAAACTTGTACATTTATGTTTGTATCTGTAAGCTTAATTCTGCAAACTTGTGCATTGAAGTTTGTATCCGTAACCGTAGTTTTGCAAACTTGTATGGTGACGTTTGTATCTGTAAGCTTAGTTTTGCAAACTTGTACATTTTTGCGAGTCTGCGCATTCAGACACAGGCTTGCAAACTCATTTTCACAGCTGTGGCGGCAAAAGTACTTACGCTCGTGTGCTCACACAAGCTTACGGACATTTGACACATTTACTACGTGGTGTGTTTTGTAAACAGGGTTTCGCAAAAGAATCAGACTATCCGCAAGGGAGGGAGGGCGGGACCTCCAGCTTCTGACCAATCAGTGTCTTTGGAATCGCTACGCACAACACAGTTGGCTAGTTAACACTGTCAGAAATGTTATTGTTACCTGACTAGGACGGCCCATTATTAAAAAATATTACTATATTTCTAAACATTGTTTTTTGTACCTTTTCTGACACAAGTTGATGTATTTTGTTGACTTACTGGTGGTCACAGAGGCCTGGTGGAGTCCATCTTTCAGGGTTGGATTTTTTATTGAACATTATAAACATACAGACAACCAAACATAAATGTACAAGTTTGCAAAACTACAGTTACAGATACAAACCCCTGTTTTCAAGTACACCTTTTAGAATGATATAATATTCCATAAATACTAGAATGATCAAAGTTTGAGGACACAGTAACATGTTGACACTCTTTAAATTTACTTTTTGACATAACAGGCATGGTCTATTATACACATGATTTGCTGATTTACTTGCCAAATCATAATATAATACAGGCAACAAGCAAATAATGTAATTAAAAAACACTTATTGGTGAACTTAATAGAGTATAATAATATTTTGTGATCACACTTGAGAGATACAGAATATTGTCCTGGTGTATATGTGGCAGGAGATGAGGACTTGACATTTCATCATAAATAAATACAGGTGTATCTTCACTTCCTTACCTTTACCTGAAGACCATTTGTGGTTGAAATAATTCCAGTCATATCCACATCAAATCAAAGACTTGGGGGGAAAAGACAATAGTCTGCTGGTGTAAAGTCATAATATTTCAAGAAAAAAAGTTGAGCTTATACTCTGTCTTATTGGTTTCACCAATAAGCACCTTAACATCTTATTGACAGAGAAAATGAAACCAGTTACATCATGTATGAGTTAACCAGGCATGTTTTGAAGCAGCAGCTGGAGTTCATCAGGGGACCTGGTTTTCAGAGGGCTCAGACCAGAGCACAGTCATGGCATCAAAAGTGAGCTTCGTGCAAATGATGTTAAAGGCAGCCAGAATCTACCTATCCAATAGTCTGCTGTGCATTACGTTATTGCTCTAATTTCAGACTGACACAGTGACACGACAATCTGACAGACACCTCGCCCCGTTTGGGACTGTCTCTGGATGAGACAAAGGATAACTTTAAATAGCCTAATAATATCATTAAGGTGAAAACTAAGAAAGAAAACATCTCTGTTGAAGATCTGGAAGTGAGAAAGCAGCTGTTGCAGTGAGGGAAAAATTCCCTCCTCTGGTTTGTGCTGTCAGAAATACCTGCTGACTATAGGCATCCTCCGTTTGCTGGATGACCGCTATGGTAAAACACATTAGACCACATGTACATTGCCTTGAGAAAGTATTCACCCCCCTTGCTGTTTTTCCACTTTTGTTGTATTACAACCTGCAATTTAAATGGATTTTATATTTTATTTTATGTTATTGACCTACACAAAATAGTCCAAATTGGTGAAGTGAAATGAAAAAAATAACTTCTGTGAAAAATTCTAAAAAATAAAACACTGAAAAGTGGTGTTTGCATTTATATTCAGCCCCTTTGCTATGAAGCCCCTTAATATAATCTGGTGCTACAAATTACCTTCAGAAGTTACATAATTAGTGAAATAAAGTCCACGTGTGTGCAATCTAAGTGTCACATGATCGTAGTATATATACACCTGTTCTGAAAGGCCCCAGAGTCTGCAACACCGCTAACCAATTCTGGAGAAGTATAGATCAGGATTGGGTTATAAAAAAAATATCAAACACTTTGAACATCCCACGGAGCACCATTAAATGCATTATTAAAAAATGGAAAGAATATGGCACCACCACAAACCTGTCAAGGAAGGGCTGCCCATCTAAACTCACGGACAAGGCAAGGAGGGCATTAATCAGAGAGGTAACAAAGACACCGAGGGTAAACCTGGAAGCTGAAAAGCTCGACAGCAGAGATTTGAGTGTCTGTCCATAGGTCCACTTTAAGCTGTACACTCCACAGAGCTGGGCTTTATGGAAGGGTGGCCAGAAAAAAGCCATTGCTTAAAAGAAAAAAAAGAAAAATAAGAAGGCACGTTTGGAGTTTGCCAAAAGGCATCTGGGAGATTCCCCAAACGTGGAAGAAGGTACTCTGGTCAGATGAGACCAAAATGGAACTTTTTGGGCATTAAGGAAAACGCCATGTCTGGCGCAAAGCCAACACCTTATCACCCCAAGAACACCATCCCCACAGTGAAGCATGGTGGTGGCAGCATCATGCTGTTGGGATGTTTTTCATTGGCAGGGACAGGGAAACTGGTCAGAATTAAAGGAATGATGGATGGTGCTAAATACAGGGAAATTCTTGAAGTAAACCTGTTTCAGTCTTCCAGAGATTTGAGAATGGGACGGAGGTTCACCTTTCAGCATGACAATGACCCTAAGCATACTGCTAAAGCAACACTTAAGTGGTTAAAGGGGAAAAATTTGAATGTCTTGGAATGGCCTAGTCCAGGGGTGGCCAACCAGTCAGAGACTAAGGGCCACATTTTTTACTGTGTTACCGCAAAGAGCCACATCATACACATGGGCACACATGAACATCACCCCATCCCTTCCTCTCTCTCACACACACACACAGACCTGATCAGCCAGATTTATTGTAAATGTCACACACCAACATGATAATGACAGAAATTGACTCCTACAGTACTAAGACCACAGGCCAGTCATTTTCAATAATGAACATTGTGTGCACTGTCTCACACACACAAACTCTCAATTCAACCAAGTCCACAAACAAAAATATAATAATTTACAATAGCGTTTTTCTTTTACTATGCATGTTGCTTAGTGGGACTTCTGGCATTCCTTGCCTTGAACAATCCTCTTCAAATCTGGCTTGTATTCCGTTGTTGCCACTCGAAGCAATTCTTTCACATGGGTGTCAGTCAGAACAGATCGATGCTTTGATCTCAAGTTCAAGTTCAAGAAGCTTTTATTGTCATTTCAACCACATATAGTTGACACAGTACATAGTGAAACGAAACAACGTTTCTCCAGGACCAGGTGCTACATAAACATACAACAAAGATCAAATTCAAAAAAACAACAACAACACAGAGCTAGGACCAAGGTTTTTGTCCCAGCCACATAAAGTGCAAAGTGTACAACTATGTGCAACCAGTGCAAAGACAATACAGTGCAAAAACAGTGCAAAAACAGTGCAAAAAAAAAAAAAAAAAAAAAGACAACACAAGAATGAGACACTTAGCGCCGAAATAGAGAAAAAGATGAGATGGGATAAACAGAGTAGCAGCAGTTGAGGTAGTATAAATAGAATATGCAAATATAGACATAATTATAAACATAAACAGAGCAGCATAATGAAATAATAACAGGGTTGAGGTAGTGCAATAAATAGTGAACAATGTAAGTTATGTGTGTGTGTGTGTGTCCACACAGGCGGAAGAGAGTGTGTGTGTGAGTAAGTGTGTATGCTTGTGAGAGGGACAGAGAGTTTTTGTGCCGTTCAATTTCTTTCAGTCTTGTACAGTTCTAGGTGTGTGTGTGTGTGTGTGTGTGTGAGAGAGAGAGATAGATTTTGTGTAATTCAGTCCTGGGTGTTGAGGAGCCTGATGGCTTGAGGAAAGAAACTGTTACACAGTCTGGTTCTGAGGGCCCGAATGCTCCGGTACCTCCTTCCAGATGGCAGGAGGGTGAAGAGTGTGTGTGAGGGGTGTGTGGGGTCATCCACAATGCTGATAGCTTTGCGGATGCAGCGTGCAGTGTAAATGTCCGTGATAGAGGGAAGAGAGACTCCGATGATCTTTTCAGCTGTCCTCACTATCCGCTGAAGGGTCTTACGATCCGAGACGGTGCAGTTCCCAAACCAGGCAGTGATGCAGCTGCTCAGGATGCTCTCGATAGTCCCTCTGTAGAACACAGTCAGAATGGGGGAAGGGAGATGGGCTTTCCTCAACCTCCTCAGGAAGTAGAGGCGCTGCTGGGCTTTCTTGGTGATGGAGCTGGTGTTGAGTGACCAGGTGAGGTTCTCTGCCAGATGAACACCCAGGAATTTGGTGCTCTTGACGATCTCCACCGAGGATCCGTCGATGAACAGCGGGGAATGGTCACTCTGTGCTCTCCTGAAGTCAACAACCATCTCTTTGGTCTTGTCGACGTTCAGAGACAGGTTGTTGGCTCTACACCAGGCTGTTAGCCGCTGCACCTCCTCTCTGTAAGCTGACTCGTCGTTCTTGCTGATGAGACCCACCACGGTTGTGTCATCGGCGAACTTAATAATGTGGTTGGAGCTGTGCATTGCTGCGCAGTCATGAGTCAACAAAGTGAACAGCAGTGGACTGAGCACACAGCCCTGAGGAGCTCCAGTGTTCAGTGTGGTGGTGCTGGAGATGCTGTTCCCGATTCGGACTGACTGGGGTCTCCCAGTCAGGAAATCCAGAATCCAGTTGCAGAGTGAGGTGTTCAGGCCCAGCAGGCTCAGCTTCTCAATCAGCTGCTGAGGGATGATTGTGTTGAATGCTGAACTAAAGTCTATGAACAGCATTCGTGCATATGTGTCTTTACAGTCCAGGTGTGTGAGGGCCAGATGGAGGGTTGTGGTGATGGCATCATCCGTGGAGCGGTTAGGACGATATGCAAACTGCAAGGGGTCCAGTGAGGATGGTAGCTGTGACTTGATGTGCCTCATGATGAGCCTTTCGAAGCATTTCATCACGATTGGTGTGAGTGCGACGGGACGGTTGTCATTGAGGCAGGAAACTGTGGACTTCTTAGGCACAGGGACGATGGTCGTTGTCTTGAGGCACGTTGGGATGATGGAGCTGCTCAGCGAGATGTTGAAGATGTCAGTGAAGACATCTGCTAGCTGCACTGCACACTCCCTGAGCACTCTGCCAGGAATGTTATCGGGTCCAGCAGACTTCCGTGTGTTGACTCTGCGTAGAGTTCTCTTCACGTCAGCTGTGGTGAGACAGAGCACCTGGTCATTAGGAGGAGGGATGGTCTTCCTCGCCGTCGTGTTGTTCTGTGCTTCAAACCGAGCATAGAAGACGTTCAGCGTGTCTGGGAGGGAGGCATCACTGTCACAAGCAGGTGGTGTTGTCCTGTAGTTGGTGATCGCCTGGATGCCCTGCCACATGCGCCGGGAGTCTCCGCTGTTCTGGAAGTGGCCGTGAATTCTCTGGGCGTGTTCGCGCTTCGCCTCTCTGATGGCTCGGGACAGTTTGGCCCTTGCTGTTTTTAAGGCCGCCCTGTCCCCTGCTCTGAAGACGGAGTCTCTCGACTTCAGAAGAGCACGCACTTTTGCAGTCATCCACGGCTTCTGGTTGGAACGTGTGATGATGGACTTGGAGACGGTCACGTCATCGATGCACTTCCCGATGTAGCTGGTCACTGATGCCGTGTACTCCTCCAAGTCAATAGAGTCGCCGTTGGCTGCAGCCTCCCTGAACATGTCCCAATCAGTGCACTCAAAACAGTCCTGAAGAGCAGAGATGGCTCCTGCTGGCCAGGTTTTAACCTGTTTCAGAACCGGTTTAGAGCGTCTGACGAGTGGTCTGTATGCTGGAATCAACATCACAGAGATGTGGTCTGAGTAGCCGAGGTGGGGGCGGGGCTCCGCACGATACGCGCCGGGAATGTTTGCGTAAACAAGATCCAGCTCGTAGCAAAGTAGCAAAGTCCACATACTGATGGAATTTAGGGAGCACTGTTTTGAGATTTGCATGATTGAAATCTCCGGCGACGATGAACAGTCCTTCAGGGTGAGCATTCTGCAGCTCGCTAATAGCTCCGTAGAGCTCACACAGAGCCTCCTTAGCATTAGCACTGGGTGGAATGTACACTCCGATAATAAAAGCAGTAGTGAATTCCCGGGGTAAATAAAAAGGTCTGCATCTAACAGTCACGAACTCCACTACCGATGAGCAGTAGTTAGACACAAGCACAGAGTCCTTACACCATTCCGAGTTGATGTAAACACACACGCCGCCACCGCAAGTCTTACCGCACAGAGCTGTATTCCTGTCGGCACGAAACACGGTTAGCCGTAAAAATAAAGACACAGCAGTCTCTATACTCCCGCCGTGTAGTTCGCTGGAGTCGGATGTAGTCCAATTTATTGTCCAGTGAGCGGACATTGGACAAAATGATGGAGGGTAGTGCCGGCCGGCTAGGGTTTGTTTTTAGCCTAGCATGGACACCCGCCCGTTTTCCGCGCCTGCGCTTCCTCGAGCACCGCTTGTCGTCTGGCGGTCTACATGAACACCGTATACATGAACACCACTGTCTTTGGTGTCCATTGCACTTAAAGTTCGGGCTAAAACAAAGATATAGCACCAATTTGGTTCCGGAGTAGCCGCTGCTTGCTATTGCCGCGCCGCCATTTTTGGAGATTTTCTGAAGATTTGAAGCTTTGAAATGTGCTAATGACGCCTGACATATAAGGCAGAATGGCTTGCCATTACGTTCAACAAAAAAATATAAACTCTCCCACTCTGTTAAAAACGTCCCGTGTTCATCTTCATATTTTCGTTTTGCTGTGCATTTTTTCCCTGCCATTTTGAGAGCGAACTTGACACAAATTGTTTACTCAAATGATCTTGCCCCTACTGGGAAACTTGGCGGTATTTTCATCTCACGCACATGTGCGTTTGACGAAAATACCGTATTGAACTCAAGCGAAGTTTGTGTTTGTTAAAAAAAACACAAACACAAACTTCGATATGAACATAAGAGCCGCATGAAACCAGGCAAAGAGCCGCATGCGGCTCGGGAGCCGCGGGTTGGCCAGGCCTGGCCTAGTCAAAGCCCAGACCTCAACTGGATTGAAAATCTGTGGTGTGACTTTTTTTAAGATTGCTGTACACCAGCGGAACCCATCCAACTTCAAAGAGCTGGAGCAGATTTGCCTTGAGGAATGGGGGAATAAAATCCCAGTGGCCAGATGTGCCAGGCTCATGTGCCCCCCCCCCCCCCCCAAATCCATTTAAGTTCCAGGGTGTAAGGCAACAAAATGGGAAAAGGGGGTAAATACATTCACAAGGCACTGTAAGCTCTATATCATTATTAAATACTGCTGCATAATATATGTTCAATCATAAATATTTATAAATATAAATGTTTCTACATTAAACTTTATCTCGGTGTAACATTATTGTAGATGATGTATTTACTGAGAGAGCACATGGCAGGTGGAAAAAAAAAAGTCTATTAATGTAGTGATTGAGAAAAACGTTTTTTGAGGCGATGCAGGGTCGTTGAGTTTAACATTGAAAGTATAGGACAAAGATGGCAACTGAGCCATTTTTAAAAAAAAATTTTTTTTAAAGCTAAAAGTTGTGTATGTTGGACGCGCCATGGAGACAACGTCAGATATTGGAACTAACCAGAGGCAGACATCTGAAGTCAGTGTGGCCAACCTGGGCCTGTATGTTTGTGATGGCTGAGTTAGCATGTTTTCATTGTTGATGCTGGATTGAAATATATCAAGTCCATAAATTCAAACCTTATGGATATTTATCACAAATATCCATAGTATCAGGATCAATTATGTTATGATCAATGTGTTTTTAAATGTGCAAGAATTTGTTTTTTGTTTTTTTTTGCTTTAAGACATTTAACCCACTGGGGACGTAATGAATAAACGACACAAACGCGAAATACTTTTCTGCGAATATTTACTACATCCAAAAGTAAACTAATCTGCTCACTATCCTGCATCCGGCGGTGCTGCTCAACACGCTGTCCTTGAGTTCATTGTCTTTATCATTTTTGTGTGCTTCGTCATATAAACAGGTCCCGAGTTGTGATGTGACGTCTGTTCCGCATAACGTGCTTGGTTGATGCCTTTATTATTTGCCATGCCAAAGCTCAGAAAAATCGACCTTGCGCTTTTTCACTGCACAATATTCACTGTCTGTGTGAAAGTACTCATGACAAAAACAACAGTTTGAAAAAATATATTGACATGCAAATTAATCGCACAAAAAAAAATGCCTCTGGTGTGTAAAGGTCTTAAAGCTGCTTATGTTAATTAAATGAAGCTAATAAATAACTTTAAGACTGCAGCCTCACAGTGATTTTAAATGTCATGTAAATAAAAGTGTAGAAATGAGAGACACGTTTTACATTTTATTGTGAAAGGCAGATCATCAATCTGAAGGATATTTAAATAGTATTTCATTCATGTCACTTGTACCAAGTGTCAAAAATCTAGCTAACAGGACTTTTAAACATTTTTTAATGTTTACAAGATGTTAATGAACAGAAGTTGGAGTGGATTCAGAGCTGTTGAATGTCATGTTGTGTCGTAAAGTCTTCACATTATTTATGCTGGGCTTGAACAACATAAATAATCTTAAATACGGTTTTTCATAATAAGTCCTGCTGTGAGTCTCTGTTCTTCTGTGTGAAATGATGTGAACTGTAAAGTCATAACTGCACGCTTTAATTAGTCCAATCACGTCATGACTAACGTGACTAATGTTTTCCTTTTCTTTACTTTCCATTCAGCTGCTCTGCCACGGCCAGAACGAGTCCTTCAGCTGTTAGTGACCAACCTGAGGAACCGTCCTCGGAGTAGCACAAGCATGGACTCCATGAGGGAGACCATCCTGAGTCTGTACCACAACCTCATCACAGGTTCCAAGGAGTTCCCTTTGATTCCATTCAAAGGATCCTTCCGCTCCCGTCACATGGCCACACCCTTCGTCCCTGTGGAGCCGGATGAGAGGCAGAACACCCCGCCGTACCCCTTAACGGACGCACCAGCAGGTACGATGGTGCCCACTGCAGGCTTGAGCTCTTCTCTTCCAAATATACTGACTCCAGTTCATCTTGAGAGGACAGAGCTTGGAGCCCTGAAGGCCGACCGCAGGAACTGTGTCCGCAACGTCGAGTGTGATGGCAAGACTGTGACCAGAGTCATCTCCGCTGTGTACCGCGCTTAAAGTACTGAGCTGACCACCCGCTGGAGAGTGAGCAACTACACTGCAGATGGCCACGTTCTCATGTCAGTTCTCTGTAAGTTTACTAAAGAGTCCACATATTGTGCAAGGGCTCAGAGGAAGAAGAGGAAGGGCACTGAGGAAGAGAGCAGCAGCAGTTTGTCACCACCAAAGAAACGCCTGAGAGTGTGACTGTCTTTTTATCCTCTTGCTAGCAGGGTGGCATGACAAACCTTTAGTTTTTACTCCTCAGGGCTGGCCTTTGCATCTGGCAGGGCTGGTGAGGCCCCTGGTAGCGTCTTGAAGCAGGGCCCATGGAAATATCTGGCACCATATGAAAGATATGGTTGGCTGAGCGGTAAATATTTTACATTTGTAAATAGTTCATCGTGGATGTAGCACACGGGTCAGTGTTTTCGGTGCGTCTTGCACCTTTCTTTATTTCTTCGAGGTGGCCTGTGTGTCTGACATGGTTAAAGTACAGGGAGCCACGGGGGACTCAGAGGACTCACTAATTGCCTCTTGCAAAATGTGTGTTGGGATGGGCACCAGTCTCCCCTGCAGCCTTGGACAGCAGGGGAGACTGGTGCCCACTTTAGATGGATTTCTTCATTCTTCAGCAATAAATAATGTTGAATGTATTTTCTTGAAACACATCCAGGTTTTTAAATGTTGCTGATGTTACGATCAAGCTTCAGATGTCAGAGTGAGTGAGGAAAGGATCACATTACAGCTGCAGGGACAGAGTCCCAGCTACAACACTACTGATCCACCAGTGACAGGCAGGAAGAGCAGACTGATAGAGGAAGAGGGAGAGGACAGAAACAGCTTGATAGAAACCAGTGATGATATTAACTCCACCTGCACTTCTCTCCCAGCTAACCAGAGCAGCCAGCTGAAAACAGAGGGATAAATACTGGGCTGCTTGTGAAGGATGGAAACCTGGAAGCCAAGATGTTTTTACTTTGAAATGAAGATCAGACATTGCTTTGAATCATCACCAAGAATGAGCAAATTGGTAAGTAGTGACAGACAGGTGTTTCTAAAATGAAATATTACAAACGTGAAGGTTTTGAACTGTTGTCCTCCCTCATCGGCTGTTTGTCTTCAAGAGACAGAAGAAAAGAGAAGAGGAGAAGAGACGGCATGCACTGAACCATTTTAAATAAAAAGATAAATTGCATTTATTCTAGTTGCTATCAAAATTCTTATACAGTGAAGAATTCTTCTAGTTGCTGAAGTTGTTTGTCATTTGTCTTTGTCTTTTAGAGGAGAGGAAACGAGGAAGACCAGACGAGACAGCATGCACTGTGAACCCTCTCATTTCAAAAGATAAATATGCATTTATTATGTTCATTTGATGTTATCAGAATGAATATACAGTACTAATAAATACTCCATGTGTTCACCATGTTGCTGAAGTCTCTGCCTTTATTTCTTTCCAGTGAGGACGAGCGGCTCCAGTTGATCCTGAACATCATCCTGTCTGTCATCACACCCAGATCCAGCTGGACTCCAGGTCTACAGCTCCAGCTACATCTGTCAGCTTTTACATGTTTTACATTGTGTAGCGTGCTCCTGCTACCCCGGGCCCGTCAACAGAGACACACACACACAATTTGCGTGTACGAACCGCTCTGGTTCCTTTATTGATAACTGTTCGTTCGTTCGTTCGTTCGTTCGTTCGTTCGTTCGTTCGCTCTCTCTCTCTCTCTCTCTCTCTCTCTCTCTCTCTCTCTCTCTCTCTCTCTCTCTCTCTCTCTCTCTCTCTCTCTCTCGTGGCTCCTCTGCTCGGTGTCGTCGTCACAGTCCTCTCCTCTCCCCACCTCAGGGCTGCCGCTACTGATATAAGCACAGAGATAATCACTTGATGCGCTGCACCTGCGTCTCCCCGGGCTACCCGCCCTGAGCTCCTGAGCCACTCCTCCACTTCTCCCTCTCTGCAGCCAAGCTCCAACCACGCCCCACCACCACACATTGCATGTTGTGTCATCCTCAAAGAGTTCTTTAAACCCCTTTTGGTCCATTGAATTTCCTCTGTTCAAACCCTTTGAAGACAACAATAACATCTTTTTATTATCAAGAAACCTCATGAAAAGACCAAAACCAACAATGAATTTATTCTTCTGACGTGTTATCTGTGTAGTCCCATGATGAACACCCTTTATATTTTTGTCTTTAATAAACCAATGTTCACTGGACAGCTGATGGTGTGTTTGCATTGACTGGTACTTCTAAGGGTTTCAGTTGGGGATTTTAGTGTCAAATAAATTCAAATAAAACATCTGAGTGAAGTTGGTTTAAACAGTAAAAACCTGACAAAAAGTATATCCGAAAGTCATTTCAGTATAACCGGAAGTCTTCTAACTAGCCCTAGCCACACGTAGGGCGCGGGCTGACACTTGGCACACATTTGAATCGGTTTCCCAAACAGCAAATCCCTTCCACCGCCCCCCTGTCAGAAAGTTGCCCCTCTGTCATCCCCCCTGTCAGAAAGCGGCCCCTTTGTCATCCCCCCCTGTCAGAAAGTGGCCCCTTTGTCAATTTGACAATTGTGAAACAAATACGTTCCCGTTTGTCAGCACGCCAAACGTCAAGCGGTTTCCTGAACGTCAAAATCGTGAGGGGCCAGCGTTCATGGCTCACCCTGGGGCCCTGGAGCTGGCTGTGGATGCGCTTCACCACCTCCAGAGATTTTAGGGGCGCATCAGCGGAGCCTTCCCGGCAGAGAGTGCACGTTCTCCCGCGTAAAACTCGCCGAGCCACGGCCTATGGAGGACCGTGATTTTGTATTTTTATTGTTTATTGTTTATGTTTGTTTTATTGTTGTTATTGTACTTGGCCCCGAACACCTTCGAAACACATTATCTAAAGATATAGTTTCTCTAGATGGCATTGCCCTGGCCTCCAGCGAAACCGTAAGGAATCTTGGAGTTATCTTTGATCAGGATATGTCCTTTAACTCCCACATAAAACAAACTTCAAGAACTGCCTTTTTCATTTACGTAACATTGCAAAAATCAGGCACATCCTATCTCAAAAAGATGCAGAAAAACTAGTCCATGCATTTGTTACGTCTAGGCTGGACTATTGCAACTCTCTATTATCAGGCTGCCCCAATAAGTCCCTTAAGACTCTCCAGCTGATTCAGAATGCTGCGGCACGTTTACTGACAAGAACCAGAAAAGAGATCATATTTCTCCAATATTAGCTTCTCTACACTGGCTCCCTGTAAAATCCAGAACAGAATTTAAAATCCTTCACCTCACCTTCAAAGCCCTAAATGGTCAGGCACCATCATATCTTAAAGAGCTCATGGTACCCTATTACCCCACTAGAGCACTGCGCTCCCAGAATGCAGGGTTCCTTGTGGTTCCTAGAGTCTCTAAAAGTAGAATGGGAGCCAGAGCCTTCAGCTATCAAGCTCCTCTCCTGTTGAACCAGATCCCAGTTTGTGTACGGGAGGCTGACAACCTCCTCACATTTAAGAGTAGGCTTAAGACTTTCCTCTTTGATAAAGCTTATAGTAGGGCTGACTCAGGTGACCCCTGAGCCACCCCTTAGTTATGCTGCTATAGGCCTAGACTGCCGGGGGACTTCCTATGATGCACTGAGCTCCTCTCTCCTCCTCTTCCTCTCCATCTGTACGCCCTCATATCACATCAATGCTTGTTACTAATTCAACTTCTTCCCGTAGTTGTGTGTTTTCTCTCCTCTTTCTCTGTCTCTCTCTCCCCTTCTGTTGCTTTCTGCAGGTATTTCTGCCTCCGGAGCTGTTGAGTCTGGATCTGTTGCCTGCTGCCCCCGTGCTCCTGCTCTGCACCCGCTGCTGCTATTGCTGTTGTTGCTGTTGTTATTAGTATTGCTATTATAATGTTGCTCTTAGTGTTGTTTCCGTTGTTGTTAACATCAATGCCATTACCATATCTATGCTGTATTGAGCTGCTGTATGTTCTTTCCTCCTGCTCTCTCTCTCCCGCTCCCCCCTTCCCCCCAACCGGTCGAGGCAGATGACCGCCCACCTTGAGCCTGGTTCTGCTCGAGGTTTCTACCTGTTAAAAGGGAGTTTTTCCTTGCCACTGTCGCATAGTGCTTGCTCATGGTGGAAACTGTTGGGTCTCTGTAAATATAAAGAGTCGGTCTAGACTTGCTCTATTCGAAAAAGTGCCCTGAGATAACTTTGTTATGATATGGCGCTATATAAATAAAAACTGAATAAATTTTTACACAGCCACCTCGAAGAGCCGACAGTCTCTACCGCGTAACTACTCCAACAACAACACCGCCAATACCACCGCCACCACCGGGATGTAACACCACCTTTGGGGCCTACACGCAGCACCTTGCCCACCGGTCGAACCGGCGGACCCACACTTAAGCACCCCACCCTCCACGCTATACACAGTTAACCGCAGCCGCATGCGTTCCGTGGTCCTGGTAGGCTCCATTGTACTTAGAATTTTAAAAACATTGTGCTTAATAGAATTAAGAATTAAGCGTCTGTATGAGCGTTTTATATAGGTGTGTGTGTGTGTGTGTGTGTGTGTGTGTGAATGTGTTTCATATGTGTGTATATGTGCGTTTCATATGTATGAATGCACCCGTTTCATGCGTATCTGTACGAACATTTCATAAGTGTGTGTGTGTGTGTGTGTGTGTGTGTGTGTGTGTGAATGTGTTTCACGTGTCAATATGAGCATTTCACATATGTGTGTGTGAGTTTTCAGTAGTATGGATGCGTGTGTGAAAGTGTCACATGTGAATGCGTGCATGTTTCATATGTGTTTGTGTAACAAAAGTCTGAATTATTTCCTAAACAGTCCCTCATACTGTACTACATCAAGCGCTCAAAGCGCTATTGCATGCGCACAATAAACAATTAATTCCCACATTTTGGTTAAATCGTGCGCACGAGATACAATTTGTTGTTGATAGTAGGTAGGTCAAGGCAGAGATGATTTCGCTCAAGGTCCACAGATATCCCTCCCTTGCCCTTGGTATGCTATGTGGTGATTATAAATGTGTGACTGTATCTGCACTTCGGGGTCAGACTCATCAATTGCACTCCGGTGTATGAGCTCTGTCTTTTCAGCTGCAATAGATTGACTCTGTTATTATTCTGCTTAATTAAATACACAAAAGACAACTGTTGTTTTTAACGAGGCACACGTAAGAGTTTGCTGAAAAACCTCAGTCCGTTTTCTGACAACTTGCCAGACAATCATAGCTTATTCCAACCTTCTGCCCTGAAGGCATATTAGGACTAGTTAAAAACAATGCAAATATTAGAGTAAAGGTCCAAGGTTAATGCATGAACATGATTAATTTAGAATGTAAGAGAGCAAACCAATAGACAAAGAGTTACTGAATGTTTTAGAAAAAAAGAAAAAACATAAACCTGCCTCTTTTTCATTATTTTTATTTAGGGGATATCTAACGGCTAATGATGATCATTTGTTTATCATATACTTGGTTTTGATGTAATTTAAGTGTGTTAGGTGAATAGTGATATTGCAGGTATTGTTCAATAACTGTTAATATTGTATAATGTAATGTAAGTGTGAATATGTGTTGATCGTACTGTGTTGCCTAATATGGATCACCAAGGTAACAACTGATGGGGATCCAAATAAAAGATGAACCATGATCATATTACTGTGTATAAAAATGGTTACAATAAATGTAATTGTGGTACGTGAAATTAAGTTTCACCCACATGGTATAAATGTATTTGAGAATGATTTTCATGAGTTGCACCTAAAAAGTCTATTTAAAGTAACATATTAGTGCTTTACTTTCAAAAGGGGAATTGCCAGAAAGTGTGTACCTTGACTATGGCTGTGTCTCAATTCAGGGGTCGCATCCTTCAAAGGCTGCATTTGAAGACCAAATGAGTCACAGCGGCGCGACAAGTCCGTCCCATTTTGAAGGCTCCTTTAAATGCGGCCGAGAAATGCGGCCTTCTTTTCCTGAATTTGGAGGATCCAAGGGCTGGATCCTTCACGGCCCAACCGATCCCCAGATTCATTGTGCGCAGGAGAAATGGCATCCCCAAACGTACCGTCAGCAGCGGCCAAGGAGGAGTACACTTTTAAATGTAAATATTGGGTGTCAAGTTACTCGAATAGCTAACGATACAAATGTTAAAAACCTAAGGGGCCTAAAACCTCAAATTTTCGTTAAAATATTACTTAACGTTAGGATTGCTAACTGATGTTGCTAGCTAGCAACTCGGAGCCACCGCACTTAACATTAGTGCACCTCGGCTGCCCGCATTATGAGGTTCAAGGTTCTGTATCTTACCGAGATTGTGGCTTTTTTATAGATCATTTATAGATATTACGTACATAAGTGGACCACGGTGAACAAATTTAGACAGGCTGTGGGTTTCAGACAGTTGAATATCACTTTCAAAGTCCAGTACAACCGTTTGGATTGATTACACGGCTATCCTGAACGTGGTTATTTTGCTACTCAAGCTGCTTTTGTTTGGTGGTGTGAAGCAAAACATTTTGTTTTGTTTTAGGGAGCAAGGAGCATACTGCTCAATTCATTCTGCTCGGGTGAGAATGAAAGGCTCTTTACAGGGGCAGCAAGTGTAGCTTGGAGGTAAGACAACAACAGCCCATTTGTAACATCTCCATTTGACCATCTTGTACTTCAGGTCAAGTGGGCAGTGGGTGACCAGGAGGAAGAGGAGGAGGAAAGCCAGCCAGGGCCGAGAAAGAAAGAGAGACAGAGAGGATGACCTTCTTAAACTCATGAAAGAAGACATGAGGTTGCAGAGAGAGGCAGAGGAGAGGAGAGCACAGAACAGAGAGAGGATGGACAGGCTGTTCTCTCTACTGGAGAAATTTGTTGAAAAATAAAATTAATAATAAATGAATTAATTAAAATAAAGTAATTCTTGAATACATTGTTTATTTCATTTACACTGGTCTATGGCAAAATTTCTTATTTCCTATTACCAGATATGTTTTCAAGTAATAACCTGTTTTTCTTCAGTCTGCACTCAGTGTACCTTGATATATTCTAACCAAATTTCACCCCATGTCGAAGTCGAAAAAGCAGGTCCTTGTCTCGGGTGAAGCAGAGGAACACGGCACACTTAGAGCAACTGCTCTTAACAATATTTTTCTGATTTTATTTCATTTAATAATTTTCATTTAATATCATTCATTTAATTTATTCATCATCATCAACATGTTTTGTTCACACCATCATGAGTGGTCATCTTCTCTTGGTGTGTTCCTCGTCCTTTCGCTTTCATGGCAGCATCGTCCATAAATGTGCAGCCTGCAAGACGGTTCTGTCTCACAGTTCCGACACTATGGATCTTCTTCTTCTCCAGGAGTACCTGCAGGTCCACACTGCAGAACCAGTTGTCAAAGAACAATTTGTGCGAAATATTGGTAGGGATAGCTGAAGCCAACTGTAGCACGATGTTTCCGCTGGCACCAATGTCAGGGAATCCAGGATGGGGTTGAATGGACCCTGTGTACACGTCAAAGTTGTAAACAATGCCATGTTGGTCTGCTAGGATGAAAAACTTGTAGCCCCAGCGCTTTGGCTTCATAGGTATGTACTGCTTCAGTTGGCTTTTCCCCTTTTAGGGCACCATCTGCTCATCCACGCAGAGCTTTTCATCCATAGGGATGCTGCCGAAGCTGTCACTGAGAAAGTTGAGTAGAGGTCTCACTTTGAACAACTTGTCTCCCCCTGGCACCTGGTTGTTGTTGTCAGCAAAGTGGAGATGTCTTTTGATATTTTCCCATCGATTCACAGTCATGGTGCTTGCGACAGTCTCCACCCTCGTTTGGGGGTTCCAGTACAACCGGGTTTTTGGCAAGCCATGGATAGACATGTAGAAGCACACTCCAATGAACTGCTCCATTTCAGCAACAGTAACATTGAGGGGTCTAGTGACGTCGTACTGTAAAGCATACAGATTTGTTTGCCTGATGACATCTTGTATGACTTCTCTGTGGAAAAGGTGGCGAAAGTAATTTACTGGTTCTAATATTTCAGTTGATTCTGGGAGAGAGCCTTTCCATTGTGGCACTGGTGGAATTGATTTATTTTTCTGCCACTTCAGGTTTTTCACCTTTTGGAACTCTGGTATGTCATCCCTCACTGGTCCACCTGGTGAAATTTAAAATAAGGACTCACGTTGTAAATAACTATGATGGAAAGCTGCTATTTATGAAACATTTATTTTTTGTTTAGATTCATTAATTTATATTTTTTTAATCTTTACCCATATCATGGAAGGGTAACGTATTCACTTTGCAGTAGCTTATTCTCCTACTAAGTATGTATCACACACACACACACACACACACACACCTTAGAGGATGAACAGTCTAATACCTCTACCTGTTTCTGCCTCTGGTTCTGTGTCTGTGCCTGACTCTGACTCTGAACTGTCACTGCTCTCATCCAGATTCATGTCAACATCATTCTCCTCATCAC
Source organism: Macquaria australasica (assembly GCA_005408345.1). Taxonomy (NCBI): domain Eukaryota; kingdom Metazoa; phylum Chordata; class Actinopteri; order Centrarchiformes; family Percichthyidae; genus Macquaria; species Macquaria australasica. Next base: position 223,677 of record SEMN01000675.1, read on the forward strand.
TGCCCACTAGCTCATCCTCACTCTCCTCTGGTGGAAGAGCTAACTCTGCCCTGTTCACTTTCCCTGTCCCATAGAAGAATCTGGCTTCCATGTTCTATGGATGAAAGCAGCATTATGTAAACTGTCTATACAGTCAAAAATAGCACAAAATGCTGCCTACAATTCCAATTACTGTACTATCTGGACTAGACTGTATATCATATGCATTTGCCACCCACATCTCATCTACAATATATTAACTTCTAAGAAAATATTGTTGGTAAAACTGTATGGGCTTATTGACTAGAAATGTACACAAATGTGAATTAGCATATAATTTGGTTGGGATATTGCAATTCTTTCTCTAATTGAAACTAATTCAGATAATACATTAGTTACAAAATTTCTGAAATTACAAAATAAAAAAAATAAAAAATGATGTTTTTTCTCTTTTAAATGTTATCAAAAGTTGTAAATATAGTCTGAGAGTAGCCTAGTGCTATGTAATTACAATTAAAGTCCAATAGGTTGAATGCACACAGATCACTTCCATATTCGCATATAGTTGCCATATGGCAACAAATTAATTTTATAATTTTACAAAAAACTCATCAAATCTAAACAGGTTTTAATGGTGAAAATTAAAAGTTAACTTACCCCAGATAGTATTTAAATTTTTTTCTTGAAGGTATTTTGCCTAAATATCGAGCAATTCAACTTTGGGAGCCCTCAGATCATGATCTTCTCAGTGCTGTGTGCCCATGGAAAAAGGCAGTGCAAACAGGATTTCCTGGTCATGTGGTGTGATCAAATAGTTGTCCTATCAAAGTAAAAGACCCCTTTTCACAATTAAACAGTAAAACATTGGATTTTATATTACTGCCTTTTAGTAAAATTGAGATAAAGTAATTGTTGCCATATGGCAACACCATGCAATAGAGGGTTAATTAAATATAGAAAAGACAACTGTTTGTTGGATCATCATTTTATTTGCTGACTTCTTCACAAGGAAATACACAAATTCCACAACAGTCTACTATTTACATACATATTTAACTATTTACAACTAGCGGTGGAAATAGTTATTACAAAGTGGAATATACAAGGTGTCTGCAGGCCTTAGAAAATGTCTTGATTTTGTTTAGCTGAGCAGGGAGTCCCTGGAGGTGCTGCTGGACCTGGATGGGCTTCCACAATAAAGGCCGTTGTGTCTTCTGTCAGTGGGACATCATCTGGGGTGGTCTCCAGAGTGCATTTGGGGATGCATCTCTCCACTGTCCACCACATCGACCATCGACTGGGTTTGTAGGGCTGAGTCAATCGACGGCTGCCATGTCACTAAGGTGTTTTCAGAAAGAGGCAAGGATAAAAGACTGCATACAAAATACTACTCCAGGGGGAGTGGGTGTTGAAGGCACGGGTACCCTCCGTCTGCGAGGATAAAGTACCCTGGAGGAGGGTATAGTGAACCCCTGTACAGTGGGCTGTGGCGGAGCTCTCTCGAGTCATGGACTGACCCAGGCCAGCCCATGTAGGTGTCAATGAAGTGGCCCTGATGGTCACAAACAGCCTGCAGGATGATTGATGGAAACAGTTTCCTGTTCCTGTAACACTGACCATCAGGGCCTCTCGGTGGCTTGACGCGGACATGGCAGCTGTCGATTGCTCCAGCTGCTTTTATGAAGGCCCTTTGTCTTGCCAGCCCTGCAAACCCACGGGATACTACCTCCAGCTCTTCCAGGGTCTTCGGTAGATGCATGACCTTGTGGCGAATGGCCACCACCTCCTCAGCAACCCTGTGGACGATGCAGTAGACAGTGTAACGAGGCATTCCAAACACCCTGGAGACCACCCTGTATGATACCCCACTTGCCAGCTAGAAGAGAAACACCAGGGTCTCAATTGTGGCACCCCATCCGTGTCTCCGTTCCTGGTTGAGAAGGTCCAGCAGTACTGCCAGGGCCTCCCTGCTCAGTCAAAAATCAGGTTGTGTGTCCTGCTGGTTAAAAAACCTGTCCAGCACAGGAGCAATCAGGTTTATCCTACAGTACAGGGGTCTGGGCTGGTTTAGGGAAAGAAAGAGAAGAAAAGCTGTTAAATAAACAATAGCTAGATATTAAGTGTGGAGAGCTTACATAGATAAGGCTTAAAGGTAGATAAGGAATTTCTATCTCTCTATATATCTGGGTTATTTTAAATCTGAAATTATATTGTCAAAATTAAATGACATTAGCCATGAACAATGTTAACATTACTGTTGGCTAAAAGTACACAGCTTAACCAATCTTTGTGTTGGAAGAAGTACTCAGATCTTTTACTTGAGTAAAAGTAGCAATACTACAGTGTAAAAGTGCTCTGTTACAAGTAAAAGTCCTGCATTAAAAATCTTACTTAAAGGGAAAATTCACCGCCTGTCATGTGGCAGTCCACTCAGTATTGATGGTAAATGTCGTTAATTGAAGCAATACATTCCTCAGTGAGTGCTATGTTGACCGAAAAAACTGAGTTGTCCTGCTCGCTGAGCCATACCAGCAGTACCTACATCTACCGGGATGCATTGCGCGCAAGCTTCTAACCCCTCTGAGCAAGTTAGCTGCTAGCTGCTGCTAATCAAAGTTACACAACGTTGCCAAGCCAATGAATTCCTGCAGTTTGACCATGTCTTTTTCACACGTAGCTATAACGTTACCATCAGGGCATGTCTATTAGATACAACAGCAACACACACTCACACACACACACACACACACCAGCAAGGAGCCGAACGGGCTTCCGTATAACAACAAAGTTTCCGCTAGCTGAGCTAGCACTGCAGTATAAAGTTCCACAAAACTGCAACATGAAAAAACAGTTACGGGCATCCAACCTACTACTCTCGTTATTTAGTTGGCTTCAAAGGAGGCTTAACGTTCACACACTTTCTCCTGTCCCTCTATATTACATTAGTCCAACATCGCCACAGCCTGTGGGACCAGCCTAGCCTATAGCCGTTACTTTGTTGATCAAAACATAGAGTTAGGTGACAAAAATACTCACTCAATTGTCATCTACCCTCTCGGCCCTGCTGGTCTTGGTTGTGTTTTCCAGTTTATCTTCGCGATTATGAAGGTGAAGTGAGTAAAACTTTCATGCGTAGTTAACTCACACAAGGGCTCCTGGGGTTGGTGTCAGTGACAGCATCCAACAAAAATGACTCACGCTGACATTGATTGCAGCAGAATGATTCAGTTTCTGTTGCCATTTGGGGGCAATATGAGCAAGGGCACCACCAGCTCAGGTTCGGGATGGTCCGTGCTGGCCATAGCATCCTCTGCACACATATTTTGGGATGCCATTTTCGCTGTTGGAAACTTAGCTAGTTTACAAGCTAAGAGAACAAGTTTTGTTTTTGAGTGGCAGCATGCCCCCTGGCTCCCCACAGGCTGGGGCTAGAAATCCAAGCTGAAATAGCCTGTAGTTCTTCCGTGCCTCCATCTACGTCACTATTGTTACTATTTTGCAGCAAGAGAAAGCAGCTTTCTCGGCCAATGTAGCATGCAATGAGGGATGTATTACTTTAAGTGACTCAATATACCATCAACACTGAGTGGACAGCCACATCACATGCGGTGAATTTTCCCTTTAAGTAAAAGTACAAAAGTGTTGGCATCAAAAGTAGTAACAAAAGCAAAAGTGCATAATGGCCCATTTCAGAATAGGATTAAAATTATTGATCCATTAATGTATTCATCACTTCATTGTTGCAACTGGTAAAGGTGGAGCTGATTTTAATTACTTTATATAGGCCTACTGCTGGGTAGCTTAATCTATAATTATACATCATAATTTACTAGTTTATGAACTTTTATTTTGTATTTATAATCTGAATCTGCAAAGTAACTGGTAACTACAGTTATCTAATTAATGTAGTGGAGTAAAAAGTACAACATTTGTATTGAATTGTATTTGTATTACCTGGCCACGGTCCTCTCTCAGCCTGAGATACATCACACACCGGCGCCGGTGGTGAAGTATCTCCATTTCCTCGAAAATATGGTCTAACAAAAAAAATAAAATTATAATGTCTGGCTCCATTTCTACTAAGTTTGCTGTGTGCCTGTTGTCAAGTGCAGCTGTCAAGGTTGCTAGGTGATGGGAGCGGCGCCTCGTGACACAAGGGTAAGGGCGGGTTCATCTGGTGATGCAAACAAAAAAATCCTCTGTAGACCAGACTGTCTCATTTAACAATGCTCGATTCGGCCTAGACCGATGTTTCTGCTGTCAGGAATATGGACAATGTTTCTGCAGTATGTGGAGAAGTCACAAGATGTGGGAGATGTCGGAAGGATATCTGCAATGTGGAGGAATGCAAAGAGAAAGCAAGCAAAGTGCCTGCGAGGGAAATCTCCTTACATGGTCAGCACAGTGACCAAAAACAGTTACAGAAGTGAAAGTGAATAAGGTCAGAGCAGAAAAGGGACTGTCATACACTGAAGCTGCTAAGAGAATGGAGAGAAACAGTGAAATGGTGGCAGTGCAAAAGGAACGGGATCAGAAAAGGAATAATTCAATTCAATTCAGTTTTATTTATATAGCGCCATATCATAACAAAGTTATCTCAGGGCACTTTTTCGAATAGAGCAAGTCTAGACCAACTCTTTATATTTACAGAGACCCAACAGTTCCCACCATGAGCAAGGAAAAACTCCCTTTTAACAGGTAGAAACCTTGAGCAGAACCAGGCTCAAGGTGGGCGGTCATCTGCCTCGACTGGTTGGGTTGAAGGGGGAGGGGGGGAGCGGGAGAGAGAGACAGGAGGAAAGAGAACATACAGCAGCACAATACAGTTCCACATAGGGATGTAAGGCAATAGATATGGTAATGGCATTGATGTTAACACCAACAGAAACAACACTAAGAGCAACACCATAACAGCAACACCAATAACAAGAGCAACAACAGCAATAGCAGCAGCGGGTGCAGAGCAGGAGCACGGGGGCAGCAGGCGGCAGCAACCACAGACCCAGACTCTACAGCTCCAGAGGCAGAAACACCTGCAGAAAGCAACAGAAGGGGAGGGAGAGAGAGAGAGGAGAGAAAGCACACAACCACGGGAAGAAGTTGAATTAATAACAAGCATTGATGGGATATGAGGGCGTACAGATGGAGAGGAAGAGGAGGAGAAAGGAGCTCAGTGCATCATAGGAAGTCCCCCGGCAGTCTAGGCCTATAGCAGCATAACTAAGGGGGGGCTCAGGGTCACCTGAGTCAGCCCTACTATAAGCTTTATCAAAGAGGAAAGTCTTAAGCCTACTCTTAAATGTGAGGAGGTTGTCCGCCTCCCGTACACAAACTGGGATCTGGTTCCACAGGAGAGGAGCTTGATAGCTGAAGGCTCTGGCTCCCATTCTACTTTTAGAGACTCTAGGAACCACAAGGAACCCTGCATTCTGGGAGCGCAGTGCTCTAGTGGGGTAATAGGGTACTATGAGCTCTTTGAGATATGATGGTGCCTGACCATTTAGGGCTTTGAATGTGAGGAGAAGGATTTTAAATTCTATTCTGGATTTTACAGGGAGCCAGTGTAGAGAAGCTAATATTGGAGAAATATGTTCTCTTTTTCTGGTTCTTGTCAGTAAACGTGCCGCAGCATTCTGAATCAGCTGGAGAGTCTTAAGGGATTTATTGGGGCAGCCTGATAATAGAGAGTTGCAATAGTCCAGCCTAGACGTAACAAATGCACGGACTAGTTTTTCTGCATCTTTTTGAGATAGGATGTGCCTGATTTTTGCAATGTTACGTAAATGAAAAAAGGCAGTTCTTGAAGTTTGTTTTATTTGGGAGTTAAAGGACATATCCTGATCAAAGATAACTCCAAGATTCCTTACGGTTTCGCTGGAGGCCAGGGCAATGCCATCTAGAGAAACTATATCTTTAGATAATGTGTTTCGAAGGTGTTCGGGGCCAAGTACAATAACTTCGGTTTTGTCTGAGTTTAACATCAGAAAATTGCAGGTCATCCAGGTTTTATGTCCTTAAGGCATGCTTGAAGTTTAGCTAATTGATTGGTTTCATCTGGCTTGATCGATAAATATAATTGGGTATCATCTGCATAACAATGAAAATTTATGGAGTGCTTCCTAATAATATTGCCTAAAGGAAGCATATACAAGGTAAATAGAATTGGTCCAAGCACAGAACCTTGTGGAACTCCGTGACTAACTTTGGCGTGCATAGAGGATTCATCATTAACGTGTACAAACTGATATCGATCTGATAAATAGGATTTAAACCAGCTTAGTGCAGTACCTTTAATGCCAATAAAATGTTCTAGTCTCTGTAATAGAATGTGATGGTCAATGGTATCGAATGCAGCACTAAGATCTAGTAATACAAGTACAGAGACAAGTCCTTTGTCTGATGCAATTAGAAGGTCATTTGTAACTTTCACCAGTGCTGTCTCTGTGCTATGATGCACTCTAAATCCTGACTGAAAATCCTCAAACAGTTTGTTGTTGTGTAGAAAGTCACACAACTGATTGGCGACTGCTTTCTCAAGGATCTTAGAGAGAAAAGGAGGGTTAGATATAGGTCTATAATTTGACAAAATCCCTGGATCAAGAGTGGGCTTTTTAAGAAGAGGCTTAATTACAGCTACTTTTAAAGGACTGTGGCACATAGCCTTTTAATAAGGACAGATTGATCATATCTAGTAAATAAGTGCTAACTAAGGGTAAAATTTCTTTAAGCAGCCTAGTTGGGACGGGGTCTAAGAGACACGTTGATGGCTTAGATGAGGAAATCATGGAAGTTAATTGATTAAGGTTGATGGGAGAAAAGCAGTCTAAATGTACAGGTTTTACAGTTGTTTCTAAGGTTCCTGTGTTTGAAGATAAGTCAGTACCAACTGAGGGCAGGAGGTGCCGAATTTTGTCTCTAATAGTTAGAATTTTATCATTAAAGAAGCTCATAAAGTCATTACTACTGAGGTCTATAGGGAATACATGGCTCAACAGAGCTGTGACTCTCTGTCAGCCTGGCTACAGTGCTGAACAGAAACCTGGGGTTGTTCTATTTTCCTCTATTAATGATGAGTAGTAAGCTGCTCTGGCATTACGGAGGGCCTTCCTATAATTTTAAGACTAACTTCACAGCTAAACATGATTCTTCCAGATTGGTGGAACGCCATTTCCTTTCAAGTTTTCACGATGTTTGTTTTAATTCTATGGGTTTATGGATATACTACGGAGCTAACCTCCTCTGTTTTATTATCTTCTTTTTTAGAGGGGCGATAGAGTCGAGTGTTATTCATAGTGAGCCTGCAGCACTATCAACAAGATGATCAATTTGTGAGGGACTAAAGTTAGCATAGGAGTCATCTGTTACATTGAGACATGGAACTGAATTTAATGCCGATGGAATCACTTCCTTAAATATAGCTACAGCACTATCAGATAGACATCTAGTGTAGGAATGTTTGCCTAATGGCGTGTAGTCCAGTAATAGGAATTCAAAAGTTAATAGAAAATGGTCTGATAAAAAAGAATTCTGTGGAAAGACTATTAGATGTTCAATTTCAATCCCATAAACAAGAACAAGGTCGAGGGTGTGGTTAAAACAGTGAGTGGGTTCATGTACACTCTGACAGAAGCCAATCAAATCTAGTAATGAGATAAACGCAGCACTAAGGCTATCATTTTCTACATCCACATGAATATTAAAATCACCTACAATAATTATTTTATCTGTTTTAAGGACTAAACCTGATAAGAACTCTGAGAATTCAGATAAAAATTCAGAGTATGGTCCAGGAGCTCGGTACACTATAACAAATAGAATTGGCTGTAGTGTTTTCCAGGTTGGGTGTGAAAGGCTAAGAACAAGGCTTTTGAACGAGTTATAATTTAATTTAGGTTTAGGTTTGATTAATAGGCTTGAGTCGAAGATGGCTGCAACTCCACCTCCTCGGCCTGAGCCTCGAGGAATGTGAGTATTAATGTGACTGGGGGGAGTGGATTCATTTAGGCTGACATATTCATCGTGACACAGCCAGGTTTCAGTAAGACAAAATAAATCAATATTATGATCTGATATTAGATCGTTTACTAGAACAACTTTAGATGAGAGAGATCTGATGTTTAAGAGTCCACATTTAATTCTCCTATTTTGTTGTACTGTTGCAGCGGTGGTTTTACTTTTTATTAGGTTTTTATGTGTAACTCTTCTTCTGTTTACTTTTGATTTAAATAATTTAGGTGGTCTGGGGGCAGACAACCTCTCTGTGGAGTTTAGGGTGGGTAACTGCTCTAATGGAAGCGCAGAGAAGCGTGTAGGACTGCAACTCTGCCTCCTGGTCTGGACCACAGACTGTATTAAGTCTATGGTCTGAACTCTGAGCTGTCATGGCTTTGGGCCACTAATAAATTCGGCCAGATTTCTAGATATGAGAGCGGCTCCATCCAAAGTGGGATGAATGCCATCTCTCCTAATCAGACCAGGTCTTCTCCAGAAAGTCCGCCAATTATATACAAAGCCCACATCATTACCTGGACACCACCTCGAGCTGATCAGAGTATCTGCATGGACAAGAAACGATTTTTGTCATTCATTGCCATGATTATAAAATGTGCTGTTGAAATACAGAGGAAGTCAGAAAGGATTGGAGAGGTGCTGGACGCCTATCTGGAGAAGATGTAGATGTTACACTTATGGTGTGTTCACACCCAAAGCGAAGTGAATTTTCGCCTGGTGATACTTACTCGAGTTTGACCGCAGGATCATTTGTATTTATTCGCGTTACTCGTGCAAGTAACACAAATAAACACAACCCACAAATATTCGCCCTTCTCTTCCGGAAAAGAGGAGAGGAGGAGGGGCTTTACGGTAGAAGCCAACGTTTCTTTCCGCAATTTTTTTTGTTATCAACCATGACTGAAATAACTTCTATTGCTGCCTTGTACCTGTTGTGGAAGTCTCAAATACATCAGAAAACCAAACGCTGTAGTGTCTGGGTTCATGACATCATCCGGTGCACACATTTTGTTGAATTTCACCACCTTCTGCGTCTGGATGACCGCTACTTCCAGTGTTACTTGAGGCAGACCAGTGCTGAGTTTGATGACCTGTTAGCTAGGATCAGTGCCAGGATTTCCCGGATAGACACCAACTACAGGTGTTCCATCTCAGCTGCGGAGCGCCTGTCCATCTGTCTCCAGTGAGTGGCAGTTTCAAATTGGTGGGTCAAAATCAATAAATATTCACTGCATCTAGCAAGTCACACGTTGGCTGAATTAATCTGGCTTACTACAGCGGTATGAAACCAAAGTATACAGATTTTGCTGTGATTTAATTGCAATAAACTTATCAAAAGGATGTCAAAATAACTACATCATGATGCCAATTTCTAAAAAGTCTGAATTGATGCTTTCGCAATGGAGTTCAGATCGATCAGGGCTATGATATGCTAACATTGTAGCTGCTCCATCAACACTGAAAATAACGTCATCTAAATCAGGCATAAATATGGCAGCGACGTCATTGTATTTACACATAGATATCTACATACTGTGTAACTTAAACTCACATTAATTTAAGATGTTTATTATTGATGACAGCAGCTCTCCATATATTTTATGTAGACACCTACAGTGTGTTCACTACAGCTCAGTTAAATTAAATCTTTTCTATGCTGCAGATACCTTCCCACTGGTGACTCATTCAGGACCAGCGTTAACAGCTTCCGCGTTGGTGTCTCCACTGTGTCCAAGATTGTCCCTGATGTTGCCTCTGCTATTTGGGACTGCCTTGTGGAGGAGTTCATGGCTGTGCCCACCACAGAGGCATGCAGAGAGGTTTGAGGAGTGGTGGAATTTTCCTCTCTGCTGTGGAGCACTGGGTGGCAAGCATGTCATTCTCAAAGCCCCTGCTATCTCAGGATCCCAGTTCTTCAGCTACAATGGATCATTCTCATTATTTCTCCTGGCAGTTGTGGATGCCCAATATTGTTTCTCGGTGATTGATGTTGGGGGCTACAGAAGAACAAGCGATGGTGGGATTCTGGCCAACTCAGCTTTTGGTCATGTGCTTCGATCTGGCATTCTCCAACTGCCTGCTAGGTCATCAGTTCATATTCATATCATAGAGAGCATTGTGTTTGCTTTTATTTTTATCTATGATATACTATTATTGTGAGGTAATACAGCCTTAATTTGGCATGTCTACACTGCATTACAACACAATAGCAACAACAATAAACAGTAAAAGACATCACTGTGATGTGCTGACTTTATCAAGCAAGTCTGTTACATTCAACAGCAATATGCAATAATTAAATAACAAAATGGCTAAAAGACGAAAAACAGTCCTTTTAAATGATTTAGATAGCTTTTTATATTGTGAAACTGTCGAGGTAAAGATGTTGGGCTACAGAATTACTCATAAGCCAATAGCAAGACACGAAAATGGTATTATCTGGTATTATTGTTTTGTAAATGATTAGTCTGATACAAGTGTCCCACTTTCTGCTTTTTAAATGATTTTATGATTAGAGACAAAAAAAAAATACTAATAATATTTCATTTCAAATTTTCATTTAGTTAAGGACAATGCAGTATCTATTCTATTCCTAGAACTGACTCTATATACATAAAGGAAGGCACATAAGGTTGTTTGTGTTGTATTGCATTGTATTGTACTGTATTGTAAACTGTATTTGTAAACAAAGAACATGAAGTAAGTCACATTTGAGTCCTTATGGAAATAAAGTTCTTATATTTTAGAAACAACATTTTTTTGAAACAACATGTGATGATGATGATGTGGCAGCAGGGATGGGCTGAGAGGAGGACCAGGAGAGAGAGAAAGCCTGGTCCGTGCCCTGCAAAGATTGCCGCTCCGATAACCTAATCTACTGGTTCCAGATTGCGCATCACAGTGCTGGATTTATAAATAAGTTTGTGAATCTGAAATTTTACAAATTCCTTCTGCTGGGGTGACAGTCTTTGCAGGGAAGGAAGCAGGCTTCTGAGGAAAAGCTCATTCTCTGAGGGGGAAGGTGGAGCAGGTGGAGCAGGCCTCTTCAGTGCTTCAAGCAGAAGTCTCTCAATCTCACTCTCCCTCTCACTCTCGCTGGTCCTCTTTCAGATTCTCCTAATCACTGTACGAAATGGAAACACTATATGTTGTGAAACTACTGCATTCCATCAGTGCAATAGTTTGTCAAGTTAATATTTGTTAAAATATTTAAAATCGGGCAACAGACAAAAAGACATGAATTAACAATGAAAGGCAATTAATACAATACTTTCTGTGGTGGAAATGATGTATTTGCTTGTGGAGAAATGAACAAATAAAATGATACAACAAACTGTTGTCTTTTGTGTATTTAATTAAGCAGAATAATAAAGAGCAAACAGAGTCAATCTATTTCAGCTGAAAGGACAGAACTTATACACAAAGATGTATTTGACCCTGAAGTACAGATACAGTCACATATTTATAGTTACAACATAGCATAGCATACAGAGGGCAAGGGAGGAACATCTGTTGACCTTGAGCAAAATCATCTTTCATCTTGATCATCTTGATCTAACAAGTATGATATACAAGTAACAAATGAAAGGATGGACTGTTGTCTTATCGCCCCACATAGCAAAGCAAGTTTTTTCCTCACAAATCAAATGTACATACCACAAATTCACTTCTGTTTGTGTCTTTGTGTGTGTCTTTGTGTGTGTCTGTGTATTTGTGTGTGTGTGTGTGTATGTGTGTGTAATGTATTACTCTGTGTGTGTGTGTAATGTATTACTCTGTTTATGTGTGTAATGTATGTGTGTGTGTGTATTTGTGTGTGTGTGTGTGTGTGTGTGTGTGTGTGTGTGTGTATTTATGTGTGTTTGGTCATACAGTGTGCAGACATTATTTCTTAGATAAGTCAGCTTGATGTAAAATTGATATAGACAAAACACCAAACAGTATGGTCCTGCAAAAATATTGGACAATAGCCAATTGAGTCATTCCTGTTAATGAAATTATTTAAAAAATCCAATACTCCCTCGCAAATATTTTTTCCATTTTTTTATAATTGTTTTAATTTTGATTAAAACAGAATTGTGGGATGAAACCGGAGCACCCGGAGTAAACCCTTACAACACCCTTCCATCTTTAGATCTCATTTGGTTCATACGTGGAGAAGGTGCTGCCTGTGCCGGTGATTGGAAATGGGGGTTGTGGTTGTTGGACATGGTGAGTGGACCTCACCTTTTAATGTCTTCCCCGGCTGAATTTTGGTGACCTCTTTGTGGCGTTAGTGCGGCATGTGGTGGGCAGGGTCTGAGGTGGATGCGGCTTGAGTTGGGTCTGATGATATGTGAGCTGAACCTTATCAGAGATGGGTGGCAAGCGTACATGCTTTGATGTGTGATCAGACTCCTGCTTGACTGTACTAGCCGATAGTTGCTTGTGTGGTGAGCTCTTTGTAACATTAGTGGGGCCTGTGATGAGCGTGGTCTGAGGTGGATGTGGCTTCAACTGGGTGTGACAATGTGTGAGCTGAACCCTACGAGGGATGGGTGGTAAGTGTAGATGCTCTGGTATGTGATGAGACCCCTGCCTGTCTGGCAGGTTGTTTGGCGGGCATGGTATGAGGAGACCGTCTTTTACTGTGTCTCTCTGCTGAATCTTGAGCACACGTCGAGATATGAACCTAGTGTGGTTCATATATGGAGATGCTGTCTGAGGAGAGCTTTGTTTAAGGTCAGTGCCACCTCTGATGAGCGGGGTCTGAGGCAGGTGTGGCTTGAACTTGCTCCGTGTGAGCTGCACTGTATCTGCGATGAGTGAGAAATGTATATGCTTGGAAGTGTGCTCAGACCCCTGCTTGACTGCACCAGCAGATTGCTGCATGTGTAGTGAGCTGTTTGTAGCGTTAATGCAGCCTGTGGTTGGCGTGGTGTTTGGTGGACATTGTGTTGATGTATTTTCCGACCCCTGCTGAACCTCACCAGGAGATTGCTGTGTAGAGTTCTTGTCCTTTTCATTGAGTATTTGTAGTAGGTGGATATCCTTTATTTGGTCAGGTCCTGGGTTTAGCTTAACCAACTTTTGATAGTTGGCAAGTAGTTGATCAAACGTTAGTACTGGAAAAATCTTAGGTGTTGCCTCTTTAATTCTGTCATAGAGGTCTTCAAAGTGTGGTATCGGTGATTTGGGTGATGATGACCTTGGAGAATCAGGGAATGGCATTTGAGAGTTTCTTGACTCTGCTGTGTCTGGTTTCCCTGCCTCCTCCTGGTCAGCATTCTCCACAGGTTTGAGTTGCGTAGCACCCCATTGGTCTTTCCCAAAGAGGCCTACACAGCAGCCTGTGTTTGTCCATAGCCAGACATTGCAGTCCAACCCCGCAGTAATTACGTTTTTACAAGCGGTGTCACACTTAACACTCACCACCCCTGAGAAGTGAGATCGCCAGGAGACCAACACAGGAGGTGGACACAATGACACCTGCCACCCATTTATATCCTCAAATGGCCCTTTGTCTGCCTGTTTTTTAAACCCAAAGCCCTGAATGTGCCACAGACATATCTTTCCGGTACTATCCCCAGTCAGTAATATCTGTTCATTGACATCAGTCGACATGGTGGTAATGACTGCACCTTCATCATTCACTGCCCTGAACTTTCCTAACAGACCTCCTTTGCTAATAACAGACCAGGCATAGATGTAGCCATCTGCAGAAGTCAGCAGTGTGGCTGTGTCAACACTGACCCCCCTGGTCTTCAGACATAAAATAAGAGGACTGATATTCACATCAATCTCATCCAAAGTCAGAGATGTAGATTTTTTACGTAGAGGACCTCTGATATTCTTTTGCCTCTTCTCAACAGATAAACTCCCTGTCCGGCCTTGAGCTCTTCTGTCTGCCATGTGTGTTCGAGGGCTCTTACTGGCATTGAGCCAATAGAGAGCCTCGGCAGTGTCAGCATCCCAAATAACAATATTTCCATTGCTGGAGGCGGTAACCAGTGTGGTTTCGTGCACATCCATTGAGGAAATGTCCTTTAAATAATCATGCTCCAAAAATCTGTTGTCATATTCCTCTAAATCCAGGTCAAAAATGATCTTGGAGTTCCGTCCCGACACAAACACCCTATTGTTAATGCAGATAATACCTGTCACCACCCTTGGCACAGTCACAGGAAGAACGGCAAGCTCTGTTCCGTTGTTAAAGTTCCACAGTCTCACTTTTCCATCCTGGGAAACTGTGATTAGTCTACGCTTTAGTCCATCAAATGACATGGCAGTGAGTCCCACATGCTGATCTGGAGTGACCTTGAACTGCATGAGGGCCTTTCCTGTTAAAATATCCCACACTGTCACCACACCATTTTGGCAAACAGAGATGACTTGTTTGAAAATGCTGTGATAGAGAGCACAGCACAGGGGTTTGTCATGTGATGTTAACGTATCTTTAAAAACATCTGTTCCTCTTCCAAGATATATACCTATATCTGAGTTAGCCAGGACTAACTCATTGTTGTGTATGTTATAACACACACTGGAGATTGGGGCCCGTCCCATGTCTTGAGCCTGGAAGCTTTGCCTACAGAGCCAGCCATCCTCGGACCACACACGTATATTCTTGTCCTCAGATAAACTGACAAATACTTTGTCCTTATGATTGAACATAATGCGGATGACAGATTTGACATGTCCTCTTAATGCCTGTTCGCACGACATGGTTTTGTGGGGAAACCACACCCGCAGTAAGCCGTCTGTACCACCAGTCACCAGACGCCCAGCCGAAGGGGAGTATTCAACACAGGTGAAAAACTCCTTATGTCTGCTGCTCTCAAAGATTTTTATAGTGATTCTGGTTTTGTGTAGCTTGGGTATGGCAGCGAGGACCATTGTCTTGGATGAACTACCGCAGATGGCAAATGAGTCAAGTGATGGAAAGTATCGGATCTCACTGCACATGTCACTAAAGATAGGGACTTTAAAACACTGAAAGTCTTTAGAGGAGTTTTTTAACAGGGCTGAAACATAAACAGTATAATACTTCTGCAGAGAGATTTTCTCGTACGCATCTGTGCAGAAGAGGCCGTTTTCCTGTACATGGAAGGAGATAAACACGGACAAAAAACCTTTTATATCACCAAAGGAAAACACTGCTTTAGTGCCATTGGACCAGTAGTTCATTGTATTCACTATGTTGTCCTCTACTATTAGAGAGTGACTGATTTCAAACATCTCAGGGATCTCATTGCAGCAATAGAATAACAGTTCCCTGCCAGAAGTAGAGATAGCCAGCTGTTTGAGTTCTGTGATGTACACCATGTCATTAACACACATTTTCTTGACGTGCGAAAAAGGAAGTGCCTTTTTTGTTTTGTATAATGCAATTGTGTATGGGGTGTCAAAGCTGTCATTCCAGAAGTTGAGGATACTGTCTGAGCTGATGGAGAGGTATTGACCTTTCCGGTAAGTCCTGGCTTGTCCTATTGAAACCTCAGAACCAGCATCATGTTCCCTGTCATTTTCATAGGGATGGAATAACAGACGAACGATTGCTTTGCAGTGATCCACAGGTATAATTTTGATAGGTTTGGGAAAAGTTTGATTTTTATAATCCATAATTTCCGATGCCTTATTTTTAACCAACAGGAAGTCCATTAGGTCACCAATGTCCACAGTTTTATCACAGTTTGTGTCAATCTGCATGTGGAGGACAATTAGATCTTCTTTATCCACAGCACCGTATAACTTCTCCATTGCTACACAAAATTCCTCCATGTCCAACCCTCCACCTCCACCAGTATCAGCTTCTCGAAATAACCTCACAATCTCTGGAATATCTTTAGCAGTAAACATTTTCTCTCTCTTTGTAAGTCCACTTGAGGTATCCATGGGAGCCTCCTCAGGTAGGTCCTCCTCTGTTTCTGTGAATATCGCCATTGCTACTTCGATATAACCAGTTAACCAGTTAATTAGTGTTCTAGTGTTTGGGAAGTTTGTTGAAATGAGAGAAATCCTTATGCAAATTAGAGGTTATCCAGGATTCTAGGATCATGGATCAAAGCCAATTGTCTGTGGCTCTTTGATTCTAGGATCTTTCTAGAATCAAAGAGCCACAGACAAGTGGCTTTGATCTTTACATTCTAGAATCAGATTATGATGTCATGACAATTTCAAATAAAAACACATTCAAATTCAAACAAGCTGCAAACAGGAATAATAACTTCAACGTTTCCAATAACACCGATATGAAAAAAAAGCACATGTGACTTATGATTGGATGTAATGCAGGTCGTTGGACGTTTCACGTGTGATGCATTTAGAGGCACTTGTGGTATTTGGACTTTCACCTGTGAACTTTAGAATGTATTATTGCACCGTACGAGGACTGTGAATTTTGTAACCGACCACGTACTTCTCAAATCAAGTTAGGAAGAAATCTCTTCAAGGCCGGGATGAAGAGCAGGGATTACAGCAATTTAAAGCAGTTTCATTGGACACATTTGACTGTTGATTTGAGACAGACTTGAAAAATGTGAACTGACCGTAAGTCACTCTCGGCACGGTACTACCATGCATGAAATATGTCTAGTGACATTTGTGACCATAAGGAGGTTATAGATTTTCATGATTAGATGATAGATTTCATATTTTATTATTATATCTTTTATTATAATATTTTATAATAGTGATTTTACTGCCAATAAAACTGGTCATATTTGACCAGTATATGAGGAGCAGTTATGTACGTTTCATGAAATGTTATTAAATTTTTTTTGGTTCTGGTTCTTATATCTGTAGTTTTGATCTCTGGTCTGCCGGACACAGCATAACAACAGAGTCCACAAGGCATAACTTTACAGGTTTTAAACAAATCTCCTGTTTATGTAACAATAGACATGAGACTGGGACAGTTTATTTTGAAAAGTGTCATAATGCCTCTAGCAGCTGACTGCCACTAACCAGTGAAATGTGTCAAACCCATCTCTTTCTATTTAACTACATAGTGTGTATTATAAAAATGTAACAATAATATATGAAGTGATGTTTTATAAGCACATCTGCACTAAATACTTCCAAAAATCATTCCTGAGATGTAGCAAAGACTACCTGTTGCTTCTTTTATTTTTTTTGTTCCGGCGCCGCTGTGAGTGGCAGCCTGTTGCAGCAGCTCCCGTTCGCGGTTTGAGTTTTTTTGAGTTTACTACTTTACTAGTGAAGTATACTCGTTCTTTTTTTACTATATATCTGTATGTATTTGCTATGTATTTTTAGTACTTGTTATATTGCTACTTTTTGGCGTCTTTGGCGTTTTTGGGACATTTTGTTTATCCTTTATGGAAACAAGACTGTTGAAGCCCTTAGAGACCGCGTCCGTAGTTACCGCCGGCAGCCATGGTGATTCCATTGTTTACACCAGGGATCAGCTGTTAGCTCTCCGTCATACAGCGGTGCTACCACCCGGGGAGAGACCTGATGTGCCCCGCGAGCTTAGGAGGAGGAGACGGGGAAGCCGAGCGGGGGCTCAGCGCCGCGCCAGGAGAAGACGTTATACACCCGTCCTCCCATCGATTATCATGGGGAATGTAAGATCTATCACCAATAAGATGGACGAGCTGGCGGCGCTGACCTGACATCAGAGGGAATACCGGGAGTGTAGCATCATGCTATTCACAGAGACTTGGCTAATTGCGCTAACTCCGGATACGAACGTTTCGGTAAATGGCTTCCAACTTTTTCGGGCAGACAGGACGAAGGAGAGCGGTAAGAGGAAGGGAGGAGGGCTGGCAGTGCTTGTTAATGATAAATGGTGTAACCCTGGGCACATCACTGTTAAAGAGCAAACCTGCGACAAGAACATTGAACTGCTAGCTGTTAGCATGAGGCCATACTATCTACCGAGGGAATTTTCGCATGTCATCGTGATGGTAGCTTACATTTCCCCTTCTGCTAACGCTGATGCAGCCTGTGATATCCTGCTCTCAGCAGTAAGCAGGCTGCAGACACAGCACCCAGATGCCCTCCTCGTCATCTCTGGTGATTTTAATCATGCCCCTCCGTCCTCCTCTCTACCCACATTCACTCAGTATGTTACGTGCCATACCAGAGACAACAGAATACTGGACTTATGTTATGCCAACACCAAGGACACGTACATCTCATTGAGTCTCCCCCTCCTGGGCAGATCTGAACACAACCTTGTGCATCTCAGGCCTGTCTACAGACCTCTTGTGCGCAGGCTTCCTGCTGTCCCACGCACAGTGAAGAAGTGGTCTAACGGAGCAGAGGATGCTTTGAAGGACTGTTTTGACACTACTGTATGGGACAATTTTAGTGACGCTCATGGGGAGGATATTGACAACCTCACAGACTGTCTGACGGACTACATAAACTTCTGTGTGGAAAACACCGTCCCCACCAGGACTGTATGTTGTTTCGCCAACAATAAACCCTGGATCACTCCTGATATTAAGGCTCTCCTCAAGGAAAAAAAGAGAGTTTTTGTATCGGGTAACAAGGATGAGTTGAAGAGAGTTCAGCGAGAGCTAAGGAGGAGGATCAGGGAGGGGGAAAACAGCTACAGGAGGAAGTTGGAGAGTCAACTGTAGAAAAATAACACCAGAGGAGTTTGGAGGGGCCTTAAAACCATCTCGGGCCATATGGACTCCAAGCCCCGGAATGCGGGGGATCAGAAGTGGGCAAATGACCTGAACGTATTCTTCAACAGATTCGATCAGGCATTTACCCCTCCCCCTGCCCTGTCTCCTCTGCAACCATCATTACCATCTACCCTCCCTGCCTGCAGCCCCCCCCCCCCGTCCCTCATCTCACCACTCCCCACAGCCCTCAGCTTACAGCCACTTAATACACCCACACCACAGCCTGGGCTGGGCCCATCTCCCCATTTCACACCCGCAAACACCCCCCATCCAGCCCCCATGCCCCCTACAAGCTCAACCGGGCTGTTCCTCACAACATCCCAGATGAGAAACGAACTGAGGAAGATAAGGGTGAGGAAGGCGGCGAGCCCTGGTGGCATCAGCTCCAGACTTCTGAAGTCCTGTGCGGACCAGCTGTGTGGGATTGTTGAGCACCTGTTCAACCTGAGTCTGAAGCTGGGGAGGGTGCCAAAACTGTGGAAAACATCGTGTCTGGTTCCTGTGCCGAAGACCCCACACCCCAAGGACCTCAATGGCTATAGGCCAGTGGCATTGACCTCTCATCTGATGAAGACCCTGGAGAGACTGGTCCTTGTCCACCTGCGTCCGCTGGTGAGCCCATGTATGGACCCTCTGCAGTTTGCCTACCAACCCCGCATTGGGGTGGATGACGCTGTCATTTACCTACTTCACACATCCCTCTCTCACCTAGAAAAGGCTGGAAACACTGTGAGGATCATGTTTTTTGATTTCTCCAGTGCTTTTAACACCATCCAGCCCAGGATTCTGGGGGACAAGTTGGAGCACACTGGGGTGGACCATCACCTGGCAGCATGGATCCTGGACTATCTCACAAACCGACCACAGTATGTGAGGTTACAGGACTGTGTGTCTGACACACTTCTCTGCAGCACAGGGGCTCCACAGGGAACCGTTCTGGCGCCTTTCCTGTTCATCTTCTACACAGCGGACTTCACCCATAACACTTCGAACTGTCACCTGCAGAAGTTCTCTGATGACTCTGCCATCGTCGGCCTCATCACCGACGGGGATGATAGGGAGTACAGAGAACTGACCCAGGGCTTTGTGGGTTGGTGTCAGCAGAACCGCCTCCAGATCAACGCAGGTAAAACCAAAGAGCTGGTGGTGGACTTCGGCAGGCGCAAACTCCCTCCACCTACACCAGTGAACATCCAGGGAACGGACATTGAGATTGTGAGATCGTACAAGTATCTGGGTGTTCACTTGAACAACAAACTGGACTGGTCAGACAATACGGACGCTCTGTTTAAGAAGGGTCAGAGCCGTCTCTTTTTGCTCAGGAGACTAAGGTCTTTTGGAGTGCAGGTTGCGCTCCTGAGGACTTTCTATGACTCTGTGGTAGCATCAGCCGTCTTGTATGGGGTGACCTGTTGGGCCAGTGGCATCTCTTCCAGGGATAGGAAGAGACTGGACAGACTGGTAAAGAAGGCCAGCTCTGTCCTTGGATGCCCTCTGGACCCAGTGGAGGTGGTGGGAGGCAGGAGAATGGTGGCCAAGCTATCATCACTACTGGAGAACACTTCCCACCCCCTACATGTCACTCTATCAGAACTGGGCAGCTCCTTCAGCGACCAGCTGCTCCACCCACGGTGTCTGAAGGAGAGGTACCATAGGTCCTTCCTGCCTGCTGCTGTCAGACTCTATAATCAGTACAACTCCCGGTAATCTACACTTGACTGTCAGTGTGCAGACTATTCGCTACTATACTTCATCTGCTGCTGTGCATTATCTTCATGCATATACTTTATTCATGATGTTATCTACTTCATCTGTTGCTGTGAAATATTTTCACATACATGTATATTATCCCTCTACTGCACACATTTTGATGGTACCTGATAAAAAATTATTTCACATCATTTTTTGGTTCATTTTGGGACATTTTATTGATAAAACTACATTTTTTATTTTTCTTTACCCCCCCTCACCAAAGTATTTTTTCGTTGCCTAAGGGCAACACTGTGCGACACTGGTACAGAATCACAAAGAAAATCATAAATTCACAGATCATAACACAGGGCTCAGAGAGCAATACTAAATCAAAAAATCTTTCTTTTCAAACATCAACAATTCATTAAGCAAAAATGGAAACACTTGAAACATATTTACATATTGGATTTGATACAGGCCTGGGTTTGTATCATGTAGTGTGTCGTGTCATTTCATGTATTTCACGTAATGTGATTTTACTCTCTGTGAAACAAAGCAGTTCTTCTCTGCTGTGAAACTGAGGTGCACATTACACTTGTTGCACATCACTTTTGGTGTTCCTGTGCACCCAGGAACCCTGCATCTTCCCTTCTTGTCACACACTATTGGCCAGTGTGAGGTATTGTCCAAGCGGACATCCTGGTTAGGGATAGGAGCCGTTGGCCCCTGCTTCCTCCTCTTCTCCTCATACTGTTGGGAAATCCCACCACTGGTTCTCCCTCTCTTCTTGGCATCTTTTTTGGATTTGCACAGACTGTGTGCAATTTAGGACTTGAAGGCATAAAGGGGCATGTGGTCACTTCTTGTCATTCCATTGTCAGCACAATCCTGTCTGTAGATGAGCCAACATGTCACCACTGCCATGTCTATCAAATGAAAGACAAGGCGATGGTACCACTTCTTTGACCTAATATTGGTGCGATACAAAGCAATCAGTGAATCCAACAAGTCAACACCTCCCATGTGCCGATTGAATGTGGATACTGCAACAGGGCATGGGACCTTGATGGTTTTCTTTTGGCTTCTGTCCCATCTGTCGACCTGGGATACAGGGTGAGCACCTACGTAGCTACTGAGGAGGGTGACTGACCTGTTGTCATACCATTTGATGGCATGCAGCTGGGTATCTCCAACAGAGGCTGTTTTTTCCTGGAAGGACCCACGGCCAGATCTTTTCAGATCAGCGTCTGGAATCATGTAACTGCCTGGCAAGCGATTACAGTGTCACACTGTACCCAGACAGTGGATGCGTTGCTGGGCCAACACGAGCATCAGTGGGACTGAGCTGAACCAGTTGTCAAAGAACAACTTGAAATTCTCTTTCTTCGGTATTGGTTCTGCCAGGCACAGTACTACATTCCCACTTGCCCCTACATCTGGAAGCTCAGGTGGATGGACAGCTTTCCCAGTATAAACTTCAAAATTGTGTGGAACACCATCTGTTCCAGCAAGGACCAGTATTTTGTAACCCCATTTCTTTGGTTTACTGGGTAGGTACTGCTTAATTCCACTCTTGCCCTTAAATGGTACCATTTGTTCATCCACACACAACGTCTCATGCATAGGAAGTTGTTTCAGCTTGGTGAGGATGTGATTTAGGAGAGGCCGGATCTTGAATAGCGCATCGTAGTCAGCCATGTCTCTCGTGGGTTGAACACTGTTGTCACTGAAATGGAGAAACCTTTTGATGGCCTCCCACCGTGCAAGAGACATCACATCAGCAACATGTGCAATGCAGCTACTGTGGCTCCAAAACATGCGGGTGGCTGGAAGGCCGAATAATGACATGTGAAGCACAGTGCCAAAGAACTGTTCAAGTTCTTGAACAGTAAGATTAAGCGGCTTGGCAGGGTTGCACTGGATGCTGTACAGGTTTGACTCATTAACAATAAGCTCAAAGATGTCGTCAGAGAGAAGAGTTTTGAAATATTCGTATGGAGACAGAATTCCACTGGCTGATGGAGGGATGTGTAACCATTCAGGGTGTACTGGAGAGGCAGTGCTGTGGCACGTTTTCCATCAAGGGGTCTTGGAAGACCCTTCTTCAGGCAGATTGTCATCTTCGTCTTTATCTTCATCTTCATCCTCACTGGTATCTTGAGTGTCTATAAAAATATATAAAAAGTATGTTTTCAATGCCAATGAAAACTCAACAAGGATACAGCTTGACATATGACCCCTATTGTGTATGCTGCCTGCTGTATGAAATTAAAACCATATTTTTTCACTTCTGCTCAAATCTTTTTCTCCATTCCACTCCTCATCACTGTCATTGCTGTCTATCTCACTGTCCTCACTGTCAGATGGTATTTGCCTAACATGCTGATCCTGTGCATCCTGCTCTTTTCTTCCATAGAACAATCTTACGTCCATTTTCTGTCACAATATGTTAAAAGAATAAAGAAATAAGAAAAGAATATATTTACAGCTAATATTATGCACAGAAACATGAGATAATATTTGATAACATCAAAACACATTGTCAGCAAAGACATCTTTGTAAAGTACCCCTTACCGCACAACGTTGCCCTGAGGCAACGGAAAGAAAAACTGAATTTCTTAACATGCTAAATAAAAAATAACTTCATAAAAACTGTTAAAAGGCTTCTCGACACCTTTATACACACACGCATATTGTTTATTTACAGTTAATGTCATTTTAAATAAGATTACTAAAGTAAATAATCTTACCTTCTTCTCACACCATGTGCTCCTGTGACCATGGGTCAGAAAAGGAGGTCCCGCCTTCAAATGATGCTTGATAGCGACTCCCACACATTATTGGACAGTTCTTTGATACTTTTTTGACCATTCTGGTTGGTTGCAATAATTTAAAGAAACATGTACTGGACGTAGGGCTTAAGAAAACTTTCCGTTGCCTGAGGGCAACGCTGTGCAGTAGAGGGTTATATATGTGCAATATTTTTATCTTATTTATTTGTTCATACTTACAACTGCACTCAGTCACTATTATTTATTTCTGTCTATACTGTGTACAGGACTATTTTTCTATTTATTTCTATTGTATTTCTATATATGACATTTTTGCTGGCTGCTGTAACGCTGAAAATTTCCCCACTGTGGGACAATAAAGGCTTATCTTATCTTATCTTATCTTGCAGCCCCATTAAAAGGAACTACAGCCCATCTAGTTGGGGCTTATCTCAGCCTTGTCTGCTTTGTGTTTATGCGATTAGATAGCACTACTCCAATATGGAGAAAAGAGGTCGCAAAGCTACTACTGTGCAGACGCGGGCACTCCTACGCCTTCAGTCTCCCTCTGCCGTTCATTGGTCCATTCAGCATCTTCAGAACCACGCAGACTGAACAGCGACACACAGCTATGCAGCTTTCATGAAACAAGGATGCTGAGCGGCGAACGCTGCCCTACACGGTTACTGTGACACAGTTTATCTGATTTTATATTTTAGCCCTAATGTCACTGTTTCATTAGTCTATAGCAGATTGACGGTCGGTTTATTTACAGCTCATTTTCTCCCTCATTTTGATCGGGAATAACCCGCCTGTGTTGTCAAACTCTGCAAGAGGAAGCTGTTTTTCGCATCCCAGATGCTCGGACTCCCATGTTTTGTTTGTTTCACCGGGTTTCCCTCCCATCAAGTCGACAGGCATGAGGGACAGTAACGCCGCCGCATGGGATATAGGCAGCAGCAGCATCTCATGTACAGTGCCGCATCCACAAGCCTCGCCGCCCAACCACCAGGTCCCCCTGCCAGCGCCCCGGTGTCCGCCGGCCCCCCGATGCCTCTTGTGACATGACAGCTCGGGGAAGAAAGAAGAGGATCAAAGGTTACAGGCAGGGGTTCAAGCAGGAGCGCAGACAGGCCGGGTCCTTGAGGAGAGGGTACACAGAAACAGACAGTGTGCACTGTCTGAGTGGAAAGGATACAATCATACCTGTATGAAAAATTCATGTGATACTTCATTAATCCCAGCAGGGTATTTCTCTTGTGGCTTGCAGCCTCCAGAGAGGTCAGAGCACCAGCCCCTGCAGCTGGCTGATGTGCCCATACATCAGCAGGATGGGTGCCTGCTGACACAGAGGGATTGAACCTCCTGGTCTCACTGGACCCAGCGGGAGCGGATTTGGATCGGGAAGCAGACGATTTCCAGACGGAAGGCCCGACAAGAGGGCCCGTCGCCGGGCGAGCTGAATGCGGTAAGTCGTAAAACTTTTGTTTTTATTTTTTTTCGATAATAGCCCGATGTTGTCAGCCCGCCTGCAGGATTCAGATGAAACTCGACTTCCTGTTGTCTGAGTCAAAGAAGGGAGGGTGAAAAGAGCGTAGTTCCGGTGACGTGTATCATACAAGTTAGGGAGGGGGGTAGCTGCAGCAGCGCCACCTAACACTGGAGGTCTAATGCATCTAATGCAAGAGGGCGATGCAGAGGGTGGTAATAGCATATGCTATAGGATATTTATGTTATTGCTTTGTAACATATTCAAAAGGGATTACTTAAATCAAGTAACATTTCTAAATACTCTGGGTGACTGGCATTTGGTTTGTTTTTTATTAATATTACTGTTGTATTATTGTGCATACTGCATTTTCCACTTTCTGTGTTTAAAGTTAAGAGAGTAAATGTTACAGCAACACAATTTTAAACAATGTCTTATCATTTTTACACAGACACACACACACACACACACACACAAACAGAAGTTTAACCCAATATTCTCTCTCACTACAGAGGCACGGCAGAGAAGAAACCGGACATTGCATCTCGGCGTACAAGCTCACCCTCAATGTCAGAGAAGTGAAAGAACCCCTTCCTACGATGCGCAGAGGCTGGCTCTCATCAGAGAAATCATAAGCGTAGGACAAACCATCTCTTCCTCCTTTTTAGCCATATGTGAGAAAATACTGTAAATTTTTGTTTCTATTTTCAACCTATAGAAGATGCCCTACGGCTCTACGAACAAAGCTCACCTCCTACTCTCTCAAACATGTCAATTATGTCCGACGCCAGCCTAGAACTAGTTGTGCAGGTGGTGCGGAATCCCAGAGGAGGGGTTAAAAGGATGGTTAAAAAAAACTCTAGAATGTGAAATCTTAAAAAAGAAAGCTTGTGACTTGTATGATGTAAACAATACACAAAACCAGCTCTGCTTCGCCATCAACTTAGCACATCTCATCGATCCTAAACTCACAGATAATCAGGCCGCCCAGAGAGGCAGAGAGTTTCAACATTGTGCCGGTTTGAACGACCTGACGTCTGTGGTCAACAAATTTGAAAAGATTTTAAAACGCAAAATCATAGTGTTGTACAGATGCAATGAGAATCGGGTTCTCTCTCATTTTGAGACAGATTTCCCCAAAACTTTGGACCCGCCTCTATTCCTGTTTCTATCCCAAAACCACTACTATGGTATAAAAAATCTTAAAGGTTTTCTAGGGACCCGGCACGCCTGTCATTTTTGTTATAAGGGCTACAACAATCCTATTAAACACAGATGCGGAGGGTATTGTTCCATCTGCAATGACCAAGCTTGTACCCGTGATCAGTTGGATCCTGTCTTTTGCCACGACTGTAACAGGACGTGTCGCACTCCTTCCTGTCTGTCTAGACACAAAAAGCCTGTAGCAAGGCCGGTGGCTGGAGGGTATGCTAGCGAATGCGAGTTAAATAAAAAATGCATGAAATACGAACAAATGTGCTACGTCGCTATGACTAAAGATAGCAAGATTACAGCGTAAAGTGCATGAGTCCCCGTGAGCAGAAAATTTTATGGTTGGTACATAGAAGCTAGCCGGGGAACCTTTGACTTTGAGAAGGAAGCCAAACATTATTGTAAAAATGACGCTGACATTCTCTTAACTGGCTGTACCAAATTCAGAAAAGAGTTTCTTCGAGAAACGGACGTGGACCCTCTAAGCTGCATCACCATAGCCTCTGCTTGCATTAAAGTGTTTCTCACCAATTTTCTGCCTCCTAAAACCCTAGCGATACCTTTACCCGACGACTACAGGCGCCAATGCAAAATCTTCTCCACTGCCGCCATCCAGTGGTTGGAGTGGGTAGCGCACAGCAAAAACGTCTTTATCCAACATGCTCTAAACATAGGAGAAAAACAGATTGGCAAGTACCATGTAGACGGCTACGCCGAGATCGAGGGTGTAAAGTACGCTTGGGAGTTTCTGGGATGCTTTTATCACGGCTGTCCGTCTTGTTATCAACCTCACGAAACGTGTCCTTTGATGGATGCTCCCTTTGAGGAGCTGCACGCGGACAGTGAGGAGAAATTACAGACGCTAAGGGCCGTTTACAGTATCTGTACGGTCATCATAAGAGAGCACGAATGGACGGAGATGAAAAAATCGTATCCCGGGGTGAAAGAATTCCTAAACGGTTTTGAGGCTCCAGAACCTCTCTCCCCCCGCCAAGCTCTTTTTGGTGGTAGGACGAGCGCGGTCAGGTTGAGGTACACAGCTGGTGAAAATGAACGAGTACACAACGTAGATGTTATTTCCCTGTATCTGTTTGTCAACTGCAGCTTTCCTTACCCACTAGGTCACCCTACCATCATCTACAAAAACTTTGACAAGCCTCAAAACTACTTTGGTCTGATCAGAGCCGTGGTGTACCCGCCACGAGCGCTCTTTGTCACCGTTTTACCCCACAAAACGTCTCATGGTAAATTGGTGTTTACCCTCTGCCGCACCAGCGCAGAAATCAATAATCAGCAGGGTCCTTGCAACCACGACGACGAGGCCAGAGCTTTGACGGGGGTTTGGGTCACAGCTGAATTTAACAAGGCTCTAGAGTTGGGGTATAGAGTTGCAAAGTTCATGGAGGTGTGGCACTTAAACTATAACAGACAGAGCAATTCCATTTTTGTCGACTACATACACACCTTTCTGAAAGGTAAGCAGGAAGCTTCGGGGTACCCACCCGAGGCATCGGATCAGGAAAGCAGGGAAAAGTACATCAGAGACTATAGGGTCAATCAAGGCATTCAGTTAGACCTGTAAAGAGACAAGTGTCCAAACTGTGTCTCAACAGCTTCTGGGGCAAGTTTGCCCAGAGAAGTAACCTGACTCAGATCACCCTTGTCAGTGAGCCTGAAGAATTTTTCAGCTTTATGTTTTCAGGGAAATACAGAGTCAATTACTTTAGCTTCCTCAATGACAAAACCGCTATGGTTCAATGGACCTACAGCGAGCGCTGTGTCGTGCCCCCCAACAAGGTGAATAACATATTCATAGTCGCATTCAATTCAATTCAGTTTTATTTATATAGCGCCATATCATAACAAAGTTGTCTCAGGGAACTTTTTCGAATAGAGCAAGTCTAGACCGACTCTTTATATTTACAGAGACCCAACAGTTCCCACCATGAGCAAGCACTATGCGACAGTGGCAAGGAAAAACTCCCTTTTAACAGGTAGAAACCTCGAGCAGAACCAGGCTCTAGGTGGGCGGTCATCTGCCTCGACCGGTTGGGTTGAAGGGGGAGGGGGGGAGTGGGAAAGAGAGAGCAGGAGGAAAGAGAACATACAGCAGCACAATACAGTTCCACATAGGGATGTAAAGCAATAGCTGTGGTAATGGCATTGATGTTAACACCAACAGAAACAACACTAAGAGCAACATTATAATAGCAATACTAATAATAAGAGCAACAACAGTAACAGCAGCAGCGGGTGCAGAGCAGGAGCACGGGGGCAGCAGGCGGCCGCAACCACAGACCCAGACCCAACAGCTCCGGAGGCAGAAATACCTGCAGAAAGCAACAGAAGGGGGGGAGAGAGAGAGAGAGTGGAGAGAAAGCACACAACTACGGGAAGAAGTTGAATTAATAACAAGCATTGATGGGATATGAGGGCGTACAGATGGAGAGGAAGAGGAGGAGAGAGGAGCTCAGTGCATCATAGGAAGTCCCCCAGCAGTCTAGGCCTATAGCAGTATAACTAAGGGGTGGCTCAGGGGTCACCTGAGTCAGCCCTACTATAAGCTTTATCAAAGAGGAAAGTCTTAAGCCTACTCTTAAATGTGAGGAGGTTGTCCGCCTCCCGTACACAAACTGGGATCTGGTTCCACAGGAGAGGAGCTTGATAGCTGAGGGCTCTGGCTCCCATTCTACTTTTAGATACTCTAGGCACCACATGGAACCCTGCATTCTGGGAGCGCAGTGCTCTAGTGGGGTAATAGGGTACTATGAGCTCTTTAAGATATGATGGTGCCTGACCATTTAGGCCTTTGTAGGTGAGGAGAAGGATTTTAAATTCTGGATTTTACAGGGAGCCAGTGTAGAGAAGCTAATATTGAGAAATATGTCTCTTTTTCTGGTTCTTGTCAGTAAACGCACAGCAGCATTCTGAATCAGCTGGAGAGTCTTGGCGGAATTTATTGGGG
This sequence comes from Macquaria australasica, assembly GCA_005408345.1. Taxonomy (NCBI): domain Eukaryota; kingdom Metazoa; phylum Chordata; class Actinopteri; order Centrarchiformes; family Percichthyidae; genus Macquaria; species Macquaria australasica. Next base: position 252,439 of record SEMN01000675.1, read on the forward strand.
CAGCCTGATAATAGAAGAGAGTTGCAATAGTCTGTTTAGACGTGAATAAAATGCATGGACTAGTTTTTCTGCATCTTTTGAGATAGGATGTGCCCGATTTTTGCAATGTTAATGTGAAGTGAAAAGGCAGTTCTTGAAGTTTGTTTTATGTGGGAGTTAAAGGACATATCCTGATCAAAGATAACTCCAAGATTCCTTACGGTTTCGCTGGAGGCCAGGGCAATGCCATCTAGAGAAACTATATCTTTAGATAATGTGTTTCGAAGGTGTTCGGGCCAAGTACAATAACTTCGGTTTTGTCTGAGTTTAACATCAGAAAATTGCAGGTCATCCAGGTTTTTATGTCCTTAAGGCATGCTTGAAGTTTAGCTAATTGATTGGTTTCATCTGGCTTGATCGATAAATATAATTGGGTATCATCTGCATAACAATGAAAATTTATGGAGTGCTTCCTAATAATATTGCCTCAAGGAAGCATATACAAGGTAAATAGAATTGGTCCAAGCACAGAACCTTGTGGAACTCCGTGACTAACTTTGGCGTGCATAGAGGATTCAGCATTAACGTGTTCAAACTGATATCAATCTGATAAATAGGATTCAAACCAGCTCAGTGCAGAACCTCCAATGCCAATTAAATGTTCTAGTCTCTGTAATAGAATGTGATGGTCAATGGCAGCACTAAGATCTAGTAAGACAAGTACAGAGACAAGTCCTTTGTCGGATGCAATTAGAAGGTCATTTGTAACTTTCACCAGTGCTGTCTCTGTGCTATGATGCACTCTAAATCCTGACTGAAAATCCTCAAACAGCTTGTTGTTGTGCAGAAAGTCACACAACTGATTGGCGACTGCTTTCTCAAGGATCTTAGAGAGAAAAGGAGGGTTAGATATAGGTCTATAATTTGACAAAATCCCTGGATCAAGAGTGGGCTTTTTAAGAAGAGGCTTAATTACAGCTACTTTAAAGGACTGTGGCACATAGCCTTTTAATAAGGACAGATTGATCATATCTAGTAAATTAGTACTAACTGAGGGTAAAATTTCTTTAAGCAGCCTAGTTGGGATGGGGTCTAAGAGACACGTTGATGGCTTAGATGAGGAAATCATGGAAGTTAATTGATTAAGGTTGATGGGAGAAAAGCAGTCTAAATGTACAGGTTTTACAGTTGTTTCTAAGGTTCCTGTGTTTGAAGATAAGTCAGTACCAACTGAGGGCAGGAGGTGCTGAATTTTGTCTCTAATAGTTAGAATTTTATCATTAAAGAAGCTCATAAAGTCATTACTACTGAGGTCTATAGGAATACATGGCTCAACAGAGCTGTGACTCCCTGTCAGCCTGGCTACAGTGCTGAACAGAAACCTGGGGTTGTTCTTATTTTCCTCTATTAATGAGGAGTAGTAGGCTGCTCTGGCATTACGGAGGGCCTTCCTTTAAATTTTAAGACTAACTTGCCAGGCTAAACGTGATTCTTCCAGATTGGTGGAACGCCATTTCCTTTCAAGTTTTTGCGATGTTTGTTTTAATTTGCGGGTTTGCGGGTTATACCATGAGCTAACCTCCTCTGTTTTATTATCTTCTTTTTTAGAGGGGCGATAGAGTCGAGTGTTATTCATAGTGAGCCTGCAGCACTATCAACAAGATGATCAATTTGTGAGGGACTAAAGTTAGCATAGGAGTCATCTGTTACATTGAAACATGGAACTGAATTAAATGCCTATGGAATCACTTCCTTAAATTTAGCTACAGCACTATCAGATAGAC
>SEMN01000676.1:0-162377 GCA_005408345.1 Macquaria australasica
TATAGGCCTAGACTGCCGGGGGACTTCCTATGATGCACTGAGCTCCTCTCTCCTCCTCTTCCTCTCCATCTGTACGCCCTCATATCCCATCAATGTTTGTTATTAATTCAACTTCTTCCCGTAGTTGTGTGCTTTCTCTCCACTCTCTCTCTCTCTCTCTCCCCTTCTGTTGTTGCTTTCTGCAGGTGTTCTGCCTCTGGAGCTGTGGAGGTCTGGGTCTGTGGTTGCTGCCGCCTGCTGCCCCCGTGCTCCTGCTCTGCACCCGCTGATGCTATTGCTGTTGTTGCTGTTATTAGTATTGCTATTATAATGTTGCTCTTAGTGTTGTTTCCGTTGGTGTTAACATCAATGCCATTACCATATCTATGCTGTATTGAGCTGCTGTATGTTCTCTTTCCTCCTGCTCTCTCTCTCCCGCTCCCCCCTTCCCCCTTCAACCCAACCGGTCGAGGCAGATGACCGCCCACCTTGAGCCTGGTTCTGCTCGAGGTTTCTACCTGTTAAAAGGGAGTTTTTCCTTGCCACTGTCGCATAGTGCTTGCTCATGGTGGGAACTGTTGGGTCTCTGTAAATATAAAGAGTCGGTCTAGACCTGCTCTATTCGAAAAAGTGCCCTGAGATAACTTTGTTATGATATGGCGCTATATAAATAAAACTGAATTGAATTGAATTGAACTTAAATGCATTTTAAAAATAATATTTATGAATGTAAGAAAAACCTATCTGCCATGGTGGCAGGTGACCTGAAATTTGTACCTACCATAACCAACATTTACCCTGTATTTGGCAGGTGGCAGGTGCTAATTTCATTCCCTACTCACAACACACAGTCAGAAGTCATTATCACTTCAGTGGCTCATCTGATACAAGCAGCCATAGACCTTATACAGTACATTACAGTAGGGCTGCAACAACGAATCGATAAAATCGATAACATTCGATTACAAAAAAAAGTTGGCGACGAATTTCCTTATAGATTCGTTGGGTCTATGTTGTTACACGCTGTGTCGCAGAGCTGGCTACATCACTTCAAAAAAAAAAAAAAAAACATTTGAAAAATGGCGGAGATGGAGAAAAGCATTGAGAAATCTGTTCGACTAAAATCTTCAACAGCGTGGGAGTACTTCACTTTAAATAATAGTAAAAACTATGTTACCTGCAAACTGTAAAAACAAACTTTAATGGCAGGGAAGCACCACAGTAACACAACAACATCTCAAATGTAAATATGTTGGAGCCGTAATGGACGAAGGGGCTCAACAGCAGGGTAAGTTACTACAAAATCTTACTTAAACGACCCATGGCATATACTGCGTTTTGTGTCTCACAGCAGGCTTCTCGTTTATCTAATAGCCGTTGTTTGCTCAATATTGCATTACAGGTGTATTTAACTAACGTTAACTGGCTAACCCGTGTGTGTTTGACTGAGCAGAGCAGAGACGGTATGGCTAGCAAGCACTACCTGTAGAGATGATCACTTATTACAATTATGGCAATTATGGCACACAGACACATATTATATATATATATATATATATATATATATATATATATATACACACACACACACACACACAGCTCAAAAAAATTAAAGGAACACTTTGAAAACACATCAGATCTCAATGGGAAAAAAATCATGCTGGATATCTATACTGATATGGGCTGGGTAATGTGTTAGGAACAAAATGATGCCACATCGTTTGATGGAAATGAAAATTATCAACCTACAGAGGGCTGAATTCAAAGACACCCCGAAAATCAAAGTGGAAAAATGATCCGTCAGGCTAGTCCATTTTGCTGAAATGTCATTGCAGCAACTCAAAATGGTACTCAGTAGTTTGTATGGCCCCCACGTGCTTGTATGCGTGCCTGACAACGTCGGGGCATGCTCCTAATGAGACGACGGATGGTGTCCTGGGGTATCTCCTCCCAGATCTGGACGAGGGCATCACTGAGCTCCTGGACAGTCTGAGGTGCAACCTGGCGGCATCGGATGGACTGAGACATAATGTCCCAGAGGTGTTCTATTGGATTTAGGTCAGGCGAGCGTGGGGGCCAGTCAATCCGTCATCCTCCAGGAACTGCCTGCATACTCTCGCTACATGAGGCCAGGCATTGTCGTGCACCAGGAGGAACCCAGGACCCACTGCACTAGGGATTGACAATGGGTCCAAGGATTTCATCCCAATACCTAATGGCAGTCAGGGTGCCGTTGTCTAGCCTGTAGAGGTCTGTGCGTCCCTCTATGGATATGCCTCCCCAGACCATCACTGACCCACCACCAAACCGGTCATGCTGAACGATGTTACAGGCAGCATAACATTCTCCACGGCTTCTCCAGACCCTTTCACTTCTGTCACATGTGCTCAGGGTGAACCTGCTCTCATCTGTGAAAAGCACAGGGCACCAGTGGCTGACCTGCCAATTCTGGTGTTCTATGGCAAATGCCAATCGAGCCCCACGGTGCCGGGCAGTGAGCACAGGGCCCACCAGAGGACGTCGAGCCCTCAGGCCACCCTCATGAAGTCTGTTTCTGAATGTTTGGTCAGAGACATTCACACCAGTGGCCTGCTGGAGGTCATTTTGTAGAGCTCTGGCAGTGCTCATCCTGTTCCTCCTTGCACAAAGGAGCAGATACCGGTCCTGCTGCTGGGTTAAGGATCTTCTACGGCCCTGTCCAGCTCTCCTAGAGTAACTGCCTGTCTCCTGGAATCTCCTCCATGCTCTTGAGACTGTGCTGGGAGATACAGCAAACCTTCTGGCAATGATGTGCCATCCTGGAGGAGTTTGACTGCTTGTGCAACCTCTGTAGGGTCCAGGTATCGCCTCATGCTACCAGTAGTGACACTGACCCTAACCAAATGCGAAACTAGTGTAAAACAGTCAGAAAAGATGAGGAGGGAAATAATGTCAGTGGCCTCCACCTGTAAAACCATTCCTGTTTTGGGGGTCGTCTCATTGTTGCCCCTCTAATGCACCTGTTGTTAATTTCATTAACACCAAAGCAGCTGAAACTGATTAACAACCCCCTCTGCTACTTAACTGACCAGATCAATATCCCAGAAGTTTAATTGACTTGATGCTATACTCTGATTAAAAAGTGTTCAATTTTTTGCGTGTTTTTATCCAATTCATCGATTAATCGTAGAAAAAAATCGACAGATTAGCAAATAGTTGTTAGTTGCTGCCCTTCATTACAGATAGGCTGCCTCAGTATATGAATTCAGACTAATAACCAATTTATTCAGTTTAATCTATAGTAGATCATGTCTCTTGTCCTGCAAGGCATTCCTCTTCCTTTCGTTCTCTTCAGCTTCTGTGTCATTTTGATTTTTTTTTTATTTTTTTTTTTACATCATTAAGTCTTAATCTATTTATAATATACCTGGTTCAAAAGGCATGTAGGCTTTAATTCCAGCAACAGGACATCGGAGGTGTTAGAAAGTAATCATGTGGAATATCAAACTGCCTCACCACATCATCCCCCCACACACACCTATTTGTTAGCTGACATTTAAAGTTAATAATGTGGTCATGTTACTAGATGAAGGCATGACATGCCTAACTCCGGTGTCTGGTCTAATCAGATTAAAAAACTCCTCCTAGGAAGAAAAAAAAAAAAAAGTGATTCAGGCTTGAAACATTCACTTCCAGTTTCCAGGAAAGAATACCTTTCTAACAGTACTTTTCCACCACATACACACACAGACAACTGCACTTTAACACACTTTTGCTTTAGATAATTTAATTACAATGTGTTTGTACTGTACAGTTGTATTTGTGTATGTTGTTGTTCTGTAAAGCAGAAATGTTTCATAAATGCATTTGATTTGACTTTTGACGTTAAAGCGGCTACGATCCAAACTTTTGTATCAACAAGGTATCATATGTGAAAACAATGTGACAATGTGAAAGGGGTCTCTCGTAGTGATGAACCTACAAAGAAAGAACCTACAGCTAAAAACATGGCTCTAGAGCCTGTTGCATTTTCTTTCTTCTATGAACTGTTGATTCCTTTGGGTTTGTAAAGAGACTGTCCTCACCAGAAAAACGATGGCATTGCTTGCAAGCCTAAACGACCTTTGTTTGGATTTGTCTGACGATCTCTTGATGGTTGCAGCAATAATTACCGCCCTCTCTCAGGTGGTATGGTGGCAGCAGCATAACGAGTTTTGACGCCACAGAATGTCTTAGGGAGGAAGTAGGGGCAGATGGTGCAGGTGACTTTGACCGCAGACAGTGTGATTAATCTCTTACAAACATAAAACCTCAACCCAGACGTTTTTAAACTTTGCCTAAACCATATTTCTGACTCATTAATGAAAACTAATGAAAGGTTTTGAGAAGAACAAATGATCTATTTTGTTGTTTAGGTATGAGGATGTTTTGCCTAACAAATGTCAAGACTTTCTTTTCCTGAGAATCAAAACTTAGAAAAACTGCAGGTGAAGAAGAAAGCTAGACAAAGATGTGACAGAAACCACGAATATCCTTTGTGTGATATAAAACCATAACAATTAAACAATTTAAAATAAAACAGTATCAATAAAACAAAAAAAAGGGCAAAGCAAGCCAAATATGAAAATATAAAATGGAACAAAGCCTGAAAATCTCTTAAGCTTGTGTTAACCACCGACCTTATTTCAGGCATCTAACCAAAAACCCATTCAGAAACCCATCGACTTCGAGACAAGGGAACCGGAAGTACAGAAATGCTAAATCATTTCTGGGTTTTAGGCAAGGCAAGGCTGCTTTATTTATATAGCACATTTCAAATACAAAGGCAATTCAAAGTGCTTTACACATAGGCAAAGAAAAACATTAGAAAGACATTCAAAACACTAAGAATAAAATCAATTACGATAAAATAAAATTTTAAAATGAGATAAAATTAAATGAGATACATACCATGAAATAAAATACATAAAATGAAAAAAAAAATACAGTTACAGTGCAGTAAAAAGATTGCCAATGCAACAAAGGAAATGAAAGTGCAATAGAGAAACCAGTCATGCAAATGCATAGGGGAACAGCAGAGTTTTTTATTCTGTTTTGAAAGTGGCTAAAAAGTTGGGGCACATTTGAGATCTTCAGGAAGTTGGTTCCATATGTGTGCAGCATAATAGCTAAAAGCAGCTTCACCCTGATTGGTTCCAACTCGAGGTACAACCAGTTGCTTCCTAAAGATCTAAGTGTCCTACTGGGTTTATATTCTTCAAGGAGATCAGAGATGTATTTTGGCCCAAGATTATTGAGCGATTTATAAACTAGCAGCAGCACTTTAAAATCTATTCTATAAGTAACAGGAAGCCAATGTAAAGATTTAAGAACAGGAGTAATGTGCTCAGTTCTCTTGGTTCTCGTAAGTACTCTGGCACCAGCGTTCTGAATGAGCTGAAGTTGTCTGGCAGTCTTTTTGGGAAGACCAGACAAGAGGCCGTTACAATCGTCCACCCTGCTGGAAATGAAGGCATGCATGAGTTTCTTTAACGGCTGGGCCACACCGCCGACCTGAGCAGCGCGTGTGTGTCGCAGAACCTCTTGCTTTTCATTTCGGCATCCATGTTAACAGGTTAGAGCAGCCACACAGCCCGCATGAGACGTGGGTCTCAGACACGTCTCATAAAGTTTCAGAGTCTCGCCTATTGTTTTTCCACGTGCCGTGCATGGTTCTCAGCAAAAATACACAGTGAAAATGATCTGCTGATAGTCATATTGACATCAGACCAGCAACAGTACACATTTCAGTTCCAGTTTCAATATCGATATCTGTAGAATATGGCACAGACGTGAAAAAAAAAAATCAAAAAAACATTAACTCCCCAGTTACAATTGAGCACAAGCCTCTTAACCTTTTTCAGTCTAAATAAATATAAATGAAATGTATCATGAAATGAAATTAAACATTCTATTATTGATGGCCGTTATCAAAGGCAAACTCAATGTAGAAAGATAGGGCTAGCAGCAGCAGCGATGCAGCAGGAACTGTGGACACCACACATGCCAGATGCAGCAGTTCAGCGAGGTAGCCATCACGCCCTGCTGAGGTCGGCGGTGTGGCCCGGCCGTAAATCTTGTCTGGACATGAGACCTCTAAGCCTTGTGATTTGTTTGAGATGATAAAATTCTGATTTAGTTATTGCTTTGATGTGGCTGCTGAAGCTCAGGTCTGAGTCTATTAAAACACCAAGATTTCTAACTTGGGTTTTCATCTTTATAGCCCTGGAATCAAGCTGAGTAATAGCTTTCATACTTTCCCCCTTGTTGCCAAATACAATGATTTCTGTCCTGTCTTTAATTGAAAGAAATTTAATATCACCCAATTATTTACTTGCTCTAAGCATTGATTGAGTGAGTCTAAGGGACCATAGTCACTTGGTGAAAGAGCTAAGCAAATCTGAGTGTCCTCTGCATAGCTGTGATAAGCAATGTTATTGTCATGTATGATTTGACCAAGAGGGAGCATGTACAGGTTGAATAATAACGGCCCAAGAATCAAACCCTGAGGGACTCCACGTCATGGTGATATGCTCAGATTTATGACCACCAGTGAAAACAACATAGCCTCTGCCTTCAAGATATGATCTGAACCAACTGAGGACTGTGCCAGATATTCACACCCACTTTTCCAGTCTGTCAAGAAGTATTTCATGGTCCACAGTATCAAAGGAGGCACTCAAATCAAGCATCACTAAAACTGATGTTTTACCTGAATCACTATTCAGATGAATATCATTTAACACCTTTATCAGTGCAGTTTCAATGCTGTGATGTTGCCTGAAGCCAGATTGAAAATTGTCCAAAAGGCCATTTCCATTTAAAAAGTTATTGAGTTGAATAAAAACAGCTTTCTCAATAATTTTTCCAATAAAAGGGAGATCTGAGATTGGTCTGTAATTATTCAAAATTGAAGGATCCAGGTTGCCTTTCTTAAGAAGGGGCTTAACAACTGCGGTTTTTAGTGATTTTGGGAAGATCCCTAATAGGAGTGAGCCATTCACAATTTTCAGCACATCCATTTCCAAGCAACTGAAAACATTTTTTAAAAAGGTGGTTGGCAGGGTGTTAAAACAGCAGGTGGATGAATTAAGAGTGTTAACTATCCTCTCAATTTTAGCATTGATGGCGTTGAAAGTTGACAATCTGGCCAAATTGTTTCTGTGCGGTTTCAGCAATGGTCTGGTTCCATTGTTTGACATGGAGGAATTTATGGCCATTCTGATATTTTCGATTTTTGTGCTAAAAAAAGAAAAAAAAAAGAAAAAAAAGAGCAAACTCATCTCAAACTACACTTAAGAGATATGAAATCGAGGGCTAGTTCTTTTGGGGGATTAGTTAGCTTATCAACAGTAGTGAACAAGGCACGAGAATTGTTGATATTCTTGCTTAGAGAAAAAGGCTTGTCTAGCCTTATTTAGTTATGAATTGTAAATACGAAGCCTCTTTTTAAAGATGCCTTAGTAAATTTGAAGATTACTTTTTCTCCATTTGCGCTCAGCTTTCCTGCATTCTCTCTTCTGGCTTGTGACAGCTGGGGTGTTTCTCCACTGTGCTTTCAGCTTGCCAGAGATGGTTTTAACCCTTTCAGGTGCAATTGCATCAATAACTTTCAGGGTTTTAAAGTCAAAATGATCAAAGAGTGAATCAACAGAATCTGATGTAAGCTTATTTTCATGGACATAGCTTCCATGAAAAGACAACTATGCTTATTTATATACCTTTTTTTTTTTGACAGAAACTGATTTGGTTCAGGTATCAGGAGAAACCGACATATCAAAGAAAACACAAAAATAGTCACAGAGGCCTATGTCCCTAACAACAGTGCTAGAAATATCAACACCCTTACTAATAACTAAATCCAGTGTGTGGGCCCTGTTACATGTTGTAACAGATTAAAGTTTCAAATAGACCACATTAGTCCTTGGCAGTTTTGTCTTTGAGATTATCAATATGAATTCTCCGTGTTCCGGGCGGACAGGTCCAGGGCTCTCTCAGGGAAAGGCAAAGGGGGAGGTGTGTGTTTTATGGTCAACAATGCTTGGTGTGATCAGCGGAGTGCCCACTCCCTCAAGTCGTTCTGCTCCCCTGACCTGGAGTATCTCATACTCTTATGCCGGCCATTTTGGCTTCCCAGAGAGTTCACGGCTATTGTTGTAATAGCAGTGTACATTCCGCCTCAAGCCGACACAGATCTGGCACTTAAAGAACTGCATGACACTATCTGCAACCTGGAAGACAAGTACCCAGAGGCCGCTTTCATCGTGGTTGGTGACTTCAACCAAGCGTCTGAGAAAAGTATTGCCTAAATACTTTCAACACATTGATGTAAACACACGCGGAAAGAACACTCTCGACCATTGCTACTCTCCCTTCCGGAATGCCTTCAAACCCCTCCTCCGCCCACCGTTCGGCAAATCAGATCACTCCTCAGTACTGCTCCTTCCCGCCTACAGGCAGAAGCTAAAGCAAACAGTGCCGTCCGTGAAGTCGATTCACCGCTGGACAGACCAATCGGACGCTGTATTACAAGACTGTTTTGATCACGTGGACTGGGACATGTTCCGCAACGCTTCAGAGAACAACAACGAAGAGTATGTGGAAACAGTCATGGGATTTATCCGGAAGTGCACTGAGGACGTTGTCCCCACAAAAACTGTACGGATATACCCCAACCAGAAAACATGGATTAACAGTTCTGTGCGGGCTGCCCTGAAGGCAAGAGACACCGCCTTCGCCGCGGAGGTCGAAGTTGAGGTAAAGAAAACTCGCTACGACCTGCGTAGAGCGATCAAGGCAGCCAAACGGGAATACAAGACGAAGATTGAGACACAGCTGAGTGGCAACGATTCACGTAGCTTATGGCAAGGGCTACACATCATATCGGACTTTAAAGGGAAACCCAGCTCTGTAGCTAACGTTGCGGCGTCCCTCCCGGACGAGCTAAATACTTTTTACGCTCGTTTTGAGGTTCCAAACACCAACCTCACGGAGAGAGTTGTCACTGCCGGGACGACCAGCGCTGAGACGAACGCTCCTACTGTCACTGAGGCTGACGTGCACAAGACGTTCCTGCACATCAACATCCGCAAAGCGGCCGGCCCAGACGGTATACCGGGTCGCGTGCTCAGAGCGTGCGCATCGCAGCTAACTGGAGTGTTTACGGATATATTCAATCTCTCCCTATCCACGTGTGTAGTACCTTCCTGCTTCAAATCCTCCACCATTGTCCCTGTGCCTAAGAAGAGCAAAGTGACATGTCTCAACGACTGGCGCCCCGTTGCCCTCAAGCCCATTGTGAGCAAATGCTTTGAAAGACTGGTAAAGGACATCATCCAAACCATGTTACCCCCCACTCTCGACCCCCATCAATTTGCTTACCGGGACAACAGATCTACTGACGATGCCATAGCCACAACATTGCACTCTGCTCTCACCCACCTGTAAAAGAGGAACTCATATGTAAGGATGCTGTTCGTAGATTACAGTTCAGCATTCAACACCATAGTCCCCTCCAGACTCAACACCAAGCTGAGGAGCCTAGGATTCAACCCCAGCCTGTGCAGCTGGGTCCTGGACTTCCTAACGGGTCGACACCAAGTGGTGAGGATGGGCCCCATCTCTTCCAACGCTCTCACTCTCAACACAGGAGCTCCTCAGGGCTGCGTTCTCAGCCCACTCCTCTACTCCCTGTCCACCCACGACTGTGTAGCCACACACAGCTCCACCTTGGTGATTAAGTTCGCCGACGGCACAACGGTGGTAGGCCTGATCAGCAACAACGATGAGACGGCCTACAGGAGAGAGGTCGACAACCTGACACAGTGGTGCCAGGAGAACAACCTCTCTCTCAGTGTTGACAAAACCAAGGAGCTGATAGTGGACTACAGGAGGAAAGGAGAGAGGCTGGCCCCCATCACCATCAACGGTTCTGCTGTTGAGAGAGTCAGCAGCTTCAAATTCCTTGGTGTCCACATCACCGAGGACCTCACCTGGGACGAACACACCGGCCACGTGGTGAAGAGGGCCCAACAACGCCTTTTTCACCTCAGGCGGCTGAAGAAGTTCGGCATGGGGCCCAAGATCCTGCGGGCCTTCTACAGAGGAACCACAGAGAGCGTCCTGACTGGGTGCATCACTTCCTGGCTGGATAACTGCACTGCTGTCAGCCGTGGAGCACTGCAGAGAGTGGTGCGGACAGCCCAGCACATCAGTGGATGTGAGCTTCCCTCCATCCAGGACATTTACACAGAGCGGTGTCTCAGGAAGGCTCGTAGGATCCTCATAGACCCCACCCACCCCAACCACAGACTGTTTGAGCTGCTACCATCTGGCAAACGGTATCGCAGCCTCAAAGCCAGGACCAGCAGGCTAAAGGACAGCTTTTTCCATCAAGCAACCAGGCTCTTAAACAACTGACTATAGGGCTTGGGCCCTTGCCTGCTGCCATTCAACTAACCATAGATCACACACCCGCACTGGTCACTTTACAATATTTATACTACCACTCGCCACTTTACCTCACCAATTATTTACTCTTATTTGTATTATATTCTTATTCTTATTTTTTTGTATCATATTGTACTTCTTTTTTATAGTCTTTAGAGTTATAGCTATGGCTTTTCTTATAGTATTATATTTTTATTCTTATTTTTTCTTTTTTTGTATATACTGTAGTATATTGTACTATGTTGCCCTCTTGTTTTTATATATAATCTATTTATTGTGTATTGTGCTGCAAGGGGGGGAGCCAAAACATAAGAATTTTACTGTTTTTGTACTTGTATGAAAACATGTAACAATAAAACTCTTGAATCTTGAAGGCAAAACAGTGCAGGCAAGAAGGACACAAGGAACTCAAGGAACCAGGGAAGCTGAAACTCATTGAAGCTGAGACACACGGAATTAGACAATGAACCAACAAGGGACAAAGGAAAAGGACCAGTATATGTAGGAGAGACAACGAGGGAACCAGAAACAGGTGAGAAACAAGACACAGGTGAATCTAATCCAACTGGTGGGAAACGAACAATGACAGGAAGTAAATAGCACAAGAACACAAGACCAGGGATTACAAAATAAAACAGGAAACAAGACCAAAATGCACAGAGTCCATGGTGGATCATGACAGCAACTGTTATATGAATATGAAAAAACCTCTCTGCTCTGCTGTCGGTTCTGCGTGTCTGTCCTCTGTCCTCTTAACTATTTTTGAGAGGACAGAGTGACCAGCGCGACCATAGATGACAGCAAAACATGATAGAGAACTCTCAGCATAATTTCTTTTCTTCTCATTCAACTAACACACTGTGAAAAACACTTGGGCGGTGCACCAAAGTGTTATAGTGTTAGGGTTTGAGGCCCAGTCTTTAGCTTTCCTTTTAGCCCGTTGCTTTCAAAATTATTCTCAGTCCTTACCCTGCTGTGGGAGGATGAGAGGTTATGCAGGTCATCTGATGGAGATCCAGGCTCCTGCAGCAGTGGTGCAAATCTGTTCCCAAGTTGTACACTTTGTTGTTTAAGAGGTTTGTTGCTAACTCTTCCTTTTGCAGCTTTCCACGGCTGTGTACTACTAACCACAGGGATTGATGAGGCGCTCTGTCTGGATGGTAGCGCAGGCCAGCCGACAGCGTCGCAAATCTCAGGGCGAGTGAGAGCCAGTACCCAGGGGAGGGTAGTGGCTCTCACTCGTCCTCCCATTTCCCAGGGAAATGATTTATTCTTAGGCTTTGCACCAAGAGAGTTCCAGAGAGGAATACAAAAAGCCCTACAAAGGCCCTCCTGTTTCTTTGAAGTGTTGTTGGTGTTAGTTAGCCGTGTGCTAGCATTTTCTTGAAAGGGAGGCATCTTGCTGCTAAGTAGCTTCAGCTAATCCCAGGTTTCCAGTCACTGTAGTTCAGTACAGTGAGACAGCAGAAGGCTTGTGCTGTTTGTAGGCCACACTCGTGCAGTACTGGCGAGGTGATAAAAGTGATACAAAATATAGTGGTAGTCTTCTGTGTCTTTCATAAATTAAAGTCCCAGTGATTTATAAGTATCCAGGATCCACTGTCCATAACTTTTAGTAAAAAAGAAAATCAAGGATATCAAAAGAAAGTAAGCAAAGCGGTGAGCAAGCAGCAAAGCGTCTGCACTGTAAGAAAGCAGGAAGTAGTCCTGTTTTAGGACACATTCTTGCAGCACTCTATAAGAATACTGTGGTCAATGACATCAAAAGCTGCATTAACTCTAAGAGCACAGCCCCAACTAGTTTCCTGTCATCCACGTGTGTCAACCATTGATCAGTCATGTGCACTAATGCAGTGCTAGTAGAGTGCCCTGGTCTATAAGCATGCTGTGCTATTGTAAGTTGTCCATTTCTACTAAAATAATTTAACATTTGATTAAAAATGATCTTCTCAAATATCTTACTTAGTTCAAGAAGTATACTAATACGTCTACAATTGGAGCCAGTAAAACCTGCGTTTCCATCTTGAAAAGGTAAAGGTATGATTTTAGACTCTTTCCATAGCTCATGACAGGTCCCACTGAGTAAGCATCTATTAAAAGTATGACTTGGTTAACCTTATACCCATGACATTTTCACTTTCCTGACATACATCAGACTCCTGTAAAGGTTAAACATCATTCACAAATGAGTCAGCATTAAATCTTTTATATGACCTGCGGTAAACAATCCTAACTCCAGACTTGGGCATTTGAGTTTTTCTTGTTAAAGCAATCAAATTATGGTCACTCCATCCCACTGACACAGATACTGCCTGTGAACACAGCTCATGTATGTTAGTGAAAATATGATCAATACAAGGTGAATTAGCACCGCAAATGGTTGTAGAAATTCTTGTAGGTTGAGTCACATCCTTGGTAAGATTGCAAACATCCGCCATAGAAATCAACTTCTTATGCAATGGACAAACAAATATGTGACTTAAGTTCATAATGTGTTTTCTGTCTCAAATACCACACAATTAACTGTACTGCCATTAGTTTTCTAGTAAATTTCCATAAACGTTATGGTTGAGGCCAGGGATGAACTGATTGCGATAAATGTGCGCAGTAAGACAAATTCAAAGAAAGGAGTTTCTGCATTCTTTATCAGTTTCTTCCACTCCTGTTATGTCTTGATGAATTCATCTCACCTTTACATCGGTCTAGATGCCATTTCAGAAGAGCGGTGATGATGATGATGATTCACGAGGACATGACAGTACAACTACAGAGTAGTTGTGAGTGGAAGCTTTAACAACACAATAGAAATAAACTCCTACTTTATGGTGCTAAAACCTAATGGAACTTGACTTCTTGTTTCACTGTTTTACTCCGTGATTAAGATTATAACTCTGCCTGATAGACCCTGAGTGCAATTCAAATTATACCTCAGATGACATTTAAGTTTTGCTGCGTTCACACATTAACAACCACTTCTTTTGAAGAAGATCAATCAAATCACAATCTGAGACAAAAACATATAAGTAGGAGTAAGGAGTGGATTTTTTCCCTTCTTGTGTATTTGGAAAAGTCTGCGGTGTGCTGCTGTACGTCACAAAACCATTTATTTTTCCATCTATACCACAGTCCATTAGGTTGCCCATCTGATCAGCTTTACTCAGCCCCCTGCTGTGTGTGTTTCTATGTCTGTGTGTGTTGTAGATGTAGAGCTCGCCTACAGTCTCTCCACCATCATCCATTTCCTTTACTTGTGATCTACCGGGGGAGGTGAAGTTGGAACACAGTATGTCTACCAATATCACTGGTCTGTCTTTCCGCTGTGACACATAAACATCCCCTTCATTTCAGCAGAGTTCACACCACACAGGTCAGCTGACTTCCTGTCTAACTGCCTGGTGCTGAGGGCAGGTAAACAAATTGTCCATTCATACACTGTCAGTTCACACACATATACACAACTCAGATCAGAGACAACTGAACAGGTAACGACAAGTCTATATTACCTCACATGATGAGATAATCTTCATACCATTCAGCATTACTTAGAATCAAACCACTGGGATTACTGATTCAGTGCCACATGTTGAAACACTTTACGAAAAAATATTTTTTCCTCTTCCCACCCATTGCACCCCCCGTCATCCACTCCCTGTCTACAGGAATCCACACATTTTTTGGCACCTATGTGTGATTATTTTACTACAGTGTGTTAAAAATGCAAATAACATTGAGCTGTGAGCCAGCATGACAACAAACACTATAACTAAAGTAGTAAAACAAAAATCTAAAGAAATATAGTCCAAGTGTTGGCTGCTGGCCTATAAAGAATACTGTCAGTGCTGGTGTACACATGTTCACCCTACTATTGAATGATATCCCTGTGACAAATGACTACTGTTTAACATGGCATTTTACATCAGCAACTCAAGAGTTTCCTGTTTGAGTCTTTATGTCATCATCAGCTATATTTATCTTTGCAGCTCACTACAGCTACCTCAGTTGGCCTTACTTCGACTTGGTGCACACAAATGATTCTGCAGCACTTGCTCTCTAGGTCACTTCAAATATTATAGGCCCCAACTAGTGCATCACTAAAAGGAATCATTCCTCAGAATAACTAAGAATGATTCAATTCAATTTTATTTATATAGTGGCAAATCATAACAGAAGTTATTTCAGGGCACATATTGAGCAGGTCTAGACTGTACTCTTTATAATATAAGAAAGAACTGATGAAAAAGTCTCATGGAACAACAACATATTTACAAAGAGACATGCTTACCTTCTACTTAAACGCTGGACTTAATGAACTCACTCATTCACATCAACAGCCATCTCTTTGATTAGAGGATTAAAGTTATCCAAGGCACAACACAGCTGGACAACGACATCACTGTGGCTGTGCAGGGTGGGTGTTATGAAGCGCAAAATTTCTACTCTTTCAGATGAGGCACGTGAATCCTACTCCTTACAATATTTCTAGAAGCATTAATATCACTTACTGTTCGCCTTCCACATTGAACAAATGGTGGCATAGTCACTGAAACCCCCCTGGGGCAGAATATCTCTTAACAAGAACAACATTGCCTGGTTTGAAGGTCCATTATTTTACTCACAAGAGCCAGCTGCAGTAGGCTTTCAGTGCATTTGGGACAACATCTGAAAGCGCCTTGAAGGTATTCATTCCTCTAAAAGCTACCATAATGCACTATAACAATATACTTTCTAGATATGGTCTCCTTTGCTGAATAATTCCTTATAAAATTTCACAATGCTTGTTTAATATTCAAAATTCTTAATGGATTAGCACCTCCCACATTTACCACATTCATCTTTCAGAAAAATGTTGCCGAAAGATTAACCAGATCATGAATACGAGGGGAAATAGTTGTCCCAAGGAGGAAAACATCTTTCAGCCAGACAGCTTTTACAGTTTGAGCTTCCCCGTTTTGGAACATCCTTCCATTAAATATAGCAACTCTTACCGTTCCTTTGCATATAATGTTAAAACTTGGTTAAAAAGCAACCAGAACTGCCATCATACCCAGACTACCTCAGTAATGTAATGTGATTTTATGTTGTGACTGTCTGCTTAACATCGTTTTGTATTAATTGCCTGCATTTTACATGCCTCACTCCTCTAAGCTCTTTATCTTGTTCAGCTGCTTCATGTTGTGCTTTCTCCCATTTTAATTTTACATGCTGCGTGTTTTATTGTTGTTTTAATGGCTAATTTAACATCAGGCCGAGGGACAACAATTGAAAATTAGCCTTTTGGCTAACACGGATACATTTACAGTGACATTGATCAATGTGCATTGTCCCTGAAAATAAATCAAATAAAAAAACAGTGAGAAAGACAAGTGCAAAAACACAAACACATAAATCTCTCATTTGAAATAACCAAAACTAAATTTGGCAGAAAATAGTGCACCCCATATCTCATGTTAAGACACTGATTGAGAAAATACGTTTTCTGGGCCTCGAACATTTTAGCAAATGTTAGCTAATCTGTAAAATCTCTCTAAAATGTCACTTAAACGTTCAGCACAAGTAAGTATGAGCATCCAATTATTCTTCACTCTTGCCACCTATCTAATACATGTTCAACATCACATCAGCTCTTTTAATTAAGCAAAGCAATGAGCAAAAAGTAGCTAAACGCAAAACAAGAAAAACTGCATTCTTTCCTTGACAATAGCAGGGCCCTGAAACTGAAGCAGCTAAATGGAATTTTTATTATTCACACCTGTGCTTTTCCTACTGTGACATGTCAAAATGTCTTCTGTGAAAAGGCATATCATTATCCAAAAAACTATGGTTTAATTACCTTAAAGTGGCTACTATTGATATTTTTATAATAACAACACATCACATGACAATGTGAAAACAATGTGAAAGAGGTCCCTCGTAGTGATGAACCTACAGTACAGAATCTGAATCTGCAGCTCCCCTCGGCTTTACGGAGCTTTATAGTGAGTTTCAGCTCGTTGTTTAGCTGTCCGGCCCACAACTTTACTGTTTTGGTTCACTCTCACCGCTTTCATAGCGTAGTTTTCTGCCACAGCAGACAGCTGTTTTTAGCAAAAAAGCCACTGACAAAGTTAACAACTAGCTGGTGAACATAGTGGAGCAATCAGCAGCTAAAGAGCCAGATATTTCCCTCAGGAGTTGGTAGAGACCAAAAAAAAAAAAAAAAGACCCCTGGTAAGTCGTGTCATGTTGCTGTGCTGCTTCCTGTCCACCTCCACACTGTCTGGCATCACTTCTCCTTCCCACAAACTCCATTTGCACCCTCTTGCTGCTGAGTGTCAAAAGCACATTTTGCAGAACCTTTACATGATGTATATAGCATGTGGGGGCGTGGTCTGGCTGTTTATGGTAATTAGACCACATTCCCAACATTGTGTGGTTATGATCTTTTGATGTTGAAATGTCTTAATGTCTATAACATGACCTCACATTGGAATTTTGCAACGAGTTGACCAAAAAGTAAAATCTGCTTAGTTATTTACAGAAAAGATTGTTTATATAATCTGATGATCTGCAACCTACATTTCTGGTAAATTCATACTTTCCATTTCATTCACACAGGGAGAAGATGGGCACATTTCTTGGACAATACACCCACACTTTTTGGTACTGCGCTCCCAAAACAGCAAGTGTGATGGCTGTGGGGAGTGGAGAGCAGTGTGGAACAGGTTTCTGCTGCTGGCTGAGTCATTATGAACCCATTTATGCATCAGAGAGGACAGTGTCAGAGGGACACTGAAAGGGAGAGAGAGAGAGAGAAAGAGGCCTAGATAAACATCTTGCACCTTTCTTTGGAAAATCATAAAGTGTTGTGTGTGCATGTGGCAGGGGTGAGATGAAAGTGCAGAGAGGATGATTGAGAAATTGAGAGAGAAAGAACTCAAGAAAGGGAGAGGGGAGGAAGAGACACAGACAGAGAGAGAACGAGACAGAGACAGACAGAGAGAGAGGGAGCGAAAGCATCATCATGCGGGCATCGATCAGATCATGGGGAGATCCAGATCGTGATCTCAATTACTATTCATAATCAGTCGAGAATCAATGTGGCAATTTGTAGAGATTTAATGCATACTATACAATTCCAGGAACCCTTCTGCTGACTAAAATAATAAATTCTGGTGGGCCCCCTTCGTGTTGTTATTGGTACACAGTCAGAAAAAAGGTACAGTCCCCGTAACAATAGGATGCCGCTCTGAGCCTTTTATTTGGGAGAAAGTTGTGCTCAGTCTCAGTTTCAAATTAGACATTTAATTGAGTCATTGGTACACAGTCAGAAAAAAGGTACAGTCCCCGTAACAATAGGATGCCGCTCTGAGCCTTTTATTTGGGAGAAAGTTGTGCTCAGTCTCAGTTTCAAATTAGACATTTAATTGAGTCAGTGAGTGCTATCTTAATAATAAATGAAGTAGACTTTGAAGGAATCACTTTAGATTAAACAACAGAGGTTCAGTGACCCCTGTGTGCAATATTGGTAACTGCACAGAAAAGCATTTGGAAAAAAAACACACACACACACACATAATACCCCAAATACATAAATATGAGCAACATGGACGGCATCCTGCATTGTTGTATACAGTACATAATATTGTATGTACCGTCTTTATGCTATTCTCATTCACACTGACTGCCTTATCATCATCTGCCAGCTTGAATGACTCTTTTGTATCTTCTCTCCCAGGCACACAACCAGTTTCTCTCTAAACCCAACATGCTAAATCATCTATTGAGGCCAGATCTCTACACATAAAGTACACAGGCCAAACAACTGCAAAGTTAAAGACAGTTTTCTTGTTTTCAACAGCTCTATGTTTTGTCTTTCTGGATTCAAAGCCTCGCATTCTCTATCAGATCATCTATAATCCGGTAATCTATGACCAAAAAGGGATCACAATAAATGCTCAGTAAGTAAAGATAACAAACATCTAATCTTCCCTCTTAGATAACAAAGCAAAGTAGAATTCCAGGTGGTATCACAACATCAGATCTTCATAACTTTACTAACACGTAACTCTGTTTCTGATTTTGTCCCAAATTATCCCAAAACTTTCTAACCCAATACTTTATAATAACCCAAAGGCTAACTAGCTTACTAAACAAACAAAATGTAGGTAAAGAAAAGGCCAAAAGCTGTGGAATATTTATATTTAGATCAGTTGTCACATTGATTATTATTTTTTGGATCTTTATCTCAAAGACCATAGTGCCCAAACTTACAAGCCTTTATTATACTGTGTATACTGAACGTAACATCTGTCTCATGTTGCTGTACGGATCCCTTTCTGTCAAAACACCACTGGATCTGGAGTGTTTGGTTTCTGAACAAACACGTGTTCACCTTTTCTTAAAATGTCTTAACTGTCACGGGTATTACTGGTATGTTTTCAGATGCTTTATGACTGAAACTCATTATTTTTGTTTATCAGCATTACATCTGCCACTTTCCAGTTCACTTAATCGTTATTTTTACCCACACACACACTGACGAGGTAAAACATTCCTACACACACACACACACACCTTTAACTATCTCGTCAGCCATGGCTTTATTTTACGAACACTAAATAAACAGTTTCATGCTTTGAGAGTTAACGTTCTGTCTTTTGCGTCACTGACTCAATTGCCATGTAACCACGGTACACCTCTACACAGGTGGTTCCACCTGTTGTGTCTCGTCAACTTTGTTAAGTTTGTCATGTCCTGTTTTATTGTGTAGTAACTCTTTCCTCTCGTTTCAGACCCTGACTTCCTCCCTTTGTGTGATTTTCCCACAAGTGTGATTGTCTACCCCGTCCCTGATTGTGTTCACCTGTTCTCCCCTACCTCATGTATTTATAGTCTGCGTCTCCCCTTGTCCTGTGCCAGTTCGTCTTGTTTTTGCTCGTCAACAGACCCCCAATCCAAGCGTGCCAGCAAATGCCCTCTTTGTCAGGTTTATTTTGTGTTCATGTTTATCCTCTTCGTGAGTGTTTTTTGTTGTACTTTTTGATTATCCTCTTCATGAGTGTTTTTTGTTGTTCTTTTTGATTATCCTCTTCATGAGTGTTTTTTGTTGTACTTTTTATTATCCTCTTCGTGAGTGTTTTTGTTGTACTTTGATTATCCTCGTTGTGAGCGCTTTTTGTTTGATTATTGAAATACTTCAGTAAAACTGCTGTGGAACTTAAAATCTCTGGTCTCATGAGTCGTGCATTTGAGTCCGCCGGTCCTGTGTCAAAGTTCGTGACACCACCTCCCTCACCTGTCCACTTCACTTTAAGATTGGGATCAATAATTATTTATTTATTAATAATTATCAATGAATGCAGAATCAGAGTCAAAACCACAACTGACCCTTAAAACTAATAAATGTTAAGATTAACTTCACATAATGTTACTCTGTAGGGCTCACGTATGTTTAAATAACAGTTTTTAAATACAATATAATACAGGGCTTCTCATTTCTATCAACTGTTTTTACATAGCAGCCAAAGTAGAAACTGAGAGCATCATTTAATTAACATTGTCAGCGGCAGACTTTATCAGCTGTAGCAACGCTTGCTTATTCCAGAAGTTAGCCAACTAACTACAAAATTATTTGTTCCTTTTCTGGTGAACAACTGAGTGAGTATGAAACATAACTATCATATCTTTAGGTTCTTGTTTACTTTTGACTGTTTAGTCTTTGTTATGGGGGTTTGTTTTGATAAGAATTAAAAAAAAAACCCGGTAAGAATGGTATGAAAAATTTAATAATACCAAAATCTGGGGGACAGT
Source organism: Macquaria australasica (assembly GCA_005408345.1). NCBI lineage: Eukaryota > Metazoa > Chordata > Actinopteri > Centrarchiformes > Percichthyidae > Macquaria > Macquaria australasica. The sequence goes on from SEMN01000676.1 coordinate 20,236, forward strand.
TAGATTATAAAATACGATTTTCAGCGAAAACTCAAACTTTTATAGTTTAAGTGACTTTACGGTTTTTAACTAATTTAATAGTTTTTTAAATTTTGAATGGACTGGATCTGCAGCACTGTGTTTTCTGTCTTCATTTTCTATACCTGTAGAAATATTTAAGCTGTCACTTCAGTTGTCAAAAAGCAGAATCAGACACTATTCAGGTAATGTTGGTAGATGTCACTTGGTTAGTGACCATTCCTTGTTCACTTTTTTCAATGTGGGATAGTCCATTATAAAGAGTATAACAAAACTCACTTGAGAATTCAAACAGCTCTTCAATGAACTCAACTATGTTGAGAATAATACATTATTTTGAATACAGCCTGTTCTGTCTGTTTAAACTCCCACACTTGTGATGTCGAGCACCAAAATAGGTGAGTGTGTAACCAACATTAATGACACTTGACCCACTCTCGGCGTCCCACAATTCATCACAGTCTGCTGGGAAACATCAGTCTATAGCTGGCAGTAATTCGTGTATAAGGTTGTTTGTGGACTTACAATAATCAACACCACTGATGTTACTGTAATCTCAGAAACATTCTACCCATTAATAACATCTGTAACAATAAAAATGCAATAATATCATATTGGCAGGGTTATGAAATACAAGACATTTGATGATTTTGAAAGGAGCAATCAACAAAAAAAAATGTTAGTAATGACAAATAAAGCTAAGCTAATTCTAAATATACAAAGTGGCCTGTGTCTTCCAAAGATGAAGGAAACTTATAGATAACTAGACTAGTCCCCAATCCTAGAAACAATTTACGTCTACACGTGACACAATATCAGATATCATCACTAAAAATGTATCCTTCTTATTTCAGATTTATCATGATGTATAATATGATATGAGCTTCCTTGTTTTTCAGTTGTGTTTCAGAAATACCTTTCTAAAGATTTTATCATGCAGAAACCAGTCGGTCAAAGTAACGTCATTCATGTATCATCATTCATGACTGTATTTATCCAAATAAGCCTGTTTCAACCAACAGTAAAGTAGGTTGCCTAATGCATCTAGCTTCAGCAACTTCAAATAAAAAGGGGCATAAACAATTCACTGCATAAACTGGAGGAGCAATGTGTGCACAAATAATTTGGCACTAGATATTCTTACGCAAGATATCTCCTTTGTGTCATTAACTGAAAGGTTTACAATGTGCAAATGTCAAACTGTGTGTGTTTAACATGTTATCTTACTGACAACACTGCAGACAGTTTGTATTTCATAAATGTAGCCTACTTATAGTATTATACATGGAACCATTTCTGGTAATGAAACACGTTTTATATCATTGCAGCTTAAATAAATATCTTTTATCACCAACGACCTCCTCCTCTCCTCAGACTCTGGTAACCTCAGCATCCTCATCCTTCTCGACCTCTCTGCAGCCTTCGACACCATTAGCCACACCATCCTGCTCTCCCACCTGGAATCATTTCTCAACATCACAGACACTGCACTCTCCTGGCTCAAATCCTACCTCACCAACAGACACCAGTTCATCCACATCAATAACTGCACTTCCTCCACTGCTCCTCTGTCCCAAGGCGTCCCCCAGGGTTCAGTGCTTGGTCCCCTCCTCTTCATCCTCTACATGCTCCCCCTTGGCAAAATCATCCGTCGTTATGGCCTCCAGTTCCACTGCTATGCTGACGACATCCAACTATACATTTCCACAAAAGCCATCACCACCACGACTCACTCTACACTCACCAACTGTCTCACTGAAATTAAATCATGGATGCGAACAAATTACCTCCAACTGAACAGCGATAAATCGGATATACTCATCATTGGCCCCACATCCCGCACCAAAACCACCCACGACTTCAGCCTCACTTTTGGCAACAGCACACTGTATCCCTCCCCACACATTCGCAACCTTGGAGTAATGTTCGACAGTCAGCTAAAATTTGATCATCACATAAACCACATCACCAGGACTGCCTTCTTTCACCTCAAGAACATTGCTCGTCTCCGCCCCTCACTCTGCTTTTCTGCTGCCGAAACCCTTATCCACGCATTTGTCACATCCAGACTAGACTACTGTAACAGCATCCTCTACGGCTCATCATCCAAAGTCCTCAATAAACTTCAATATATCCAGAACTCCGCTGCCCGCCTGCTCACCCACACCCACTCCCGAGACCACATTACCCCTGTCCTTCAGAACCTACACTGGCTTCCTGTCACACAACGCATTCAATTCAAAATCCTCCTCCTCACACACAAAGCTCTTAATAACCAGGCCCCCTCCTATCTCACGGACCTGCTCCACCATCACACCCCTTCCCGCAGCCTCCGCTCATCTGAAGCCAACCTCCTCTCCTTGTCACCAAGCACCGAACCTGGGGCGACAGAGCCTTTTCCGTCGTTGCCCCCTCTCTCTGGAACTCACTCCCCAAACCCATCAGAGACTGCACTGATCTCCCCACCTTCAAATCCCTGTTAAAAACTCACCTTTTTAAACTGGCTTTTAATGTGTGATCATGTTGTGTTTAGAACCTGATTATATGTTGTGTCTTAGTGTTTAATGTTGTTTTATTATGTCAGTGTATAATGTGTCTAATGCTGTTTTATTGTGTTTTAGTGCTTAATGTAGTTTTTAGAGCTTGATTTTATATTGACATCTATTTTATCTTGTACAGCGTCTTTGAGCACTTGTAAAAATGCTTGATAAATAAAATGTATTATTATTATTATTATTATTAAGTTTTAATTCACCTTGGGCTCTGGGAACTTATGTTTGACACTATTGCCCAACATCTTATAGACTAAACCACTGGTCAAAAAAACTATGAAGTAGGACAAGGTACAGTAGCTGAGATGTGCTGATCCGGGGAGCAAGTGTGATAAAACTGCTGCTTTTCACGCACAGCTTTTTACTGTTTCCACAGTGACAGCAGTTAAAGTTAAAATAAAGCAAACAAAGTTAGCTCGATTTCGACAAGCTGACGCTCTGTAGCTCAGTTAAACACCAACATGTCAAGTAACAGCAACAGAAAACAGTTTGTTTCACAAACATGTGGTCAAGCACAGTCCTGCGTCCAGTGCAAGTGTGTCTGTGATTTGGTCAGGCAGAGCCCGAGGGAGTGCAAGTAGCGTAGATGATACTTTGGCGCCCTCTGGTGGCGAACGAGGAAGGTTTGAATTGACACAATAAATACATGCAAAGTTTCCAATTTAAAACAATTTAAAATATTGAGTATTGATACTTTTTTCCCCCAGTATTTTATTTTTTAATATATGGTTACATACGGTTGTTGGATTTGTTGCAATGTTGGTAAGTACATAAAGTTTGGTGACCTCATGTAGCTCTGCCCACCTCAGGTTAAAGTTGCATTACTATTTGCCACAGTGTCTTTTTTGATCCTACCAGTGAAGGGCGCTAAAGTAGTAAATGTTTAAGTTTTACTTACATGATTTCTCATCTATTCTGCAGCATGGGCACTTCTTATTAAGTACAGTGTGATACATCAGCATAATATAAATTACATTTAGCACCAGCTGAGAGTGCTGACTATAGAGGTTAATAATGGCACTTTTAAAAACCTGATCTAATCTGAACATTTATTAGGAGGACTTAGTTAAATCCAAAGTGTGTCCATTTCTTGCATTAGAGTTTGTACATGCAAATGCAGCAGGTTTGGATTTAAATTTCAAATGGTCCAAAGGTTAAAATGACAGGAGTGTCCAAACCTGATGGGTAGATATAAGCCCCTTCTTTCCACATTTCTCACAAAATACATAACAATGACTTCTTGGTCTCTGTAGTAAACACTGTTATTTGAATGGCATGTGGTGTGACAGAGTTTAACATTTCTTTTAATCATGATAAAAGTACAGTTAGGAGACAGTTAGGAGACAGCACACTGAAATATAACTGCCTCACCCTCGAGTTTAAGTATCAGTTTGATACAGACTGCATTGCATATGTAAAGGTGTTTTATGTTATTGTATTATTTATTTAGTGAATGAAATCAAGTAGGCTATGCTACACCTCCGAGCAAATGACTTGGCTCAGTGAGTATTATATACAGTTACAGATAATCAAACAGTTTGTCTCACTTTGTCACTACCTCTGTTCTGTGTTTATGCGCTCTAATAAAAGATTTTTAAAAAAGTTTAGTTCTGTAGTTCTGTGTATACTCCTTCCTCATTATTCTAGATTGTTTGATGTGATAGTGGTGAGATAAAGGAAGGCCTGTGCGTGCTTTCACCAATGCAGCTGAATGTGAAACACCCATATGTGATTGTTGAACGGCACATTTTAACACCATGTGCACTGATCTGCTGCTGTAACAGCCTCCACTCTTCTGGATTCAGTCTTTCCACCAGATGTTACACCTGACTGCGGGGATTTGCTTCCATTCAGCCACAAGAGCATCACTGAGATCGACCACTGGTGTTGGGCGATAAGGTCTACCTCTGACTCTGTGTTCCAGTTCATCCCAAAGGTGTTGGATGGGGTTGAGGTCAGGACTCTGTACAAGCCAGTCAAACTGTTCCACAGCTAACTTGGAAACACAATTCTTTATGGACCTCACTTTGTGTACTCGTCATGTTTAAACAGGAGAGGACCTTCACCAAACTGTTGCCACAAAGTTGGAAGCACACTATTGTCTAAAATATCACCGTATGATGTAACATTAAGATTCCTTTAAAGGCCCTGAAAACTTATTTTCTCAATCACTTTCTTACTAGGACTGATTGGATCCTACATGAACACACTCTTTTCTGCCAAAGTTACATACGTTTTGCTAATTTTTCTATTTTCTGTTTCTGTTTTTGTCTGTGAGCTCTTCTCACTGGTTTCAAGTGGGTATAGAGCTCAGTTGGAAAAACGTGATGGCACGTACTTCAGTGCACAAATCAGGATTTGAGCAACATATGAATCAGAATCTGATGACAGTTGGTGGGTTGTTTGGTCACTGTCAATCAGTTCTGATGAAATCATGCCCACACAGTCCTGAAGAAGCAGAATAACAGGCTATTTGAATGTCAAACTTAAAGATGTTATTCATATCCTGATGAATATTTCATCTTGTAGAGAAATACTTTAGATTTGAAGCCCAACTTTCAGAGGCTTTACGTGAAACTAAGAAACTAACCAAGAACAAAAAACAGCCCCAGAGTACACACAAGTATCGAAACAGGAGGAGGAGGAACACATACTTTTACCACTACCATAGTGTGACATTTAACCCCTGCCAACACGCTTAATTGTGATTTCTTTGAATACAATAAATAACTATTAAAGGTGTTGTATTCTGTACGGATTACAAAGACCCTTGAGGCAAATTGTGATTTGTGATATTGGGCTATATAAATAAAATTGACTTGACTTGACTTAATTGTGTCTCCTCTCCACACTGGCTGTGAAGGCCTCGTGGGTATGTTTGAAAGTTACAGTTTTTTACAAATGATCAAATACAAATTCCCTCTTTATTCTGTCATAATTACTTTGTTTGAACTTTGGCACAGAAAAAGGACTGTGGAGTTTGTCCTCTTACATTGAATTTGTATTAGGAAGGGATCGCCAGGTCTGGAGACAGAAATGAACATTAATGAGTTTAGAAATTTACCAAGTGGATAAAAGGAAGCACAAACTCTTTCGCAATAATCGTACAGCAAACCAGCAAGACCCCTGAGATAGTCACACAGGAAGGAAGCACACGTCAAACCCGCCACCGTTTGGTCCCCTCAGCTGTTGCTAGCCTGCACATCTTCTCACACCTTACTAGCATATATATTTGTGGTGTACTGAAAAGAACAGTGCAATGAGGGTGTAGAACTGCAACAATGCAAGTGCACTGTATTGTGGTCTGTAAACTAATTTTTAAACTTTTAATTAACCAGGTTTCCCCCCACATTTGAGCTACTTTGGAGAGTTTAACTGCATCTTTCAAAATACAAATCTGCTTCTGTCTTAGACCTCTGTTGTGCCTCTATGGAATATATGGAAATCAAGTTCATTATCAGGAGCAGAACCGAATTTGAGTTGGTGTCTTATTATTATAATATTTTCCAGTGGTCATGAACAAAACTCATGTGGGTGTTCATTAGATGGCAGACTGTGAAAACATTAAACACTGTCAGATTTCATGAACAAAACTTTTCCCTGTTTCACCAAATGAAAATCAACTTAAATTATCTCTTTATTTACTTCCAAACAACCATCTTATAACATTTTTACACTTTAATAAGCACACATTTAGACATGTCAGATGCACACTAAAATAAATATTTTAAAGGTGCTACAACTAAATCAGCATGTTAGTGTTAACTGACTCTCTCAGCATTTATAAAAGGCACAATATTTGTTTATGCATATGTGTGGAAATTGCTATTTATCTCACCACCAATCTGCCAATAAAGAGTGTAACATATTTTCTCTGGGCTCTAACATTTCATATTATATTATTCAGTGCAGTTATGATATGTCATAAGAATCACATTCAACATAGGAATCATTCGGGTAAAGTAATGAGTAAGATTCACTCCTGCCTGAGACATCAAAGCAGTTTACATTCTTCCATTGGAGTAAAAGTATGACACTGAAACACAAAGCCTGTCACCCCCAACTCTTTAGATCTTGTAGAGACCAAAGAAGTTGGCATAATGTGCATGACTAAGATAAATGGGGTGTGATACATTCACAAAAACTCTGTCGTGTTTCTGCAGCTGCAGGGCAGAGCCGAGGTAACTCTCTGTGGTCCAGGCGTGTCCCAGCTGCTGAGAGCAGAAACCTGCTCTGTGGGCCTCCATCAGGTTCACAGGTGAGGGGCGTCCTGCTCTCCTCACAAACACAGAGTGAACAAACGATAATGTAGGGGAACAGTCCTTAAAGATCAGCTCCACTCGAGAGTAAATGTGGTAGAGTCCGGTCTCATTGACTTGCAGAGCACCATCTTCAAACTTGTACGCCACTCCTCCGGATGTGAACGCCCGTCCCGCCTGCGGCTCCCATCGCAAAGTCTTAGGGAATTCTTTTTTTTCAATGCGCCCTGCAAGAGGAGAGAAATGATGTTACTTCTTTCAGTCCCACGTAGAATAGAGAATCATATAGTATAGGTTGCATTTTTATTATTATGTTACCCATCACGTGTGCTGCAGGTCTTTCGTATTTTTCTTCTTCATTCAGCTCAGGTTCATAAAGACCTAAAACAACCGTTAGATTAGAGTCACATCCCCTCTTCTTTTCCTTTGTTGGGAATAATTCGTGTCTGGTGAGAGGTGTTTACACTTACCAATTTGCTTCTGAGCTGCGTTATACTCAGTCACGGGTTTAACCTTCAGTGAGACAAGAGAGAAACAGAGGAATCTCAATACCACATCACACAGATGTCTGCGCCTCAGTGCTTCCTTCTAAAAGCACTCTGAGAACAAGTTCGAGAGAGGATATCCTGTCTCGCTGGACTGGTGGCCACAGATAGAACACTTAAGTCCTTGGTTTGCATTTTTAAATGTCAGGGCCGAGTTGAGGTATATTAACTCTTTAAATGAAAAGTAAAAAGCGAATTGATTATTTAACTTTGCAGTTAACTTTCCAACTGGGTTTTCCACTCTCCCACCTTACACCTCCTCATCACCCCCAGCAAAGGTGAGAGAAGTCACACCTTTTTTATTTGCACCTTTTCCCCCATTAAAACTGTGGAAGAAGCAATACTCTACACAAAGGAATGCTATATATATTGACATTATTATTATTTCTTGGCAACTGTGCTTAGTTTGCAAAGAGTCATCACATCACTACCTCTTGACGTACTTCTAATATTCTACTCTCCTGTCAGTTTCACATTTCTCCTGTTTTTAACCTCAAAACTCTTCATTTCCACACACTGCTGCAGTCATCATTAGCTTATTCATTCAGTAAAAGCTCACTGAATTACAAACTGCTCTCTCATGTTCACTTCCATCTCCGTCACACCCAGTGGCTCCTTACCTCTCTCATCTCTCTCAGCTCTTTCTGCATGTTATAAATCTGGTAGGCTTCAAAGCCCAGGGTCGCAAACACAAGCAGGAAGAGCATCAGCACGACCAGGGCAACGCCGGGGCTGACTCCCATGCAGCCCCTACTCTTCTCACGGCTCCTCATCCTCTCCTGGGCAGGCGGAAAGGACCAGCGGGGTACAAGACTCGGTGGCTGGGCAGAGTGCTGCGGACCTCCACCTCCATCCACAAGGAACACCTGTGGGAACGGATAGCTCTGGTCACAGCTCATGGTGCAGGTCCTTCCGTGAGACAAACTAATGTGCAGCTGTCGCCTCTGCACAAAGGAACTACTTTTGTCTGAGCACCTCTGTCTTAAAAAAAACTAGCTTCAGCTGTCAAGACATTCACCACCCACAAACCCCTCCCACACACCATGTTGGACTGAAGACAAGTGCACGTTACTTATCATGAACTTACACAGCTTACACATCTATCACTCACCTCTGTACTTTCTGCCATTTCGGCTATTTACTTATAACTAACTTTATTAAGGTTTGGGTCTTTCATGTGCTTACTAGATCAACTGTTGCACTGCATAGAAAGAACTGGGGCCTGTAGTCTGGAGGGAAAGGAAGCTAGAGGTTTCAGCTGACCCCCACCTCACAAACCACCATCGTGTCATCATCATAGAGAGACCTTTTCATAAATTCCACGAAAGGAAAGATTGAGAAACCACAACCATGATCTACTGCCTAGCATTTCATATGTAAACTAACAGGTCTTGTAGTCCAGGTAACATACTTTTTAACATTGCTGGGCATTTTTCTTTCTTTCAGGGGTGTCACTGCGCTTCTTCAAATCTGAACCATGTCCTGAATCTGAATATTTATCTTAGTATCTTATCTTAGTATTCAACCTGTTCAAAAATGCATTATTATTAAAATGTGTTATTCTCTATCAGTCTTTATGAGGCACAGCTTGTTAGTAAACAGTGATGCAGCAGTTTCAGTAGCACACAGCGTATTCTTGGTGGGAAGATGCTGCTGCCACATGAAAAGGATATATGTCTTTACAATGGCTTTCATGCTAGCTGCTTGAAAAGCTGATAGCGAGAGAAAGACATACTTTACAGATGTGAGAATTAACCCCAACCAATACCTCAGAGACGAGTTTACAGGAAAGCTGAATGCGCACACCGCTTCCCTCCCCACTCAGTGAAGAGTTAATACCGTTGTGGTCTTTCTGCCACTGGGTTCGTTTCCTAGGATACGGAGCAATTACGCTGCACCTTCATTGTGGCTGCAACAGTTTCCATAAGACATCAGCTCTTATCTGTTGGTTAATTAAGAAAATCAGTTTACATATATTACTTACTTTCCAACCTCATTGATGGAACGATGCATAAAATAACTAATAATTGGGGGGGGGGGGCTACACTAAAATTTAAGCGAACTGCTTCATTATGATTTAGATCAATTGTGACGCTAGGCCAGTCTTGTATACTGTGAAAAAGTTAATCTTTTTTTGTGTGTATTGTCAGTGCAAAACGAAGCTCCACAGGTCTTGGCTCTGTCCACTGTTGCAAAAGTTTTGTTTCGTTTCTCCTGGCCCCTGCAGAGACAAAGGGAAACCCACCTTGCAGTGTGCATACAGAGCTGTAACTAAAAGGGCAACTACGTCAAACTTAACCATAAACTGCACAGGGTGTCTGCACTCTACAAGCTGATGTGTCTGTTTCCCAGAAGTGTCATGCTGAAAGCGTCCTTTGCAGCAGCGGCGGCGGCAGTACAGAGTGGGTAAGGTGGGAGGGTGGGGTTTTGGGGTCTAACCATGTCATGTTCAGTGCTGCTGCTCCAGTTAATATAACCAGACAAGGAGACTAAAATGAATCACTGAATCAGCAAGTATCTCTATCAATTACGGTCTGTTTCTCACACGGTTTCCCTCCTTTCTGTTGCATAATGGAGGTAGCTGTGGTCATGATGACTGATTACACAAATGGAGTAGTGCCTGAAAATTACAATGAATTTCTCAACCTGAAATGAGGTACATTACTCATGTCTTTCTTGCAAACATACTTTTTCCCTTACGCAGCATGTCTCGTGAGTGGGGCTTTAACACGATATTAAAATTCAGCTTTTCTCTATAATATTTTCATAGTGAGGTATCGTGATTCACAGTCCTCATGTCTAAAAAAATAAGTTACATTTTACTCACATCTGTCACGACATCTTAAATATTTGAAAAAACTTAGGCCTATTTGTGTTTTTTAAATTACAGGATGTCATTATATTAAAATGCTAAAAGATTATTTTTTATATGCAATTTAAAAAATGCTGTGATAATTATCATAATACTATTCATTTTGTCCATATGACTCACCACCACTTAGGAAGCCTTTGAATGAACACAGAGCAACAACAGATTCCATAAAACACTTCATTGTAATTCAAAATGTAGAAAAATGTGGACCATTATATTTCATGATCAAAAAATATCACTCCTCATCAGACGAAGAATAACAGTCTAGTCCCAGGACATGACCTGTCCTCTCCTCTGCTGTCCTAGTGTGGGATGATTTCCCAGGTATCCTCTCTGCAGTTTCACAGCCTGATTTATGGTCTTGGACGTCGCTTTTCTGTCCAACAACAGATCCCATCGTTGCCCCACTGTTGTTCTCTGTGTCTCTCCTCTGGGTTGAAAAGGTTTGCCTTAATGAAGTGTTAACCAGGTTTGGCAGGCCAGACTGCAGCACCCTGGCTAGGCTCTGTGTTTGAGAGGAGCCTCGCTGAAGTGACGGTCCTCTGAACGCAGCAGCGGCCACCGCCAGCCTTGTATGATCAAAAGAAAGGGGCTGGTCCTGGTCTGCACAGACTGCCTCTGAGGTTTCTGAGATCGAATGGCTGATATGTCCCTGTCTCTCAGGGGCTGAGGTTCTGCAACATCCTGTCCAACGGCAGGCCAAGTCACTCTCACCTCCACTCCACTGACTGCTTACATCATGTGACTCACAGGGCCGAGGGTTTTTTACTGTAAGTGAAGATACACAGAGGGATGAAAGGTCAGCTACTGGTGTCTGTAAGGAATAGTTTTACAGTTATGTCTACTGGACATTCCCAAAAATAATCAGCAGCGATCAAGAGAATCTGCAGGGAGCACAAAGCATCTCTGAGGGGATACGAGATACTATACATACAGTGTCCCTGAGTATGTTAAGTGAATGATGCACAAAATATACTGTTTTTAATAAGACAAAGAAGAAACCAGAGCAGGAAGCCTGGTTGGTGAAAGGCAAAAATCAGCATTATCACTAGAAAAAATGATTTGTATATGTGCAGACAGAAGCTGACTGGTTATTCAGAGCTCTGAAAAGTTCTGGAAACAACCATAAAATTACAGTGTTTTCAAGTCTAACAATCACACATTGGGTCCACATTTAACGCACTCCCAAGGCTCTACTTGTCCTACAAGTTATCTGGCAGAGGAGTCTACTTGATCTTCTTCATGTGCATCTTAGGAACACTAAATATTAAACACAACTTGTTGCATATCCAAGTTAAAAAAAAATGTTTTTGGAAAAAACAAAACTGAACATTAAATCAAACATTGCTTTTTTGGTTGACTATTTTAGAAAAAGTCTGTAAAACCATTTTTACAATCAGGTGAAACAGAGCTGCTAGAATATCCCCAAACGGCAGCCTGTTGAAAATGAGATGGTACGTCTCCAAATACATAATACATTTGAACACCAAATCTGTAAACAATATTTTAATAATAATTTTAGTTAATTGACTTAAAAGGTGTTGCCCACTGTTTGCGGGACTCCTAAAATATGACCATAAAGTGCAAATGTTACATCTTGATATCTTGCAAACTTCCCAATGTCCCCATTAGCGTCTACCTCTTTGTTGGGGTATTCAACCATGCTAAACCTGTAGCTCCTTGTAATTCTGGTACTTTTGTCAACTTGCACCGTTCTTAAATGAACTATTCTTTAAAAGAGAGTCAAAACAGGATGATGATTATTAAAAATATATATCCAGAAGCTGTTGGCTAATAAGAACACATGGCATGCTTGTACTGTATGTAGGAAATTGGTCTTAACCTTTAGCACACTGACCGATAGTTGGAGAGTCTTGTGTGTCTGCTCTCCTTTTGCAGTATGCTCGAGGAGTCCACGGCTTATGTTTGCAGGAGGGGTCAAGAACTCGTAGTTTGGCGATGAAGCTTTTGTACTCTTTTTCTAAAGCCTCAATCCGCAGCTGGAACTCGGCTATCTTCCTCTCTGGGTAGTGAGACAGCTGCGATTGCTGAGAGGTAAAAAACAAAAACAGATATCATTCAACTTTAGGCAGGGAATTCAGTGTCATTAGAAATCATCTCTGTAGAATCCATTGTACGCATTACTAACAATTCACTTACCTGCAAGTTATACTCTATTTCATTCTTGATGCTGGGGATCCACTTTTTCACAGAAGAAGCTGAGTTAAGAGAAGACTGTGAAGAAAAGGAGCGGCTGAAACAAGCTTGTCCCAGTAAAAGCGAATTGAGGTGAAGTATTTGAAGTAATTTGATAACAATTTATTACTTCTTCATTACCAGCTTGGGTCTCCGCTCACGTACATCTTTGAGGCGTCCCTCTGTAAATGAAATATTGAAAGAAAACATTAGTTTGTCCCTCAAGGAGCTCAGTATTTACTGAGCAACATGTTGAATGCTAGCTGTTCGGAGAAAAAGTAGCACTATAAGGAATGGACGACTAGCTTTTAATATTACTTCTTACAAGGGCGGCGATGAAGACATTACGGTAACATCTGCTGCTACAGGCAGCAACTTTGTTTTGTTTCCATCGTAAGAACTGAGTCAGCACCACTGTAGCTACCAGTTGAAGCTAGGTGCCCGTACAGCACGATGTTTTCATCGGCCAAATATTAATTAAATGGCACTGTGTGTTGTGGCGACTAGCTGCGTACCCTCTCTCTCTTTCTGCAGCCATAGTCTGTTCAACCTTCCCTGCTGTTTCTCCTCGTTTCTTGCCATTTGAGCTCCACTCCAGACAGTCTGCAGGACCGCGTCTCAGACAAAACAATAACACGTGACCAGCAGTGGCCGTCACGTGAGGGTAAGACACCGCGAGAGCTCAACTCTCAACGTCATTAAAAGTGGAGAATGAAGAAATGACAAGAAGCGGTTGTTAAAACGAAAATGAAATTAAAAAAGAAGCCCGTTGCTGATAACAGCTGAGAGATAAATCCTAATCGACGTTAGGAGAGAAATAGTCGGATCAGTCCATACTTCTAACCTTCTGCATAAAAGACCCCAATACATCCACTGTAACAACGTTGCAACTCTATTTCCTAATCCAAGAAGAAGATGCCCTCTGCAGCTGCAGAGGGCTCACATTAGCTTCAGCTGAACTTTAGACTGTACATTTAATTTCATCTACTTAAATAAGTTTAGTAGAATAATTTAAATGACCATTTAATAAAACACTTTATAAATCATTTCTAAAAATGTATTATGGAATAATTTATAACTGACAACTGAAAAGGTATTTCCATGACAGTCTCCTGCGTCCATACAATGGAATTTGATAGCAATATCTTGTAAATGTAACATTACAGTAAACATCAGCGTTTTCTACATTGAAGTTACCTACAGGTTTTTGATTTTTCTGCTTATGTTTTATTTGTTTCTGTGCAATATTTTTTGCATTCCCTCAAAACACGTTTTACATAATATCATCATATCATATCATATAATATCATGTGTCAAACCATTATTGTGACATAGCATTTTCTGATTGAAGAGTATTGATTCATAAAACACAATAGCAATACAATGGAAAAGTGAGTGATGGGGGGGGGGGGGGGGGGTAAAGGAATTGCAAAGAACTGCAAATGTTCATGTAAACTAGGTAAAAAAAATTAAAAAATCCCACCATGACCTTTTCAGATCTCCAGTGGTTTTGGTGTCACTTCCCTTTCTTGGTGGGTTTTTGTTTTCAGTAATCATACAGGAAAAAACTCATCAAGGCAAATGTGCATCATAACTTTTATCACACTATAATCATCCAGCACAACTTGCATCTTTGCAGATCTTTTGTCGATAACGGATGTGTGAAATACAGAATAATATGCCTGAGCACAGATAACATAGCAACCACAGCTAAACCTACTTTCAACGACAAATTAGAATAGAAAACACAGCTGAACCACAAAACCTTATAGTAGATGTGAAATATGCAAAGTGTTAATAAACAAAACTAAGAGTCTATAGCAATGCTGGCGGCACTGTCAGGCTGTCAACATAATAATGTTAAGCAGATATAATATTTACCATGTTTACCATCTTAGTTTAGCATTTTAGCATGCAAAGTACAACTGAGGCTGTATTGGGCATAATAAAATTTTGACCTGATGATGGCGCTAGATGAAAAGTCAAGGGATCACCATAGTTATTACAATTCATCCTGAGGGGAGCATGACTGTTTGTTCCAATTTTCATGGCAATCCATCCAGTAGTTGTTGAGACATTTCACTCAAAACCACATGCCAACCTGATGGTGGCACAAGGAGAAAAGTCAGGGGATCTCCAGAGTCAGTAGGATTCATCCTCTGGGGAACATGAATTTCTGTACAAAATGTTTTGCCCGTCCATCTGGTAGATATTGAGATATTTCACAGGATGAGTGAAAACTTTGACCTGATGGCACTAAAGGAAAAGTTAGGGGATCACCAAAGTAATTAGAATTGGGGATCAGGAATGTCTGTACAAAATTTCATGGCAATCCATCCAATAGTTGTTGAGATATTTCAGTCTGGAGGCAAGTGGTGGACCGAACAACCGACCTATAGACCAAGCTTAAAATTAATGTACTAAATATCATCTTTTGTGAATGAAAGTGGCCATCATGTGTTTACAAATTCTTTCTTTTGCTGTATAATTCATGGCTAATTTACTTTAAGAGGATGTATTTCTGGTTGGAAATATCTGAATGTGGTACTGATCCAAAGAGAAAATTCTCCTTTAGCCGTTCAGCCAGGTCTGTTTCAGAACTGGGATATTATCATTGGCATGGATAGTTTTGGACATGGAAAAAGAGGAGTTTCATTACTACATATACCAATCAGCCATAACATTATGACCACCTGCCTAATATTGTGTAGGTCCCCCTTTTGCCGCCAAAACAGCCCTCACCCATCGAGGCATGGACTCCTCTAGACCTCCGAAGGTGTGCTGTGGTATCTGGCACCAAGACGTTAGCAGCAGATCCTTTAAGTCCTGTAAGTTGCGAGGTGGGGCCTCCATGGATAGGACTTGTTTGTCAAGCACATCACACAGATGCTCGATTGATACACCTTGCACAAGATATGATGCAAGGGTTGAAATGTGATTTCATCAGTGGTTTGAGTTCCTGTACATATGGATAGATAAAAGGTAATAATATCATTGAGCTCACTTTACATTTTCAGTTCCTGTCATTTCCTCTCTAAACCTCTCTCCCTTTACTTGATAAGAAACATTTTCTTCATGAGTAAAGTTGCAATGCTCTCATGTTCTGGTGTGTCTCCACTCTCTGCCACCTGCAGTGGTGTCTTCCCCACATTATTGGTAGCCTGCAGGTCCACCTTCTTCTGCCGTCCAGTTTGCCCAGCTTGGCCCCAGTTTACAAGCCTCTTCACTACCTCCTGGTGTCCACCTCGTGCAGCACAGTGCAGAGGAGTGTCTTTACTGTGATCTGTGCTGTTGATCTTTGCCCCAGCCTCCAGGAGCAGCACTGCCACACTATCGTGGCCCTTCTCAGCTGCAGCATGAAGCGGTGTTTTCCTCCATGCATTCCTCTCCTCTATCCCCTTGTTGTTGAGTAACTGTAGAAGAGCTGACACCACGCGGGCATGCCCACCAGCTGCTGCGTAATGGAGAGACGTGGAGCCATCCATGTCTTTAGCCCCTGCTTTTGCCTTGTGGGACAACAGTGAAGTCACAGCATCTACCTTCCCCTCCACAGCAGCCAGGTGGAGGGCAGTTTTTTTCTCGTTATCAGTGGTGTTTGGGTTGGCTTTGGCTGAAAGCAATAAGTCTACCACACAGCTTTCTCCCTGAGAAGAGGCTGCCCAATGCAAGGCTGTCCTCCCCAGCCTGTCTTTGACTCCTGGGTCTGCCTTGCCTTGAAGAAGCTGGATTACTGGGTCAGCATGGCCCTGCTGACTGGCTATATGCAGAGGGGTCAACCCATCCTGGGCTACTGCATTTACCTAAAGAAAAATGACACACAACTCTCAGTCTCTACAAACATAAACATCTGCAATATGGACACTAATGACCAACTGGTTTGAGTTACCTGTGCTCCAGCTCTTAACAACAGATCAACTAATTCTGGCCTATTGCACTGAGCTGCCAGGTGTAGAGGGGTTTGGGCTTTAGGTCCAGTAATGTTGGGGTCTAATCCCTTTTCCAGCAATGTCTGCGCTATGGGTACACTGCCACTTTGGACAGCCAGGTGCAACGCTGAGGAGAGGTCGGATAAAGTAGCATCCAGTTTGGCCTGTTTTGCTACTAGCACTCTGAAATGAAAAAAATGGTCACTATTTAAAATTTAGCAATACTTAATGAAGTGGAGAATACAGAAAAAGGACTGACTAAAAGTAAATATGGACTTATTAGCAACAGGGGAATCAGCTTGTGCTCTCCAACAAAATCAGAGTGGACAAAGTTAATTGTGGACATATACAAAGACATATGTCATATATGGACATATAGAATATATGATTTGATATAGGAAGAAGGATATAGACATTATACCCCCCATATTTATGTCATTGTGTATGCACTGTGTGTGTTGAATGTTTGAAATGTTTATATTTTATGTTCTGTTGTATACTGTACATGGTTTCTCACTTGCAAAAATCAGAAGTAAAAAAAGTAACAACAGAAATATTTAAACACCCTATGTGTAAAATCTTACACTGGTGTCCCCTAGTGGTAGTATAAACAAACAGCAGCCCCACCGCCCTTCTCCCCACAGATCTGACCCAGGGACACTAAAAATGAAGGTCTTTCTTTTTTCATGTTTGTTGGGACCTTTTATAAGGTTTATATATATACCATTTTATAAGGGTGGGTTAGATATAAAAATGTGCCAGTTTTATGTTTTGTCTTAAGTGTTTTGAGTGGGAAGGAGATTTCTTCAAAAGGAGGAAAATGAAAGGATTTTTTTTCTTTGTGGAATTGCTCGTTATCTATCTAACTCTCTTTAAACATATATTGGGAAAAAATTCACTGATAGCTATCAGATTCCCTCAATGTGAATAGAAGAGCCACGTCAGTGTGTTTTAGCAACACTCAGTCCTTGTTGCACAGTTACCTGAAGACTTCAGTGTGCCCCAGCTCAGCTGACAAAAGGAGAGGAGTGTACCCCTGTTTGTCTAACATGTTCACATTTGCTCCGCCGTCTATGAGAATGGTTACAACTCCACCATGGTTCTGTTTTACAGCCGAGAAGAGAGCAGAGCCCAGCGCTTCTTCACTCAGAGCTCTGACACTATCTACGGTTGAGACAAAATACAGTGTGAGCTTGTATGTTTGCAGCTTCATGCTTAATTTGTGTACAATTAACATCTAAAAAAGAAGTCTAATACTTGGTGATGTAGCATACTTTGAGGTGTTAAACAACATTATAAATATGATAGTCTTTGGTGAAAAGACTCACCAATCAGCAGATGGAGAATTGATTCCTCATTGAGCTTAATGGCTTCGTTCATCACATCAACGTTAACTTTAGCGCCTGCGTTTACAAGCACAGTCACTGTTTTCTCATTGTTCCTGGAAACTGCATAAAACAGAGCAGTTTTTTTATGGTTGTTTCTGGCATCGACAGCGGCCCCGCTCTGCAGCAGCATCTCTGCCAACCTCCAGTTATCTTCCATGGCTGCCATGTGAAGAAACATGTCCTTCGTGTGGCTTTCAGACTGCTTGCTCTCCTCCTTCACCAGGATTTTCACAGAATTCAGGTGCTCATTTTCCGCTGCTAGGTGAACGGGGGTTTTGCCTTGGAGATCCAGAGAGTAGATGGGGGCCCCGGTCTGTATGAGGGCCCTGACTGTCTCAGTGTGACCCCTGCTGGCTGCTCTATGAAGAGCTGTTTGACCCTTATTATCCTGCAGGTCCAGTCTGGCTCCTTTACGGATCAAGAGCTCAATGATGGACAGGTGGCCGTACTCAGCAGCAACATGTAACAGAGTCTCATTGGAGGAATTGACAGTGTTAATATCAATGTCTTCTAACAGCTCTTCCAGCAGCACTAGATCCCCATTTGTAGAAATCATGTGGATGAGATAATCTGGTTTACTCTGTGCTGGTTTACGCTCCTCTGATTTTAGTGGCACAGTGCTTCTGTCTTCCTTTTCAGGGCTAGATTTCTTAGTTTCTTTTGTGGCAAATAAAGAACGAGTCTTTTGAGTGACAATTCTATCAGTAATTTTATCCATCCCCTCCTGGTCCCTCTCCAGCAAATATCCAATCAGCTGTCTCCTTGTGTCTCGAATCCGTTCATTCACACCACCCACATAGGTCTTGATTCGCTGATAGAGGTCGGGTTCTGCCAGCATGAGACACGGATGAAAGAATTTCCGACATGCCCTTTCACCTCTGACCTCCAGGATGTCCAGGACCCTGGAGTTTTGATCTTTGCGAGTCCCGATGGTCAAGATGATGGATCTCTTCGCTGCTGTCATGACCCCCTCTGTGACGAGAAGATCCAGTAGATCCTCTGTATGTGAGATCCCATAAACTAGATCCCTTCGCTTTGCCCGGATTACATCCACAGCATAGGGGTTGATATAGTTTGATCCTGCTTGAGCATCAAAACCTTTGAGTATATTGAACATTTTAAATACTAAAGGTTTTTCTTAAGCCTTCACGTGCAGCAAGTCATTGTTATAACTTTTTGGCTGTGTGTGTGTGTGTGTTTTATACCTATTGCTAAGTGAAACACCTCGCCCTAGCAACAAAATACAGACAGAGGCCATTCACCATACAGATCTGTCCAGCTCAACCGGCCCTTTGTGAGATTATGTGACCAACTTTTCATAAGATGCAGCATGGCAGTCATGACTGTAGCCACACATAGTTATTAAAGTTTGCAACTGAAATGATAATCACACTGTTTCTTAAGAGCTTGATCAGTGTAAAATTCTCATTTTTAATAATTTAAATATTGTAAGCAGTGACAACAGTAACAGGTTTTGAAACATAGCTGTTTGAGGATAACCTTGTGTGTGTGTGTGTGTGGGTGAGAGAGAGAGAGAGAGAGAGACAGAGAGAGAGAGAGAGAGAGAGAGAGAGCGCATGCATGTGCGTGTGTGGCCATGTGTGGGTGCAGAAGTGGTGAACTCCCTGGATAACCCCATTCTACTCAATCTCTGAATCACACCTAGCCTATATGTCAAAAGTCAGTGACATAGATAATAATCAAAACCTCATTTTTGATGATCTTTTGCCATGTTGCACCAAACACAAGCCAAACATTTCCTTTGAAGTTATTTATTTGTGTCAAATGTGCAACACACAGTCAGTGGTGGAAGAAGGATTCAGATTATTTGCTTAAGTAAAAGTAGCAATACTGCACTCATTGTATAAATACTCCAAGTAAAAGTCCTGCATTCAACATTTGACTTGGTAAAAAGTAATTAAATCAAATCAAATTGATCTAAAAAAAAAAAAATAATATTAAATTATATGATTTAATTACTATTGCTGGTGCATTAACATGTATCTAATAGTGTAGCTAGTTGAGGTAGAGGTAGTTGTAACTACTTTATAACACTGCATTATATTTTAAAAGATGGTTAGCCTCTATATTTTGTATGTAAAATCTTACTCTGCAAAGTAACTAGTAGCCTACTAAATAACTGTCAAACAAGTGTAGTGGAGTAAAAAGTAGCCTAATATTTCGCTCTCAAATGCAGTGAAGTAGAATTATTAAGTAGCATTACATGTAAGCATTCAAGTAAAGATCAAGTATCTCAAAACTGTAGGCCTGCATGATATGAATGTAGTCTTGACAACATCATGTTTGTTGTTATTAACGACACACCTATAGTTAGATTTAAATATTGTGTTTTCATTGTGATTTTTATTTTATTTTATATTTTATTTAGGGGACGTCTTGTTGCCGTTGTAATCTTCTCACTGACTTGCCCTTGGTAACTTCTCAGGACAGTATCATGCAGAGATTACAGATTCGATTCACTTCCCGTAATACACGCCTCCTCCGTCGTGACGTAGATCTTCAGAGCGTTCCCTCTCCTTATATGGTCGGGAAGGACTCCGCTTTCCGGAATGATGTCATGATGCCCAAAGTTCGAGAAATCAGAACAGGTTAAAACTGATTTATAGAGACATTACAGTTCCCATTATAGTTAAACATGTAGAATAATATTTCTTTTCTATTTGGACCTAACAAATGAATTCCTATAAACCCCCAGACCATCAACTGTCTTCATTTGTTTATCATTTCATAGTTAATAACGGATTAATATGGAGTTAGCTTAACGTCATTTGTTTATGAATTTATTTAGATAAAACACTTGACAAACAGTTGAATTAGCTGAATTTATGCGTCAAACCATGTTAGGAAAACCTTCCATATGGATTTATAAAACAAGATATATAAAGAGAAGAATAAACAAACCAACAAAAAAGAAAAGAAAATGCACATAGTAAAGCATATTTGTTTCACGTTTAGGCTTTTGTTATTGTTTATTATAGTCAGACTCAAACTATCCTTCAGGCCTCAATAATTAATAACCTGTTCTGTTTCTTTGACACCTGAAATGACGACAGTCTGAGTTCATTTAAGCAACAACTGATGAGCCAACACAAAGCTACAGTGGAGGCACGAAGACTTTGAGAAAGCGTCGTTTCATTTCATTTTTCAGGTAAATCAGTCTGTGTCGCCCTCTAGTGTTTCATTATAAGCAGGACACACTGGTGGTTTATGAGTGTACAATAGCCCACTCTGGCCTGTCCCGCCACATTCACCTGCTGTAGAATTAGTTTCTGTGCAGGAGTGAGGCTTATAATGTATGCTGGGGAAATTAAGACAAAGTTTCCTTACTTTCAGTTGTATATAGCCCCAATCTGTTTTTTTTAACTTACAAAATACATACATTTGAGGTATATTTACATAATTGAAGGGTTTGACAAAAAAAATGTTGTTTCTCAACTGGTCCTAACAGAAAATATTGGGATGGGTTTACCAGCATTACTGGTGGAGACAAACTTTTAACAGCTTTAGAAAACACTTATATTTAGTTATTGTTTTGTGTCAGTCAGTGAATTTAAAGGCCTGTCAATTAGGCTCCTTACTTGTTTTTTTGGTGTTTGGTGTTATCTCTTTGTTTACACTTTGAGCTGCTTTTTCAGAGAGGAGCTTACAGCACACTCATTTAAAGTATGATGATTATATGATAATAGCATACAATCTATCCAGAATATACTTTTATTGACTTAATATTTAGTAATGTGTGTTATATATGTAGCCTATATGTGTTCATTTGCAATGTATGACCTAAGACCTGCCACATGCTGGGCCTTTCTTTATTTGCAACAGGACAGGAAGTAATGTTGAATAACTGAATGATGCAATAGCTGTGATTTTCCTGTTCCTGTGTATTAAATCAGTGATACCTTAGATGTCTTCAGTTTAGATTTATTGCTCAGTACAACCTGTTGTACGTTTCACAGAGTTACCTACAGTGTCACATGGTGTTAACACCTGAGAACAATGGGAGGTTTTGTATATTTATACTCTTCAGGTATAGGTCTGCGTGTGCTGAGACATAAAGTGGAGAGCTCTCAAGCTCTACAATCCCAATTTGCAGAACTGGCCTCCATCAGTAGTAAGTGAGCCTGGCCTGGCAGCTGAAACATAATCACTTAGCCTGGATCAATACTAGCACTAATGGAATTTACCTTGAAGTACTGGGATCTTGCAGCTCTTGCAACATGTTGCAACATGTTTTATTGTTTGAGTTCCTGACATGGCACACCCACTTTTCTTTTCTGTCAAACATTTACAAGAACACAGAGGCAATGTTGCTTCATTTTATCTGGTTTATTTTCTTAAATATTGATTAGTTTCTGAAGAGCTCAGAAAACAAAACATAAAAAAATGTATACAGTATTCTTATTACAAATGGTAAACATAAGTACTCCAAGTTGATCTTATATACATATAACAATGAGTGAAACCCCATTAAACAGCTTTAGAAAAAAACAAGTAAATCTTGAAGCTTTTCTAACTTAACTTCTTACAATTAAGAAAAGTACATTGGACTGTAACTCAGAAGTCAGGCAGCTTAGTCAGTTACAACTTTTCAGCCGTTTAGAGTTGGCCAACACGCCCAAGTTTGAGGCCATTATGGCTACAGCAAGAAAAGTCTCTATTGCAGGTTCTTCAACCCACTAATACTGAATTTCCCCTTTGATGGTCATGATAAGGTCCATGCAGAGCTGGGTGTAAATCAAGAAAACTTTAGTCCTGTCCAGTTCTGTAAAAACAGCACGAAACAGAAAAGGTATCCTGCTTGTTGCCATGCCCCCTCTGGTTCATGGCTACTGTCACTGTCCCGAGCCCCTCTCCAGGACGCGCCAAGGGGGAGCGCGTGGCACTCAGCAACTGTAGCGCGGCCCCCTGTCCTGCCAGTGTCGCGCCACATCATCCCAAATCCCGTGATGATTTCGGGAGATACAGCCACTCACTATCACAGGAAGCGTCCGTTTCGTTCAACTACAGTCTTTTCTCTCTCCGCCGCCGCTGACAACCACCTCAGAAGGTCTGGAGCTGCTGCGTTAACATGAGCTGGCACCCGCTGTTGACGTGGTTCATCACCTTCTGCTTCAGCTGGGCCACCTGCTCGCGCAACATGTTGGCGGTGGACGCGAGCTCCGAGTTCTGGGACTTGAGGGTCTTCACTTTGTCCTCCAGCCTCGAGATCCGCTCCAGCTTCCTCTTCCGGCATTTGGAGGCAGCGATGCGGTTCCTCATCCGCTTTCTCTCGGCCTTGATGCGCTCTTGGCTCTCCATGTCGATTGGGGAGAGAGGAGGGGTCTCCCCCGGCATCTCAGGCACGATTTGGGGCTCCTCTTTGAGCGCCGTGAGCCGGGGGAGCTGAGCTGGGGATGGCTGCCCGTAGATGGGAAGCTGCGGCGGGGCAGCAGGGAAGGACATAGTCGGTGCCGAGGTGGTGTAATTCGGTGCCGAGACGGTGCTGATGGCCGGGTTGAAAGTGTTCAAGTCCTCATACACCGGCGAGTCGGAGCGCATGGTGGCGTTGTTGTTGTAAACGGTGGCACCGGCAACAGATGAAACGGGCGGCAGGGCAGTGTTGACACTGGTCTGGGGAGCTGAGGTGACGCTCACATTAGGTGTGCCCGGCATGTGCTGGTGGTGGAGCTCGGCCAGGGCTCGGACAAACCCCTCCGCGAAGCCCTCCTGCTCGTCGGTGACATTCTTGGGGCACAGGAACTGGGTCGGGGTCGGCGTGGTGGTGATGAGCCCGTTGCTGGACTGGATGATGAGCCGCTCCAGCTCCGGGGAGGCCAGCTTCAGCAAGCCCACATCAGGGGAGGTGAGGATGTCGCTGGCTTTGGCCCGGAGGTGAGGCTTCAGAGTGCCCGTCGGGTCGGCGAGGTTCAGTGTCATGTTGTGTTTCAGCGCTTTGGGGTTGCTGAACCCGTAGCCGGCGTTGTCGCGCTGGGAGAAAGCGTTGAGTGAGTCGTCATAGAAAGTAGTTTCCATCTTGGTATACATAGAAGACAAACCAAAAAACAATGTACTATATAAAGTCTTCTACAAAATAACTCTTCGTCCCCCCTTCTCTTCTTCCTGGTTTATCAGGTGAGGGGAAAAAACACTGGTTTCCAAACGTCCTCTCTGTGCGTAAAAACTTCCAAACTTTGAGTGCGCACTTTCTTGACACAGGAATCAGGACTTACTTCTTTCAGCCAGCGACGGTCGATTGCTCAGTGCTGAGTTGTAACAGTTCACAAAGCTTTAGCCAAAGTATCCAGACGTATTGAGTCCGTGAATGAAAAGCGCCGAGCGGCTCGAGCTTGTCTCGTCAGGCAGCAGCTGTGTCCGCGCTGCCTCTCTGCCTGGACGTGTATACACTCTGAGCCGTGCAGCGTGGAGGCAAACCTTATCTGCTGCCGCCGCCTCTCCAAAAATAGCCATGATGTCATGACGGGGCTCTCCCATTGGCTGGGGGGCGTGTCGCGGGGCGGGGGCAAGCGCTCCGATAAGGCACGTTGCCTAGACGACCACCCAGAAGATTCTTCATCTCGCGGTGGATTGTGGGATGAGGTAATGCTGTAAGGCGAGCGTAAGCGCGGTGCATTGTGGGATGACGTCTTGTTTTTGAATATCCAGTTACCCGCTCTGCTGTCAGTGGCGGGACACCCAGGATTTTATCTTTTATTTGTTACACTTTTTAAAAAAAAATTTTTTATTGAAACCTTTTATACACACCCAGAAGTATTTAATTGAACCTTGTGAGATTAATAAATCATAAATCTGTTCGTCTTTATGTTTACAGTAAATGAAAATGACACTATTCTGTTCATTCAAGTTTTTTATTCTTTATCTGGCTTCAAAAGAGCTATTTTGTGATACAGTAAGAAAATTACTCTTACAAAATTCTATTCTATTCTGACATTCAAGCTTTTTCAAGTTTATTTGGCTTCAAAATACAATTTTGTGATACAGCAGGCTATAGGAAATAGCTCTTACAAAATCTATTCTGTTCTATTTTGCAAATAAAGTTTATTCACTTTTAACCAGCCTCGGATTAGCCATATTATATGATATGACACGAGTAGGCTAAATTCAAATTACCCCCTCAAATTTTTATTCTTTTCTGTTCTACAGTATTCTACTCTTTGCCAAATATTGCAGCTTAACCTGAGCTCTAATTTCTGTGGATTAGAAGTGGAGAAAGTTGTGAGCTCCAAAAACATGGAAAAAGTGAATGAAAACCATTATGTGAAAACAAATTATATATTTTTCCATGTGTGTGTGCACTCATGGTGGAAAGTCTTCTTGTTCTGACTGTCATTTTGCTTCTCAGTCTGGGATATCACGGTGGTCTCTGTTTGGTGGTCCCCTATAAATTGTCCTATATAGCACACATACACACAACACTTCCCACATTTAGACTACACTGCATGCTGAGGGAGTTAAAATTTGACACCTGGACAGGATAATATAAACATGGACGTATTTACATATATAATAAATGCATTAAAGCTCAGTTATTTACCTGAAGTGTAGAGCCAAGTCCATCTTATTGGGTCATGTACTTACCAGTTCTTTCTTCCCTTCAGTCATTAGGACACGGATTTAATAGAACTGTTTTTGCTTTTACCACTGCATAGACCACACATCTGAAAAGCTACATTTAAGACCTTTTATTTCTGCTACAACTGCAAATTGTTAAAGATAGATCTACAGATGTCTGTTCGTCCTCATAAAGAGCAAGTACATTTCCCATTATCCATGTCAGGGTGTGTAATTAGTGTACTGCAGTCCATTGTCCCCTGGCCCTTGGTCAGAAATCACAGCTGGTTTAATTGCAGGTTAACCATGTGTCTTATGTGTTCCCCTCTAGTCTTCCACACTCCCACTGTCTGGGTCATCTTCTGCCCTGCCATCTTTACTGCCTACTATCTCCAGCGCACCATGTCTAAATATGTCCCCCTTGTGTGACAAGTAAATCAGTCCCCTGGCGCTGGCTGGCTCAGAGAGGCACCTAAGGAGGATGAACCGGATCATAAAACACCACCACAGTCTGACTTTTTATGGCTGCTAATGTTGTCTTTATGTACTGTTGTATATGTCAAACCATGACAATCAATAAAGTTGGATATAATCTGATCTAGCTCTGTTTTCTGTATTTTTTGTGCAGTTTCTTTTTTGATTTAAATGCTTTACAGAAGATTGCTATGCTTTATGGTCATGCACACACAAGGGAAAGGTTAAGGTAGATCTTAACGTACATACATACACCTTCTTGGGACTGACATAATAACAAACCTCTTCTCTTCATTTTCATTACTTTTTCCTGGGTTTCTTTAGATGAACATTAACAGATGGCTGTAACTCCAAATGTTGTGGACAAACCTATAAAGTCTTATTCTGTCATTTTCTGTCAGTTTCATTCACTTTGTTGTACTTTTATAACAATTGATCACTCTGGGGATGAAATAAGGGGAAGCAGAATAAGGGCAAGTTGTTTAGTCGCTTGTTTACACTCAATGTTCCACTGGCACATTATGAAATATTTATCCACTTTGACTCATTCATGTATTCATGGCTGCTTTTCTTCTGAATTAAAGCGCATTAAAGAATCATAAGTAGGTGGTCTAGTGGCCCACCACTTGACAGCAGGGATCCTCATGTATGACTTCCCCCATTGTCCCAAATAGACGAATGAAGTGAGGGTAAAACATATGATGTCATTTAAAGTTATTATTTAATTTTAATTAAAGCCCTTTTCAGAGTCACATCCCATGGCAAAAGTCAGACCTTGGTAAATTCTGTTTTATATACTTTCAAATAGTGTTTAATACAGAACCCTTAAATGTTTCAATATGGCTGGAGCGCCGGATGAATTGGGTCTGCTTTTCTTCCCTTGTCGCCATGCGTAAAGTTATGAAGAGGTAACCACAGCATGGTAGTTTGCCAAGGTAATTTTCTGTGTAGGAATGTATGGGAAAATTAGCATGGAGGAACCCTGTTGTTTAAGTGACTATTCAACATGAGGTTGGGATATCCTGCTGCTGTCTTGGTTCAGGGCTTGGACATTTAGTCGCTTGTGGTCACATACATACTCATTCAGTACTGTCCTCGCATAGGACAGAGGCAGAGGCCTAGGAGGGAGGAAGCCCATTGTTAAGAGTGTGGAGAAATGCTGACAAAAAGTAACCACGTCCAACTTATAATAATGCAAATAAAATAACTTAATAAAATAACTTTTGAAACAATTCAGTCAGTCAGCAGACCACAATGCACTGATTTTAGCTGATTCACTGGTGAAACAGGGACTCTTATGAAAACTTCTGATTTGTGGGACTAACTAGAGACTTTGTGCTCTTATTGAATTATTTCTGGTTGGTGGAGCTAACTGCAGGCTCTCAGGACTTTGGGAAGTGAGGTTTCAATTCTGTGGAAAAAACAAACTACAGCAGCATAGATGGAGAGGTAGCAGGACAACATAGCAGTATTTTGCTGCTTTCCATCTGTAGTAAATCCAGAATAAATAATAATAATATGGCTAAATGCTGCACTTCAGAAACATCTGTTTCTTATGGACATCATTTGGTCAATGCCATTCTGCAACTAAAATACTACTAACAGGGCATGTATAGTGTGTACACAGATGGCAAAAAGTGAGGTTGTCATAGTAACATTTAATCCAGGGACAATAATATCCACCATCTAAAGCTGCCGCATGTGTAAATGTGTTTGCTCCTATCAATCTTGCTAACTCACAGTCTTGACTATATAGTAAAGATTTTCAAAACACATTTAAACATCTTTTTTATTTTATTTTATACTAAACAGGCAGTGGTGATTCCACTTCTTTTCAAGTTCCTTTCTCTGCATCTGTGTTTTATTTTCAAGATTTATAATAACACAGACTCCCACACAAACAAACATGTTTTTCAAGTACTGTGTTCCTGCTCAGCTGCATCCTGACCTGAGGTGGTACAATTGGGCCTTCTGAGTTGTCTAGTCTTTAGCCTTTCCTCCCATTAACCCCTGCTTCTCACTGAACTTTTTTGTCATTATCTCCCCCTCTTTCCTGACTCTCTCCTCTTTCACTCCCCCCAATCCTGATGTTACCTCTGCACTGCTTTTCCCTCTATGCTGGATCCCAAATGTCCTCCACTTATACCCCCCACACACTTTGCTTTTCTCTTATCTTTCTCCTCCTCCTCTCTCTCTCTCTCTCTCTTTCTCTCTCGTCCCTCTCATCTTACTCCTATCAGTGGCCGTCCAGGCAGCAGGATTTCCCCTGTGATGGAAACAGGCTGTGGCCCAATTGTATTGTTTCAGCAGTTCTTTTCAGTAAAATCTCTGTGTGCTCTCAGTGTTAAACCAGTACACTGGCAAACACACTGCACAGTACAAAGGACAAGCACAAGTGTAAAGCCATCGAAGCATTAAAAAAAACAACTTTTGGTCTTTACGTCAAACTGAACATCCCTAGAGGTTTGCAGGGTGAGTGAGAGACAGTGAGACAGACTGTTGAAGCTTTTGAGACAGTGCACACTCACAATGGTCTTACCCTGTGAGAACAATTGTTGTTTCAGCTGTTACGTGACGGGGAAAAAAAGGAGAAAAAAAAGTAGATTGTGTGTCGGACTGGCCTGTAAGTGTGTGTGTGTGTGCACGTCTGGGTCTGCCTTTACTGTAAGTGCACACATTTATAAAAGCATTTGTTATTTGTTTGTCTTTGCACCAACATTTAGAACGGTGTCTACATCAGTGATTCCCAACCAAGATTATGGAGTAGCTCAACTAATTTGATAAAATAGAAATTACGATTAAAAAAAAAATGTATTATCCACGTATTGAGTCAGCTATAACACCTGAACACCACACTTCTTTGATTAAGAGTGTGTAAAAACTAGTTAGCATGCGAGCAGAGAAGTTGAAACAGTTAGCTAAAGGTCATGGGTAAATGGTTAAAATAGCTAAAAGTAATGGGTAAGTGGTTGAAATTGTTATCTAAAGGTAATAAATGGTTAAAACAGATAGCTTAAAGTGATGGAAAAATAGCTGATAGTTAGCTAAACATAATGAAACAGATAAAAGTGACAAATGGTTAAAGTACTGGACAAATGGTTGAAACGTCTGGTCTCTGCCAATGTAAGTGGCATCCACTAATATATTCACTTTTATATCATTAAAACATAATTAATATCCACTTTGAAATTAAAAGTGAAATATGAGGGTGGTGTCTCATGTAGCCTACATCAGCTCATCTGACAGAACGGTGGGTGTAGCCTACGTCTGACAAAAAAGGTTGAGAGACTGGTCTGCACGATAGAGAGGGAATGGGAATGTGGACCGGATTATCTGCCTTAATTTAGCCTCCAGGACAAAAACAATGACATCGATGCACCTTTCAATAACAATTTCTGTTTTTTTCCCTGTCTGTTAAAACAGCAGGTTATTCCACACCTCCTTCCTTCTTTTCCTCTTTGTCCTTCTCCTACACCACATCTTTCATTCTCCCAGATTGCCTCCTTTCTTATCATCTTTACCTGAATTGTGTGTAGTGCACACACACACACACACACACACACACGCATACACACACACGTGCCCATCCTCACACATTATTAAGATAGTGTGGCAGCCATTTTTTTAATGAAAAATGAAAGACGCAGCTAAGTGACAAATGCCCCTCTTTCCCTTCTAGATTTACGACGTGGTGTAAAGGGAGGAATCATTGTGGTTGATTACTACACACACGCTGACACACACACACATTGAATCTCCCTGAGTGATGTCTCATTGTTCCACCCTTCACAAAGTGTAGAATGAGTGTTTGATGCCCATCTTTGACAGGGTTTTGCAGCTGCTGTTTTAATTAATTTGCCCATAAAATGAACCATGATCCCAGCAGCCTCTCTGGCACCTTCAGCCACAAAATACTTTATTAGCTTTGACAATTAATCGTCGTTAACTACCCAGACTAATCACATCTTAGATTTATTGGTCAGAATCATATGGAATATCGATTGGCTCTTCCTCATTTTGACCCTTTCAGCGCACTGTAACTCACTTCGGCGAGTGTACAATGACATCATTGGGTAAGCTTGGGCACACTGCAAGTTCTTTGACTTTACCTTTGCTATTTAGGCTACAGATGTTTTTTTTTAAATCACAGTTAAGGCAAGAGAACAAGTTCAGTTAAAGGGTTACATAGACTGGGATTTGTATGTTTGTGGGGGTGCTTGTCTGCATGCGTTTTTATTTGTTGTCTCAGAGTAATTTAATCTATGAGAGTGGGTCTGGGCCTCATTATGTAAATTATATAACCTCATCTAAAAAGAAAAGCAGAGTGAGCCACAGCAGGACTCTCTCTCTCTCTCTTTTTCTCTCTCTCTCTCACACACACACACACACACACACACCAAAGTGTACACTCAGAGGCACACAGAAGCACTAACGTACACAAACACACACATACAGACAGGCAAAATGGCCTTTTTGACACTGCATAGTAGGTTGTGTGCACATATGCAGCCTGTGTGTGTGTGTGTGTGTGTCTGCGTACACTCAGAGACCTGTATGAGTCCTCAGCTGGCTCTGTTCAGCCTGTAACAGGGAGGCGAGTGTGTGAGTGTGTCACCAGGGAGAATGATCGATAGCTATTAAAACCCACCAGTGCCTCAGTCCAGATGGAGGCCTATTTGTGTGTGCCCGTGTATGTGTGTGTGTGTGTGTGTGTGTGTGTGTCTGTTTAGCCATGATCAAGCACCGTGTTTGTACAGGTGGGACACTATATGGCAGCAATGCTAACCTGTTCCACTCCATTTACCTCTGCAAGCTGGGAGACCTTACCAACCGCACAAGGTGTATGTGTGTGTGTGTTTTTGTTTTAGCATGTCTCGGGCTGCATTTGTGTGTTTGTGTTGTTTGTGTGTTGTAGTTGTGTGTGTGCAAGTGTGACCATGAGGTTGTCAGCGTGTGTTTGGACTTGCTGGTTATTCTGGCCTGGCTTTTCAGAGGCAATAAAAAAGTAAAGAGAGAAGAAGGAAGGGGGTGACAGGACGGAGCAATTGTTTTAAGACGAGCAGCAGTTTCAGTCTGTGGTCGAGAGAGACCGAAAGAAGGAAGAATGGAAGTTTGTTCTTTTTCATTTACTGAAGAACAGAGAACATAAATACGGGATTGCCAGAGAGAGAGAGAGAGAGAGAGAAGCTTTAACAAATAAAACACGACTCAGGACTCAGTGAATATTTTGCTTAAATTATATTCAGGCTTTATTGGATATATGATGAGTATAAGTGAACTCAATCTTGGAGAATGCAGTCCTATGAAACAAGAGATAAGCAACTTTACAAAAACAGACTCCTCTCTCTCTTCTCTTTCTTGCTCTCTCTATCTATCTCTGTCTCTCTCTCATGCACACATGCACTGTGCACACGCACACACACTCACGCACACAGAGATCACCCTCACCACTCTCCTCTGAGACAGCTATGAAACCTGATCACAGATCAATACTGAGTGGTGTTATGGTTGTAGGGGAGGGGGCTCAGACTTTGATGGTCATCTGGCTGTTGGCTGAGGGATATCATACCACTTTATACTGTACTAAGACCATGGAAAATACTGCTCTCTGATTGGGTGGCAGGTGTCAATTAAAATGACATACCAGGACGCCTCAAACATTGTTCAGATCAAGAGTTTAATCGCTATTTCAAGTGTATTTCAAAGCAAGCCTCTGTACCTTTTGCTGAACAACAGCCAATGTGGCCAGTGAGCTAATTTCTTCTTTCTAAAGTTACACAGACTCACTTCAAGTTTTCAGGGTTCATGGGAGCCTATGGCCTGTATTAGAATGCCGGTAACCATAGCAACAAAACTGAAACTCAGTAAAGGTTAAACCAACTTATGGTTAAATCAAAGGTGCTCACTCTGTCAAAAGAACCTGAAAATCATTTCTGTGTTTCTTTTTTGCTTTGGTAAGTTGCCATGGTGTAACCCAATATTGGAAAATACTGGACTCCGTGGACAGGACTCATGTCATGCATTAGTTTTCCTAATTGGAACGCCTTGTTGTGCATATTACCAGATGCTGTATATTGACACCAGAGAGACCCAGCAGTACATGTGTGAGTGACAGCAGTTTGTTCTGTTTCCCAGTATTACCCCAGTCACTGCTGTCTACCTGTAGCTGTCAGTTTGTGTGTGTGTGTGAGTGTGTGTGTGTGTTGGCACGTGTACCTCCATTTCACAACACAGAGTCAACAAAGAAACTCACAATCCATCAATCTTTACTCTCGTTCTCTGATTTTTCCCTCCCTTTTATTGTTCAACCCGTTTCTTTTTTTTTTTTTATTATATACTTTTGTCCCATATCACAATCTTCATTCTTTTGCTCTGGGTGTTCCCTCTCCCTGACTCTCTGGTATCATTGTGGGGATTTGCTAATAAACGTGTTGGTTGTCCTGTTGCCGTGCCAACCGAGCAACAAATATTTTTAGCTATGTGGCACCTTCCACCAACATTCCAGGATCTGCTGTTTTGGAAAGT
This sequence comes from Macquaria australasica, assembly GCA_005408345.1. Taxonomy (NCBI): domain Eukaryota; kingdom Metazoa; phylum Chordata; class Actinopteri; order Centrarchiformes; family Percichthyidae; genus Macquaria; species Macquaria australasica. The sequence goes on from SEMN01000676.1 coordinate 52,560, forward strand.
TCTTCTGTCAGTCGTCTGTCTCTCCTCCTTCCTTCATTCTCCATCCAACTTTTAGCCCTACCCCCTTTCTCTCTCTCTCTCTCTGTCATCCTTCACTGTCTCGCCCCTCCTCTTTCCTGCCTCCCTCTAGATAAATGGACTCTTTGTCTCCTGGTAAAAATGAACTTGAAAACAGTAGTTGGGACAAGTGGTTCTGTCTAACAGCAGGAACACACACTGTGTGGGCACTAATGCATATCAGTAACTGCTTTGTTATTATAACTGGCTAAATGGAGTTTTGACATGCCCAATGCTCTACTAAAATATTATTACCACACCACTAGTGTACTGCATATACTGTGTACACTTAATATAGCCTGAGAATAACAAAGATATAGCATTCAGTTATGACTGTATAGGTCATAACCTATCATGGTTAAGGTCATGCAAACAGTAATCCATAGCATGGTGTCAGTGCAATGTGCAGTATATACAGTATAAATAGGGAGTGGATGCAATGACGCAGAAACCTCTCAGTATTATGCAGGACTTTTCTCTGACCAGTGGTGGAAGGTAACTCCGTACATCAACTCAAGTACTGTACTTAAGTACAGTTTTGAGGTGCTTAACCTTTACTTGAGTATTTCCCTTTCATGCTACTTTATATATATTGTGTAAACAACAAATCCTCCAAATTAAATGACAAAATGTGTTGTTTGTCCATGCCACATAGAATCCTTTTCTATATGTAACACATGATATAGATTAAACTATCCAACAGTATAAAAAGTAGTTAGAATTAGCTTTATATATTTATTTTATATATTTTACTTACTGTACTTAAGTAAAATCTTGATTGCAAGTCTTTTACTTGTGCTGGAGTATTTTTACATTGTGGTATTGCTTACTTTGAGTAAAGGATGTGAATACTTCCTCTACTGTCTCTGACACAGTCCTAAAAACTGAGCATGATAATTTTCAGTAAGGTGTAACTGTTTCCAATGTTACTACATGTTGTAGCTGTTGGGTCTGTGTATACATAGTACTGTTATAAATGCAGAGATGTTTCAGAGACTGAGGTGACAGATAAGAACTTCCCCTAATTGATATGCCACTTCGATTTTATTTCAAGTTTTCCGTCCTGTTCGTCCTTTGTGAACCTGAATCAGTGATTAGTGAATCCTCAGTTAATCATTAGATTAAGTTATGACTTGGCCGAGTTATTGCTGGGCTGCTGACAGGCGATCAATTCTGATAGCGTGAAATCTGAAACTTCTGACAAGTGATATACAAGCGGAGCCTGGGAATGTGCCTGCCTAAGGATTTACGTGCAGGCCTGCACACACACACACACACACACACACAAAGTTAGATCAGCTTGAGAGCTACAGTAGGGGCTATCACTTGCATGCAGCAGCAGTGCAGCTTTTTGCAGTCCTGCAGCATGTCTGCATGCTGATAGAAACCAGGAGCGGTGGAGCTCTGCGAGGCATCCAGCTGATTTGGTCCGTCTCGTACAATTCATTTTAAGGGTTTAAAATATGATATGACAAGTGCGTAGGTAGATAAATCTCCACCATACGAAGCACAATTCATTTCCTTATATTAACTATGATTTTGCTCCTGTTGTAGCTCCACTGATCACTGTAAGGACAAGAAGTATATTCTGAACTTAGACTGTTGTTGTAAATTGAGCTTTTCAGCATCCTGCAGCTCAGAGTGCAGGATTTGTGAGATCAATGCTGGTATACAGTGTCTGATTGGCTATCAGTGTTTTTGTCTGACGTTACAGATTCTGGTAATTTAATGTGCCCTTTGTGTTTTACTGTATGTGTGCAGGTGTTTTGGTGACCTTTACATACACTTAAATCAGTAGGAGTCAATAGCCTGTGTGTCTTTGAGTAATCAATGTGTACAAACTAGACCAGTAAGTGTGCAGTGGGAGTGCTTCATTTCGATCTAATTTCTTACAAAGTTCTCAGAAGAGATAGCGATCTTGCATCATGTAGGATATGTGTGTTTGTACCTCATTTGAGTTTGAGGTGGCTGCAATCAGTGGCTAACTCTGTGGAATGCACTTCCACCCTCTCAACCAATCATTAATCTGTATTTACTCAGTGTAGCTCGGGGCACTCTGGTCGTGAGAAATCTTTCCTAAATCACCTCTCTGTTTTAGCACACTTGATTGTGTGTGTGTGTGTGTGTGTGTGTGTGTGTGTGTGTGTGTGTGTGTGTGTGTGTGTGTGTGTGTGTCTTTCTGTGTTTGTGTGTGGATGTGTGTGCAGTCAGACTGGTTTGTCAGAGAGGAATAGAAAAAAGTCTCAGCCGAAACTGACTCCAGTGCATGCACATGCTGTCCGTGTTTCACATACAAACACACACCAGTGATTGAGTGAGCAGTTGGAATCCTGTCTGCACTTAAAGTCCTGCCTCTATCACAGAAGGTTAAGGGCTACGGCTCTTATCACGTACTGAGACTGTGTGTGTGCACATGCATTAGCGTGCTTGTGTGTGTTAGTATAACCCTGTGCACATGTGTGTGTGTGTGTGTCCATGTTTGAGAAAACACAGACTGGCTCATGGGACTGCTCAGGCTGTGTGTTTTGGCTCTGTCAGGCAGACCATTACTATGGCGTCAAAGGTCAGGTGGTCTGGCCAGAAGGCCCAGATATATTTGTATGTTTGAATTAGGTATTCAGGCCTGATGAATAACCTCTCTGGGAAGTTGATGTGCACTTCTTTAGTTCCCAGCACGTTTTGTGAGATTCTCAAGACACTTCCCAAGACCGCTCTGTATGTCTTTGTGCGGCTGAAGGGTTAGATGGTGATGAGACAGGCCACCCTGTAAGGTCACAGGTTTTATACCTGTTACACCCTGAAATAAAGTATCCTTGAGCAACACTTAGCTGTGTAAAAGCGATTACAAGCAGCTGTAGAAACTCTGGTGATATGCATTAAAATATGAACATATCCCACACGTTGTCAAGCCAGCCCTCCTTTTCTCCACGACCTGGGAGCTATTATTGACTTTGGAAACCATGTTGTCTGCTGTTCAGCAGGAAAATTATTAGACCATCTCTTTTACATGACACATGGATAAATGTTTTACATAAAATCACAATATCAAAGTACGAACATTCATGATTCAATGACAAGAAAGTGAATGACACATGTTTTGTTAATACGCCACCAGGAAGCTTTCTTTAGATCGATAGTCCAGTGGTACTAATGAAAGCATAACACACAGCAATCCTACTACTAAAAGCATACTAATACCAATCATAAAACTAATTTCAACACCAATAATACTAATAATAATTCTAATACTATTCACAGAAACTCTTCAGAAATATTGAGATAGCAGATAAGGAAAGCAAGACTAATAGATAATATAGAGATAATCTGTGGTTGGCAGACAGTAGAAAGTTGTGCAAGGAACCGTTCTGCAGCCCCCACATAACCAGGTTGCCTGAAGTCAACATGCGGCCAGGCTGACCCACTATCTCACTTCTTCTCCTCTCACTGTCTCTTTCTGTTCTTCAGTACCGCCTCTCCTGCTTCTTCAGTCGTTCTATCAGGTGTCATCGTGCATTTTAGCAGCCTGCTTTAATAATGAATGTCCAGAGGTCTCTGTTTGTCTCTTTTTCTTTCTCTCTCTTTAAATACAGGTCAACAACCATGTAAATCCTGGCTCATTCCTCAGTGGTTCTGCGCAACCCTCATTGTCTCCCTGGTCTCTGCACGCAAAGGTAATTGTGCAGACATATCACACGTCTTCAACTTTACCTGCGCATACGGATCTGTTTGGTCTGCAGTCTCACTTTTTCGGTGTCCTGATGGTCCAAGGGGACATTGGTGGTCCCTCTATCTCTCTCTGTTTCCATTTGCCACTGTAAACCATTAAAGCAATAGTTTGACATTTTGGGAAATACCCTTATTAGCTTTCTTACTGAAAGTTAGATGAGAAGATTGATACCACTCTGTAGTCAGATTACAGTCATCAGACAGTTAGCTTATCTTAGCACAAAGCGTTTTAGAGGTGCTGGTAGGTGGATTTTGCACAGAGTCAGGCTAACTGGTTCCCCCTGTATCCAGTCTTTATGCTAAGCTACAGCTGCTGCCTGTACCCATGCATAAATGTCATCATGTCATGTAAAATGTTTTGTTTCAGTTATGTGTGAGGCTGTGTGTATATATTTATTTAATTTCCAGTGTCGGGGGTCTCCTGGGACATTATGTGTAGGCTGTTCATCTTTGCATGAGATCAGTATATTGCTGCTGTTAGATGATGGTGGGTTTACATACCATGATGTTTGATTTGCTGTTTATTAATTTATTAATGTGTGTGAATAATTTCATGAGGGATGGGTCATGTCAATGGAGAGAGACATAAACAGTAATAAAAAATAAAACTATTAACTAAGTGTATTTCTCAAAACAATTCCTATAAAATGAAGGTTAAATTGCAAAATAATCAAAGAAAACAAAACCTGAAATGCTGTCAGTAATAAGGTTGTCTTTAACCTTTTGTGTACACCACATACACATTCAGCCATATCCTTACTGTTTAACTTAACTTAACTGAACAGACTGAAATGAGCTGCTGAGGTTGCAGGTGCATGAAATAAATGCTGTATTTACGTTCGTCAGGACTTCTCAGCTCGTATTTGTGAACAAACTAAAGCCAGTGGTGGTAAGTGAAATGCAGCTGATTGGTAAATTTACTTTAATTGCTTAATTGTGTCTCGTCTGTCAAGCCCACATATCTAAATGACATTTCCAGACTGACATGCATTCAAACGGGCAGCGGAGGAAGTCGTTTTGGCGTAATAGCGATAAATGAGTGGGCTAACTGGCACTAATTACGCATTGTGCATGTATGTGTGTCAGAATATGTGAGTCTTTGACAGGCCGGGTAGAGACACCTACGATAACACAGCTGTGTCTTATTCCCCTGGGTCTGGGAGTGATTATATTGGAGCTGAATGACTCCCTTTTTATTATTGCTTTTCCCATTTCTTAATGTGTTAGATTTCAGCTTTACTTCTGCTCATGTTTTGCCCATTGTGTTCTTTCTGTATAGTGTGTGGGATGGAGAAATGGAGAGACGGATGGAGAGAATGGACAGACGTCACTGTCAGTCGATGTAGGAGCTCTCAGACACTCACACACTTTCATTCAGCTCATCACAAACGCCCCGCTGTCTTTATCTGTCTGGGCTCCATGCCGGTTAGCAGTGGGCGCGTGACGTTATAGGGGAGTAGGATTCCATTGTTTGCTTTTGACGTTCGTCCGCCCTCAACCGCGCGTGTGTGTGTGTGCATCTGTGTGTCGACGTGGTTTTGTGAGGGGACATATTCGTGTGTGTGTGTGTGTGTGGTTTTGCACAGCAGAGAAGTGAAACCAGTGTAGCCTCAGCGACAGCACCATCCTCTCTCTTTCAACCATAACGTGAAATTCACACATCGAAAGAGCTCTGTGTCACATACAGCCGGCTCACTGGCCCGCTGTTTCTGTTGATGATGTGCTTTATTTTGTAGCCACAGTTACAGCAGAAATTGCAACCATCAGGTTTATGGATTATATGTTGACAGCCACATTTAGATATTGCACATGAAGAACACAAAACGTGTGAGGACTGCGCTGCTACCCCAGGAGGCTAACCTGTTTGGATAATAGGCCATCGAGGTGGCATCTCACAGCCATATGCCAGGATTGAGTGCCATTCTGCCAACATACTCTTACTCATACTCTTTTCAGCCGTGACTGTGCCATGTTGGATGTGTGCTGTAGGTGATTGGGGTAAACAAATCCCTGACACGAGGACAGGCCTCGGTGGAGCATGGGTTCTGCCTTTCAAGAGCAGCAGGAAGGACTCACAATGAAACTACTCAGGCTGCTTCCTTTCTGTGCAGAAGCACTGAAAAGGAGGCACGGAGCCAATTTCTTCTCCTCTAGCCCAAGGTGGGGTTATTTATAAAGACCTGCTCAAGAATTTGGGAACATACAGAGCAAATAGTTTGATGGGCTGCTACCTGATTGATTGATGACTTTGTTTGTCAAGGTGTTGCAAAAGCTGCTCAGGTGTTACATTAGCACATATTAAAGACACACCACGCCACATTATGCGGCTGTTTTGTCATATTCCCAGTGCACAAACTTGCTGAACGCACTTTTTTTCTCATGCACCGTGCCATGCGGTAAGAAATAAGGAAAGGCGCTGATGCATACACTTGAGTCATTGTGCCCATGCACCTGAGAGCTGTGTTTATTTTCCCCGATGCTGTACATGCAAGCTCTGTTTTGTACGTCGGTCCTGAGAGCAACTTCCTGAGGTTCTCTCCAAGCTTCCTGTCTGAGAAGTCAGAGGTTATCTGCGAACCCCGCCCCCTTTCAACCCACACAGGTCCATGCAGCTGTTTCCTCTGATGATTATGGATCAGATTGAAACGCACACACATGTTCTGGGATTTCAGGAAGGCCACAAAAACGTGTAAAAAACTACTGGAAGAATAGTTACGTTTCTGCAAAGTTGCTGTTTCCTTTTTTGCTGGGAGGATGCTTTTCTGTGTCTGATGTGTTCCCTGACTTCTCTTTTTCACATCAGTGTGAGTTTGTGTGTGTGTGTCGAAGGGCTGTGGTCGTGGTCTCAGTTCTAGGACAGGAACTATATTCCAAACGTGTGTGTGTGACTGTGTGTTTTTTGAACATCTGCTCCTCGTTGGCTTTGTTTTCCCTCCTCTGCATGGCCCACCCTTGTACTGGGTGCTGGACTCCCAAGCTCTTCTGTTGAAAAAAGAGAGGAATACAGAGATGGAGAAGAGATGGAGGGAGAGAACATTTCTGCGGCCATTTCTGTAGAGTGTTAAAAGAATTTGATCTCATTGTCAAGTGATTAGCATCAGTTGCTTTTTGCAGGCTCCAGTTCTCTGTTCCCACTTTTCTTTACCCCTGTCTCTTTTCTCCTCTTCCCACTTTGTTTTCCTTCGCTCTGCTCTTCCTTCCTCCTCACTGTTTCTCCTGTGGCCTTGCTCGCTCCGTCCACCTCCCTCAAGGCAGCAGATGTTGGGTCTGTGTCCAGATGTTTTATGTTTATCACTCTCCAATCACATCTTTAACAACCTCTCTAACAGTAAACATTTACTCTCCTCTGCTGCCACACTGCACAGGACCTGGCACGAGAAGAGAAAGGCTGACATTCTACAGAGAGTGAACGAGAGCAAAAGAGATAAAGGACGGGAGAGAAAAGTATGTAGAGAAATCCATTGCCACCTACACCTTCACATGCTTGTTGCTGAGAGCGACAGCTGTTCTTGTTCTCCTCCTCTCAAACACACAATGCACCGGTGCACACACTCACTCACACACACACACACACACACACAGATAGACTCAGGTATGCACGCACTTCATAGTTTCTGTACTGGTTTGAGTCCAACATCTTCTCTGCTGACAGTGTCGACTTAACAACAAAGAGAGCGTTCTGTCACTCGCGTGCAACCAGACTCCAGCACAAAAAGGAAGTCTTCAGATCTGCTTTTACACTCACTCCAGAAATCACTCATTTTTGAAACACAGTGCTTACATAGCTGCATTGTTCTTGGTTTAACCAGCCACTCTGCAGGCTCTTCTTCCTCTTCTGACTCTTATCCATCTGGCATCTTTGTTATTTCATATGTGTCATCCACAGAAATGATCCTGGGAGGGATTTTTATTGATATGTATTTTACATTTGACTGAGACATAATAATTCTGTCCCTGCTGTGGTCTCACACGCACCTACGAAGGGAAGCATCGGCTATTAATATTGAGCAACTCAGCAGTGAGATACCAATAACAAGGTCATAAATAGCTCTTTCTGCACTTCACCTGGCTTGTTCTGGCTTGGCGGTTTGATAGAGAGACTAGAGCACATACCAGCACATAGACATGCAGATAAATGCCCATGCATGCTTACACACCTTCGTACAAACATTTATATATGTGTGTGTGTATTTGTACCCTATATAAATTAACATCTGTTAAATCTCTAAACAACATATATCATCTAGAACCCCATCTGTAAACTGTATATTGAACATTGCTTAATTGTGGGTTTTGTGCTTTTATTGTATTTTATTTGTTTGTTGTGCTGCTCCCCAAAATGATTGACAAGGTTTCATTTTAAGTTTCATTAACAAACAATAAGATATAGATATACACAGTTTTAGTCATGCTAGCAGCATGGTTTTATGGATGGCAATGTTGGTCTGTTTGTTCACCACCTCAAGACTTTATTGTGTCTTTATATTGTGCAGACATTCATGTTCCCCATAGGATGAATCCTAATGACTTTCGTGATCCCTTAACTTTTACCTGCAAAACTATTCCCGTCAGCCTCAGCTGTACTTTGTGTTTAGGGCTAATTAGCAAATGTAAGCATGCTAACACGCTAAACTACAATGGTGCACATGGCAAACATTATACCTGCTAAACATCAGCATATTAGCTTTGTCACTGTGAGCATGTTAGTATTCTGATGTTAGCATTTAGCTAGCATTTAGCATGGCTGCAGACTCTTAGGCTGAATTCACACCAAATCAGGTGTTGATCAGTGACATCAGAAAGGTTGTTAAACACAAACACAAATATAATGTAAATGTACAAAGCATCAGAAAAATCAGTAGTCAACCTTTTTAAAAAAAATGTTTTTAACACATAGACACACAAGTAAAAGCAACAGGGAGTTGGACAGACAGATCAGTGGCGAAGAAGCAAAAGGAAAGGCCAACTGTCAGAGAGACAGCTGATACTCCAGTGAGTGACAATGCTGAACCTCAGATTGCTGGACTTGACTGCAGGCCCAGACTCTGGCACTGAGGTGTGACCCTCAGCTTGATGACATGGCACCCTGCTGCCAATTAGGAAGGATTCCCTCCCTCCTCTCCCCTCCTCTCTTTCACCTTCCCCATCTCTTACACTTTTGTCTTGTACAACCTGTTCTGTGTTTTATCTGGCTGATTGATGGACTGCTGTAGACCAGTTTATTACTTCCACAGGGTTTTTGGACATGGACACAGCTCACCCAACACTAATCTCCTCCTCCTCCTGCCTTCTTCCTCTTGGCTTGGACATCAATCCCACTACTGTGTCTTACCGCTTTCACTCCCTGAGGTTTCTGCTCCTCTTGTTGCTCCCCCGCATCACTTATACAGGTGATGACATCCATCTCATGTCGCGGCAGACAGGCTGCTCTGTATGATGTCCAGTTGCTTAATCCTTCACTTATATCCAGTTAGCCACTGTTAGCCTTCCGACATGCCAGGCAGGGGACATGGAGCCGGGGAGTGAGGCCATCAGACAGACAGCTGCTGCTCTGGGAAGACAGTCCAACCTCCCCCTGCCCTCCCTCTACTACCCTAAACACACACACGCACATGTATACACTTCATTGTACCTTTTAAATAGATTCCCTCACCTCTCTCTTCTCTCCTTCTTATACCTTCTGTAAAAACACACACATAGTTTATGAAGAATAATACATGCACATACTGTCTGCACACACACTGAGTAATTTTAGTGCTGACATGGCGGCAGGATAGACCGTGAGAATTCGGCAGATCAGACAATAACAAAGAACAGAAAGAATCAGGACCTAAAGGCTTACCAGCTGGGGTTTTTCATATCTCACTTTCATTTTTTTTTCTTCTTTAAATTCATCTTTATTTGTTCCGTTTAGTTCCATATAGAGCCCCAGCCAGGACAGTAGCAGCACATTTATTCTGTATACAGACCAAAAGTAAAAACAATTCATAAGTCACAGACAATAGGAAAGTTTTCCTCCGCGTGCCAGCAGTTGTACTTGGCTCGTTTATCCAAAATTTATAGCGGAGTTCTGATTGAGCCTTTTTCTGCTGAGTGACTGGAAATAGTAAGTGGTGACTTTCCCTACTCACACATTTACAATGGTGCTGGCAACATCCTTACATTTGCCTGTATGTGACAGGAAACAGCAAAGAGTTTAGCCTAACTGCTTATAATGTACACAACATGGTGAGACGTGTGTTTATGGTTGATAAAGCAGCAATGCTAGTAAACAGGACTGTGAATCCACATGCTTGCATAAATAAGAAGACACACACACACACACACACACACACACACACACACACACACACACACTTATTCATTCCACTTAGTGGTTCTGAGAAAGCGCAATGCTCTGAGTCATGAGTATGGAGCAGAATTCAATCATCGTTTTCCCTCTGGTCTCTGAGCTTGATTCCCATTAGACACACACACACACACATACACACACACACATTTTCCCATCAACACATCACTATTATCCAGTGCTGTTTAGTGGCTAATGAATTTACATGCCCACCAACCAATGAGCTTCTTTACCACTCGTATAAAACACAAGGCCTGAGTGCATATTGGGCGAGTGTGTGTGTCTGCACGTGTGTGTGTGTCTGCCCTTGGGTATATCAGTAATGAAATAAAAAGGCTGATTTCATGGTAATTGCTTACAGTACAAGTCCCATCCCATATTCCATAGCTTAATGTTTTAAATGGCTGGAGTGGAGAGAGATAGAGGGATAAAATCTAGACTTTAGAGGGAAAGGAGATAAGAAAGGTTTAGAGGAGGAGAAAGAGTTGGATAGATAAGAGGAAGATGGACAAATTATGAAACATTTATTTGTTTTAAATCACCAGGGAGTTCCAGAAAGTTTAGTCACTTGCATAACTGGCAATTTACTAACAGCTTAATTACCTGAAATCCTGGTTTGGCACGAGCAGGGCCAAGAATGACTTTCAGATATGATTTACCCCAAGTCTGCCTTGAACTGTTGAAAGTGAGAGGAGAAACAGAAAAGCGAGAGGAGAGAGAAGGTAGATGGGTAGAAGACGTGGCGTGTGTTTCAGATCAGGGGAGGAGGAGGAGGGGTGAGGTGGGATGATGAGGAGCGAGGCGAGATGCAGAGACGGTGGAGTGAAGGGAGGGGAAATCCCTCAGGGAGGTTCATCTGTCCACATATGTAATGAAAAGATAGTCATCCATGTACCCGCCTAATGTAGTGTATCGATGAACAGCTAACAGCCTCTCTCAAGCTCGCTCTACCTCTCTCTCTCTAATCATTTGTGTTTGCACTGAGGTTACAGGCTTTGTTGAGGTCTCCCTGCCTGGAGGCAAACCAAAGCCTTTCAACTCTGGGGCTTGTGGACTACCCTACCCCACACTGGTATGCACTCGATCCCCCTCTATCCCCGGCTCTGTAGCAGAGGTCAGAGGTCAGGAGCTGGCAGGTGATTGGATGTTGTTGTGGTAAGGGAATACTGGGCCGCTAAGTGCTGCAAAAACACCAACTGTCTCTGATATTACTGGCCACAGGCCTTTAGCCTACACAGTGTGTGTGTGTGTGTGTGTGTGTGTGTGTGGAGGTCAAGAAGGGACAAGGACACACACACTCCACCTGGAAATTAACAGGATCCATGTGTCTGTGCGGACACGAGTCACTGTGTGTGTGTGTGTGTGTGTGTGTGCACATGAGGCTTTAAAAAAGCCACATTGCAAGTTTACAATATTTAAACATATCTTCAGATCATATCTGCCGTTAAAATAAGTTATAGTTAGAGCCTTAAACAGACAGACAGTAACAGTTGGACGTGCACACACATTCAGACAGTTTATGTGTTGGAGAAGTTAAGTCAGGGGAATGCAGACAGACTCTCCAGTAATGTTTTTGATGACCCGTCTGTGGCCACCACATAAACCAGCATGGCTGGTAGAGCGGTGTGTCGATGGAGAGTGAAGTGGTAGAGGAGAAACGTTTAGAAAAAACTAAATTACAAAATGTTGCATGTGCTTTCTGCCTGAGCAAAATTTGCTAGCTTGTTCTTTAAAGTTAACATTTTGCTACACAGCTGTTAAGACATTGCTAAATAGTTGCTAAGGTTTACTTGGTAGTTGCTAGGTATATGCTAAGGTGTTTCCAGTCAAGTGTCCAGGTAAGTGCGACATGGTTTTCTAGGCCGTTGCTATAGTATAGCATAAAAAAGTCTGAAAAATGCATAAAACTAGTGAGGAAATGGTGATTTCTCACAGACAGTGCTAAGACATTGTTATGTGGTTGCTAAGATGTTAGTAAATGGTTGCTGGGTCTTCAGAAGATGGACGCTAAGTGCTAAAAGCTTGCAAGTTGGTTGCTAATTGGTTGCTAAGGTTTTACTAGGTAGTTGCTAGGGATATGCTAGGGTGTTTGAAGTTGAGTTTCCAGGTGGTTGCTAAGTGGTTTTCTAGGCAGTTGCTTAGGTTGTATTAGACAGTTGCTACAGTGTAATCAGTATACAATCTGAAAAAACTATAGAAGTTTTGATTAAATTGCATATGTCAGATTGCTACAAAAAATCATAACACACTTTTCACAGAATAATGAAATGTTTGAAATTATAATACATGTGCATTGCAAGCACACATAATGAATATAAGAAATCTGAAGAAAACACCTACGCCTTTGTCCTTCTTTTCTCTAAAACAGATCAGCTTTTGAGGCATTGAGGTTTGAAGGTGTGTGTCAGCGTTTACGTAAAGGCGACTGCTCATGGATGGCACGTGACATGACATTTGTAGAGCATAAACGTAGGTTATTAGATATGACTCAGAGTTTGGTAGACAGATGAATAACACACACACATCAGTGTTTTCGGCTGAAGGTTACGGACTGAGAGGATTCACTAGTAATTATGGGTCTATTCTCATCACTCTTCATCCGAAGGCTAAAGTGCTCTCTTGGCGCTCCCTTCTCCACTTTAGTTTGATTGAAAAGAATCTCAAGTGGACACAGTTTCCAACATGGTTTAGCTGAAACACATACACAGACACACGCATACATATTAGCATGCAAGTGCACAAAACACACATGTAAACACACACCACAGCTGTTGTAAAATGTTTTTTATGAGCACACAATTCTCTCTTGGCAGTGACTCAGTTCCCCAACGTTCAAGCACCCTATATCCTGGGTTAATGCCAGACTGACTCACAGCTCTCTCTCTCTCTCTCTCTCTCTCACATACACACACACACTCCCTTACACACCCGTACACAGCCCCAAAGCTTTGATTGTTCAGTGCCCTTGCCAAATGTTTCACTGCAACGGGAAACTGACTGCAGCCATTTCTCATGTAAGCTCACTCTCACCCCTTCTCCACTTCTCAGCCTCGACTCTCCCTCCGCTGCGTGCAATAAATAATCACAAAGTGAAGCCCAATAATTAGCTGGCATAGGTGTGAGAGGGCTATCGAGATGAGGAAATGCCCACAGGAATGAGATGATATAGTGGGAAGGAGTGGAGAATAAAAGGGTAGACCGAGGGGAGTAAAAGATTAAAAGGTGATGGAGTGGTGCAGACACGGCAGACCGTCGGAGCAGCCAAAGAAACCCAGTGACCCCTCTCCTCGGCCCAGTGCTTTCCCTCTCTGATGTTCTCCTCTTTTGGCAGCAACAAGACATCTCCATCCCAGCCAGGCCCTGCCCATCCTCTCTTAGCCTCACCTAGTATACCAAATCATGGTCAAGTCCAGCAGAGCAGCGTGAGCCAGCCCCGCCCAGCCGCTCACCAAACCCTGCAGGAGGCAAAGCCTGGAACCTCCGCTGCTCATATGAAGCACTGGAAAACTTTTATAGCTCCACAATATTTAAACCTTTCCCCTCAGCTCCCCCCTTTTTTTCTCCTGTTATGAAGCAGTCACATTCTTTCAACATGTGCCACAGATGTTCTGACTTTATTGTAGCACTGTCGTTGCTATCCTCTTCTTATTTTCCCCTCTATCTCTTCCCCTTTCTTTGCTTTCTCTTTCTCCATCTTTACCCCTCGCACCCACTCCACCGCAACCTCCACCACAACCTCCACCGCGCGCTTCCCCCTCGTCTCGCTGGCTTGCTGTAACAAAATCAGGGGCTTAGAGAGCAGTCAGCGCCGAGATCCTCCACAATGCAAAGCAGATGTGTGACACACACACACACACACACACACACACATGTGGAAGAGCAGCCTGTAGCATTTTGGGCCAGAGGGTGGAGAGACAAGTAAGCAGAAACAGCTCTGTTGCTAGGATACGGCCAAAATAAAACAGAGTCGGAGAGCTGCTGTCTCTAGCTGAAACAGGCGGTTTGTTTCACACACACACTACTAACTGTCAAGACTGGAAAACAATGTTTTGAGAGAGTCCTGGGAAAATGGACGGGTTGAACCTGCAGGCTTTCATAAACTGTGTTGTGTCAGATTTCTTGTACTCGTGTCTCAGCTCAAGTTTGTTCACAATCAAGCAAAAAGATGCAAATTTGTGGGCTTTGGCAATCTGTTGCTGATTATGTTTCAGTGTAGGGTGAGTGTAAGCGAGTTTGGGAGTGTGTGCATTTGTTTGTGTGTGTGTGTGTGTGTGGAGAGAGTTGAGGAGTTCAGGCTTGCTGGTACATGCAGGTGTGTGTGTGTGTGTGTGTTGTGTTCAACAGAGGAAATCTCTTACTGATTGAACTGTTTTCAAGGGTGCTTATCGCAGCCAAAGGTATGCTGTCTTCCTGATGGAGAGAGCAGGAGACCAGCGGGAGTGTGTGTGTGTGTGTCTGTGTGTGTGTTTGTGAGAGAGAGAGAAAGAGAAAGGAAGGGAGAAACAAGATTGGTGGCTGTCTGTCAGTGTCTGACAGCTTGTCCATCCAATTTATTCTGTCTTTTGTCTCTTCCTCTCTTTATCTGTCTGTCTCTTTGGTATTTTGGCCTCTTTGGCTTTAGCAGTGTTACTTTCATGGTTGTTAAATACATGTGTGGGAATGATTCCTCAGAGATGTGTGCGTCCTAAACCTTTCCTAAAATTTCCTAGTTCTCCAGAACAGGTGCTATCTTCTTGGAAATCTCCTGATGGCTGTAAGCACTCACCACACACACACACACACACACACACACACACACACACACACACACACACACACACACACACACAAAGCCAAGGGGGATTCCTGGGACTAATGTTTAACAGGGAGAAATTGGACTGCACCATCAATTTTAGCTCTTTGTGCAGACACTGTGGTTTACTCTAGATAGCCGCGCCAAGCCTCAGAGATAAGACGACTCTCGGCCTGCCTGTGGGAAAGATGAAAGCATTCTCTTTAAAACTGACTCTCTGTCTCTTTTCCACCCTCTTTCGCCATAAGTTTACTATGCGTGAATGTGTTTGTGAGGGGGCCAGATTGTGTGAGCAGGTTTAAGACTTTAGAAGCAGTCATGTGTAGCAAAGAGATTTAGTAGTCCTGCGATTGCACCCTTAAAGTTGGATACGTGTTTATATGTGGTGACCAAAGCATTACACTCAAGTGCACCACACTCTCTACAGGCGTATTAACACTTTAAATATCCTTCCAAATATGTGCCATTTTGTGGATTAAATACATAAACCATCATACATGATGAAAACTTGTGTACTTTAACTGAAATATTTTCAGCCTGACTTGTTGACAGCTTTAGGTTGTGCAGCTGGACATCATCGGGTTTTCCATGTTTGCTCTCATGCTGTGCATTGCCAGTGAATAAGGTCATTTGAAGAAGAATTTGAAATACTTTTGAATATTTCTGAAATCCTACATTCTTCACAACTCATAACATCATGGTTGAATACTACTTTAAAAACAAAAGGAAAGAAGCTTTTCTGGCTCAACAAGTGTGTTACAGAATTATCTCAAAGTCAGATTCTGCAGGTATGCTTCAGTTGAAAAGTGTGGTTAATCTGTAACTTGCCATGCCACCCAACACACACACACACACACACACACACACACACGCACACACACACATATGCACAAGTTCACATGCACACACACTCATCTATGCCCATACACAAACAGACCTACCATGGTGAGTGCTGTGAGTAACTGTAGATTACAGAGCTGTCAAACTGGGTGCTGGAAGGAGGCAATTAGATCAGGGGATGTCTTGCTAATAGGCTGCCTGACCCCAGACACACACACACACACACACACACACACACACACACACACACACACACAGAGACACACACCTACAAATACACATAGGCAGAGACTGAATTTCTCTCTAACCCTCCTGAACCTTGCCCCAAACAAAAGCAGAGTACTGTTAAATGCAAGGCTGCCTTTAGGCTCAGAGGACTGTGTCTCACACATACACCCTCAGACCAGGAGTGCAGGATATGCAGAGGCATGCACCACACTAAGCCCTGACACACAGGTATGAAAAAGATTCCACTGGAAAACCACTGGAATACTGTACCGTTTCCCAGGATCTCCTAACTATTAGTAAACACTGTGTGTGTTGTGTGTGGCCATGTGCGAATCTGTGTGGGTTTGTAAGGATATGTGTGTGTGTGTGTGTGTGTGTGTGTGTGTGTGTGTGTGTGTGTGTGTGTGTGTGTGTGTGTGTGTGTGTGTGTGTGTGTGTGTGTGTGTGTGTGTGTGGACAAGTGGGTGTGTGCCCACACGTTTTAGGCAGACAGAGGATTCATTGTGATATGGTTGTGTCCCTCAAGGCGCTGGAATCTGGCACATTGTCTTTGTCGGAAACTCAAACCATTTACAACTCTCGACTTGTTTTGATCCTTTCAGAAAATTCCATTTCCTGCGGTCGTTTGGGGAGTGACTGTAGAGAAGCCTCTGGAAGGAAAAGCCTCATTATGGTTTCAGTGTGAGTTGGAAGACTTGACTTGAAGGTCAGTGCCAGCCTCACCGCTGGAGTTTCCCTGTGTGAGAATGAGTTGTGGATGAAAAGGTGACCCTTAGATAAGAGCGTGGGTTGTTTGGTGCTGGATGGGCAAACGCAACCTGTTGAGAGGGATGCTTCTTTAGGCCTCACTTGTCAGCACAATCTGTTTGATCATGGGGGCGATTTGGCTATTGATATTCAATTTAATTACTTTTTTTTCACAAAATCAAAATGTCACTTAACTGTATAAAGGAATAAAGACTAAACAGTCTGTTTGGGTATTTTCCTGATCCTTCCATGTGTGGTCCTTTTCCAATTGTTTTCTAGTCCCTGGCCTCGCCCTGCTGCTCAGTTCATGAACAAATATATATTACTTTTTGTTTGGGGTCAGTTAAAACCCAGAGACATTTAAATCCCTGTTAGACTTCTTATAAACAAACAGTTATAAAACTCCAAAAACAGCGATCCTAATAGACTTATTTGAGATTTTGGAAGGGTAGTGCTGAGACCCCAAACAGCAGAAATGTGACATTTTCTGTAGCAGACATCTGAAACATGCCATCAGTTAAAAATCATTTTTATAAGCAATTCTCGTAAAACTAAGTCATGAAGAGGATTCACAATGTAAAGTATGTTTTTGGAGCTTTTAAAGAGGCCCCGGGGTTTCCAGGAGGCCAAACAGAACATTAGGGGTATCCTCCCGTTCACTCATCACTGCAGCAAGTTTTTCTTTCAAAGCCTTCCCAGAAGAGTGGAAGCTGATGTAGCAGTATATTACAGTAATGCCTATGGTTTTAGAATGAGATGTTCAGCAATCACATATGGGTGTAATGTCCAAAATACACACATGTATGTAAACCCCTTGTGTACGCACACACAGACACACATACTGTGTGGCTCTCATTGGGTGAACAGGTCTGGTGAAGGGGAGTCTTAGCTCAGACATGGTTTATATAGCTTATTCCTGTGCAATGTGTATGAATGGACGTTGTGCATACGTGTCCGCATGCAAATGTGAACGCTGGGATTATGGCAGAAAGAAATAGAGAGATACACGAGAGAGAGAGGGAGGGAAAGAAAGAGAGAGAGAGGTTATTTGTATGTGACAGAGGGGAGCCTGTATCTGTAGCGTGTGACACACAGTGCTCTCTCTGCAGCAGCCAGGCCACAGTTTAGGGACTTGTGCCAAGGGACAGAATAGCCTGTCTGTTTCCTGCCACTTACTGAATGCTGATTGACAGCAGGGCTTCTTTGTGTGTGTGCGTGAATGTGTGTATGCGCTACTTCTCTGTTTGTGTGTATCAGACTGACAGATTGACAGAAACACACCACACATCGCATGAAGGGGGTTGTAAAGAAGTTGCCATCTCCGTGGAGAAAAGACACCCCGCCTCCTGTCAAATTGTCACTTACTTAACAGTGTGTTTATCTGCTCTTTTTGTTCTTTCCACACACACTGAAACACGCGAACACTGGGGAACACATGCACGTAATTCACACACATTCTCACAAACCAGTCGGCCTCCGCTTAAATAAACAATTTCGCCACAGAACATACTGCGGTTTATTTATCCAGAGGGTCAAATTGCACACGTGAAAATACACATGCATACGTGCACAAACACACATCCTGGTCTCAGCTGTCATGTTGCTGGAGTGTCAGGTTGTGAAGAGCAGAGGTAGCTGCCTCACCTCTGACCTCTCTGCGGTCTCTCGAGGTCATGAGGACTGTAGACGCACATGTGTATCAGAGAGTTCAGCATTCAGACGGAGGAAGGCAGAGATCAATGTAGGAAGGGTTAGAGCGTGATGGTGGGGGTCAAAGCATCTGCAGAGGAGATAAAGCACAGATAAAGATAAAAAACAGATGTTTGCATACAGGAACAAAGTATAGGATGAAGGATGTGGCTGAGGAATAGCAGAAGTCATGCTGGGTGTGATAGGAGTCTGTTTACCACTTCATTTGAACAGCACAAGATGAACAGACACGATTTTTAGAGTGGCTCAAATAATGTCCTTTCTGAGGGTGAGCACACGAGAGGAAATCCAGTTGTTGAAAATGATCTATTATTGATGCATTGGTTGAGTCATAACTAGAGATTTGAAAACTCTAGTTGAAAACTGATGCAAGAGTCGGGGCTTTGTCTACAATGATATGACCCAATTTTACGTGTGAAATCTGGAAATTGTGATGTCGGACCATCGTGCACAAAGCTGCCTGAAATCTCTTACATTGCATTAACAGTCACTAAAATGCAGAGGTATCCTAAAATATGCCGTTGGCACCACAAACCTCACTACTAAGAAGAAGGCAACATGCACTGACAGTAAACCTAAAGAGAGGAGCAGTCAGCACAAGGAAAGCAATGCTAGCATTAGCATTTAATGCTACTTCAAAAGCACCCAGTACTCCCAACTGAAGGTGAAACTGTCACTGAAGGCATGTGCTGTTTTATTTACAGGGACATGCGCCCATACAGCGTTCATTCTTTTATTGTCACACTTTTATTATTAAAAAAGTAAAAATATCAAGTCTTAATTGCAGCTGAATCTAATCGTATTGAACTGGTTTTGAATCGCAGCGTATTGTACAGTCACACATTTATCTGTGTCTGTTTTTGGATCGTGGACTGTGTATCTAGATCCCCCAACAAATCGTCTAAGAGGGAGGGATACACACCTCTACTCATAACCCATGACCTCTGGAGTTCACCCACAGGTTAGCTGGGTCAGATTGCAAAAAAATGACATGGTGGCAGATTCAGAGATAAATTAATTTTTGATTACACTGAAACTTTATTTGTATCTGGCCTACTTTAATAAAGTGTACTATCATCATGCTAAGAGTGTTGTCACTTAATATACGGACAAATAAATGAATAGCAGCCTATGTATTGCAGCCTATTAACTGATTATATGTGGTTTTCTGTGGGTGGTTGGAGGGGAGGTGTACCAACTTGGACAGAATCATTGGGCCGGATGGTTTGATAATTGATTGAGTTTGTGTGAACGTCAGCAATATCAGCACAGACATGCACAATCAGTCTGTTCATTTTGTATCACTTGTTTTTCCACAAAATGATGGATGATGCACGACACAAACTATCCCTGTTTTTATGGCTTTACACCTGTGTGTCAAGGTCAGAAATGTAGAAGGATCATGCTGCTAACTTGCTAAATTTACATGATGTGAAGAGGGGGTTGTTTGAAATGACTGTCGCATAAATTGGTCAGCATACCCATCTTTTTAAATCCATAAGAGTGAGAGCAGGTAACAGGAGAAAGGGAAGATACAAGTCAGGAAAAGGATATACTGAGGACACTGTATTTACACTGTATTTAAATGAATAACCTCTCAATGTTTAGGCAACAACAACACACACTGATATGGTTTTGTTTTACTATTTGTTTTTACAACACAGGATAAGACAGATGGAAGACAGTGGGACAGTCTTACCGTTAACCTTGTTCATATTTCCACTCTTTCCTCCTTTGTGCTGCAGCTGCTGCGCAACAGTTTCCTTCAGGATAAACAAAGTTCTATCTTATTTCTTATCTTACAATATCCTAACAGACTGTAAAGTGGGCACATATTTGGTGGCGCTCAAAGTGCGGTTTATGTGTTTTCATTAACAAGAGAGGATGAAGGAGAGATGAGAGAGGAGAAAAGAAGCGGAGACATGAACTATAAACAACAGAAATTGGACACATCATCGAGGGCACCTGCTGAGCAGCCCTGCCCGCTCCCTGCAGAGAGCCCCCAGCCCCCAGACATTCACTGAAGGACTAAACAGGAATCCCCCACAGCCCCACGACAGACAGACTGACTCTGCATGGTCTATATCACACACACACACGCACATACACCGAAACACTACACACTCAGACTCAAATACACACATGAATTCACACACAGGCTTACAGACAACACAGAAATAGCCCAGTCTGGGGTATTACCATACACACTATATCATCCACTTACTGTATACCACACTGCAGCACTATATGGCTTTACCACATACAGTCATTTATAAAGAAAAAGGAGTACTTGTTGCTTCTGTATGACTTTTCCCTGTGATATATTTGCCAGAATCATCTTAATTTCTACTTTTCAACCTGTCATTGGTCTCATCTGCCATCTTCTCTCTTTTCTTTATTCTTCTTTTGAACCCCTCTTTGTCTGTTTCAATTTCTCTTTCACTCTCTCTCACAGTACCCAAATCCATACTGTAAGACACTCTGTGTTTCCTGAAAGCACTTTTCTCATGATTTCATCAGTTTACATTCTGCCAGCTCACATTTCACGTCGACACTGGGTGATGCACAGACAGGTGTCTGAGTGACACAGAGTGCAGATGAAAGGAAAGGTCAGGAGTTCCTCAGCCTCTAGTTCCTGACATTGTATCACCTCCCACTGCAGCGTCAATGTGCTTTGGTTCCCCTCAGTGTTCAGTGAA
Organism: Macquaria australasica; assembly: GCA_005408345.1. Taxonomy (NCBI): domain Eukaryota; kingdom Metazoa; phylum Chordata; class Actinopteri; order Centrarchiformes; family Percichthyidae; genus Macquaria; species Macquaria australasica. Next base: position 73,708 of record SEMN01000676.1, read on the forward strand.
GCGCCGCAGCAGCAAGGAGGGGCTTTCTTCCACCCTTTCCCCTCAACATTTGCATGGCACTTACTACTAGGGTTTTCCCTCAAACACAAAATACCACATAAACTGACACACAAGGGAAATGTATGGTCTCTTAAAGCCAGAGAGTGTCAGTCCTGAGTGTCTTCACGGACACTGATCAGGAGGAGAGGTTATTTGGGAAAACACCTGCAGGAGTGCATTTTCTGGTCTAGGATTCAACACTTCATCAGAATAAAGAAGGAACTCAAGCTCCCTAATAATTCCCCATGATAATTCATAACTAAGACCTCTGCTGTATACAGATGGCCACTGCTGTGTTTCCCTGAGAATTTGGCAGTTTTCAATTCATCATAATCTGTGAAATCCCACCAGTACTCTTTTATACAGCTCTTCAATGAGTGATGTAGAGATTAAACTACATTCTTTACCACTTTTCTTATTGTATCTAGATTTTAACTTTAATCTACAGTAATTTGATTATCTCTGCAGATCTTGTTGGACCCAAACATCTTCTGAATCTAATCTGAATATCTTCTGCCAGTTTTGCTCCATTTGGTACATCGTGCAAGTCATTTCATGCCTCCGTAACAAGCTGAAGTGTCCTCATCTGAGGATGATTCAGTGGTTTCGATCAGTACAGTTACTCGAGCATAGAAGAGCTTTGTTATGTTATCAGCAGTGAAACTGCTGTGTTCAGTAGATATTGGATGGCGCTAACAGAAGACTGGGTGATGTCATCAGAGACGTCCAGAAGACAAAGAAAACCTTAAGATTTAAAGCTATAGTTTGACATTTTGGGAAATACAGTAAATATGTAGCAGGATCCAGTAGTCGGTTAGCTTAGCTTAGCATAAAGACTTGAAATGAGGGAAAAACAACAATCCTGCCTCTCTCCAAAGGTAACAAAATCTGCAAAGCAGCACCTCTAAAGCTCACAAATTAATACATTCTCATTTGTTTAAAAACTGGAGTGTTAAAAGGACAATTTGCTGTTTTACACAGGGTTATGTGCCCGACTATTTCAGGGCTGGGAGCAGTCGCCAGGCAAACAGTGGAGACCCCAGAAAGTTACAGCTCCAGGCCAAGAAATAGTTTGACAAAAAAAAAAACCTTGTCAAACTGTTGTTTCCACACATTGGTTTAGTATGATTTAAACAAGTGACATATAACATGCTAATTAGTGAGCTTCAGAGGTGCAGGTAGGCAGATTTTGTTACCTTCCTACAGAGTCAGGCTAGCTGTTTCCCCCTGTTTCCAGTCTTTATGCTAAGCTAAGCTAACCTTCTCCTGGCTGTAGCTTCATATTTACCATGTAGACATGAGAGTGGTATTGATCTTTTCATCTAACTCTTGGCAGGAAAGCGAATATGCATGTGTCCCAAAATGTTGAACTATTCCTTTGTTATGTCCCAGACCACAATAAGTTAGATGAAATGAGTGGGCTTTCCCTGTTACTGCCAGTTCAGGCTGACGTTCAGTTCAGCACGAGGCCGCGGGCAGATTTGCTATGTCATGATGGCTGCTCAGGACACACGATCCTCTGCGCAGCATGCACCCTGCTGGTTTCTGTATCAGGTCAAGCTCACCGTCAAGAATGCCGTCTATTTCCAGTTGACCTGCCTTGACAGCTAGTTATATCCCCGGGTTATGCGATTAGGGCTGCCAGAGTGGAGGAAGAGGAGGATGAGGAAGATGAGTGTGGGGTTTCCTGGGAAGCTCCCAGTCAGACATCTGCTACCATCACTCCATCACCCTCCTACTCCCTCCCTCCCACTCTGCCATCACGCTGTCTGTCTATCTCCTTTTTGCCCTCTTTCTGTCTCAGATATGGCTCTTTGTGGCGAGCAGCAGCGCTCCGCTGAATAATTCAAAGAGCCAGCAGGGACAGACAGTGGATTAAGTCCCTGTAGAGGAGGAGGAGGAGGAGGAGGAGGAGGAGGAGGAGGTGGGATGAAGAGGGCGACAGAGGGGATTTTATCCCATTAGACGCGAGGAGCTAAGGGGAAATTCATTGACAAGGCAGAGGGGTGGGCAGCAGTGTTAAATCAGCGGGGGGGAGGGGAAAGGGAGAAGGGATACTGTCAGAAGTGAAAAAGAAATAGAGGAGAGAGGCGAGGAGAAAGAGAGTGAGCGAGAGAGCTGGCAACATGTCACATGACCATCGGGAGATCCCTGAGAAGAGCTGGTCACATGACTAACTGGAAATGCACCCTGCTGCCTGAGAATGATTCCCAGAAGTTACGTGTGTGTGTGTGTGTGTGTGTGTGTGTGTGTGTGTGTGTGAAGCCATGCCTCCCGAGCTTGTCCTTAACACTGATTACAGTATATAGCAGCTGAGACTGTCATGAATTAATTGACGTTAATACATCACATTGTGGGATTTTGACATTCAAAGATGACAGTTTTATACACAGAATTAAAATGACAAATATGTATCCTACTATTTAAAACACATTCAGTCAACCGTGACAGTAGAGACAAAGTGCAAGATGCCCTTCAGATGTCTGTCTGTGTTTAAGCGTTGGCAGCTGGGATGACAAAAGGATTTTGCTGAAACAAAACTGTGTGTTTAAACGTCAAAGGCACAGGGAGTGTTGAGTGTGTGTGTAGTGAGACTGATCACAGTCTAAACCAGGGTAATTCTCTTTCTTCTTCTGCTGCTGCTGCTGGACTTTTGGGCCAGCTGTCTCCCACCCACTCAGTTACACACAAATGCACAATCTCACACACAGAATCTCAAAACAGCCAGACCTGTCATTTACAGTTCAGTGTGCTTATAGCTCAGAAAGTCAGGGGGATTTGCTCAGTTGTCTTTCTTAGAAAAACTGTTTCTATTTTTTTTCATCATATAAAATCTAATTAAATGAGCTCTGAGTTGGAGCTTACTGCTTAGCCCGACTACATTCTTAGTTCCTCTTGAATGGTATATGTTGACCTGTAGGCTGAGGCCACTGTGGTGAGTGACTAACCATTCAGCGGCTGTATGTGGGTGTGGGATCAAGAGGGTTCAATCAGCACAGTTTCCACTGTTTGTGTAGTATTTTTTTGACTTTTTACTCTGCTGGTTATAAAGTCTGGCTGTTCTCACTCTCGTATTTGAATAAAAAAAACGAAAAGTCCAGAGATGCCAGATTCATTCGTGTTTTGTTCGATAAAACAAAACACGAGACAGTGTAATATAGTCATGTGCAGTGTGGTTTTGATAATGATGATGTCATGTTTTGCAATCTAAAAATAAATAAATGTAATGTAATGTAATGTAAAGTACAGGAGTGACATGGCATGGCTGTAACAAGTGGCATCAAAATACCAGAGATTAAGTGGTTAAAATCCTTAATTGGAATAAAAATCTTAACTCGAGGTCCACTTAATAGCTTTTTCAGGAGCTTTCAATCACACCTTCCGGCCTTCCTCAGCAGACGGAGATTGTTCATTTGTCATTATGTTACCTAAGTATGGAAATTTGGTCCTCAACCAGGTGTCAGTGGAAAGAAGCCTTCCATATAGTGCCATTGGTTGTGGTGGACTCTACACTCTCACTCTCTACAAAGAGAGATAATCACTGAATGTAAATACATTGAGTGGCTTTTGCAGAAGAAATGCTGACCATAAATAGCATAAAAAATGGGAAAATCAAAAGATTATAAGTTTAAAATGTTTTATCCAAAAATTACTTTCTCTCTCAAGAAGCACGGGACTTGACGTGTGATGGAGAACTTTTCAAAACACCTTGATGAATAAAATACAACCCAGTTCCCTTACTTTAGAGACCTCACCACTTTTTCATATGAAGTACAATATGAGTAAGGTTTGAAGGCGCTGATGTGAACTTTACTCATGCTTCATGGGAAGTTTCGCGCTCTGCCCTGAGTCTTGCTCATACCCAGCGGACACAGTTCATGCTAAGGCTGGTCGAGCAGCATTCAAAGCCCCGTGCATTCTGGGAGTGTGGCTAAATAAACACATTGCAACCATAACTGCACAGTTCATTGATGGACTTTATAGCCCTTCTCTGAGCGCAGCGCGTTCAGGCTTTGTAGCAGGGGATGAAAAATGCACTCGGCATGAAAAGACGTTAAATACTTTCCATGCGCACACGTTGGTTTGTGTTCCCTGGAGGACGTTAGTGGGAATCTGGTGTTTGCTTTAGTTCCGGCTGGGTTGCGCTCTGGGTTTGTGGGTCGGTGTTTTCAGGCCAGTAGCACCAGAAACAGGGCCAGGCTGGACCACTGTGCTTTTAAAAGGAAGGCATGTAGCTGTTGTTGCTCTCATCTCCAATATGTTTCTGTAAAAGGATGAGAGTTATGAAAAAAGTATCCCCTGGTTCTAGGTAAATGTAGGTGAGGTGAATATGGAGAAATGTTGAAGCTTACTGAAATACACGTAACCAGAGTTGGTTTCAGAGCGCCCACTCTTGTTTCAGAGCATCAATAATAAAGAGTCACTCCACAGATGCAGACCTCTAAACACTGGCCTGCTGTGAACAAATGTGGGCCAACATCACTGCAATGAGCGTAATAAAAAAACTGAACAGCACTGTTGTGTCCACCATCAATCAGACAGACATGTGGCAGCGATTCATTTTATTAAACTGCGGTGTATTTCAGTTTTATACCTGCTTTCCTCTGTCTCTTCGCCATCTTCCTTAATCTCTACCTCTCTTTCTTTCCCTCTAACATAATTGAAGTGAGCTTCTCCTCTCCTATGTAACCCAATGCTTGTCCCACAGCACTAAAGTGTCATTTGGGCCGCAGCTTAAGTACTCGGTGTGCTCTGTGCTGCGCTCTAACTCTTACAGATCAGCAGAAGCCCAGATTAGACAAATGAATAATTCAGTTTATTGCCTTAAATGCAGTTTGTGGTAAAAGATGGTTATAAATCCTATTAGGCTTCATTTCACTGTTATGACCTGAGGATCCTGCTGTGACCAACATGATGACTGAAAGCTGTTCAAAACATGCGTCAGTGCAAAGTATAAGGTGATTATTCTTTCTTCTTTTTCTTTCTTGTCTTTGTCTCTCACTCTCTCTTTTGAGGTTAATTTTTAGGACCAAATGAGGTGACGACTCTTCATTATTCCTTCCAGGACTCAAGAACAAGTGAGCACATCTGGAGCCGCACGGCGAGATTTATGTGTGTGTGTGTGTGTGTGTGTGTGTGTATGTGAGTGTGTGTGTGTGGGTGTGTGTGTTTTATGTCCATGATATTGACAGTCTTGTATAAAAATGGTGGAAAATAGTATTAGGTTTGGCAGAGCAAGGCCAAGACGTATATAAAGATGTTCTCCTCTTCCCTCTGATCCATTTATATAATAATGGATGTCAACATATTAAAGTGAATTAAGGTGAGGTTGGTGTTAGCCATCATCATCAATTATTGATCTTTAATAATTGATGCAGGTGATGTTTAGCGTGGCTGATGTTATGATAATGGGTTGATGCTGCCCAAGTGGATCAGCATGTTAAAATGTTTTTCCTGAGTGTGTGTGTGTGTGTGTGTCTGTATGTTTGTGTGTCAGTTGTTTTCACTGTGTCTGTCAGTCAGTCTGCCTGTGCTGCTGCGTCTGCTGGGGGTGAGATTAACCTGATGATCTCATACTGTGGGTGATGTAGTCTTACGGCAGGTGACTCATCAGGCGTTGCTGTGGGCCTCTTACTGGAACAAAGACACGCTCGGATCATCTCCCCTGCAGCTTTCATTTGCCGCTGTACTTACTGCTGCATCATCTCCCTGTCCTCCCTCCCTCTGCCTCCACCTCATGACGCAGCCTTGTCTTACTTGCCACCTTCACTCTCCACTCTCACTACATTCTCTCATCACTGCCCTGCCCTTGACTCTCATCTCTCTCTTTTCAGTCATGATTCATATAATGAGAAGTTAAGTAGTATCAGTTTACTACCAATCTGCAATGATAAAGAAGAAAATTGAAAGACATTAAAGGAATAGTTTGACATTTTGGGGAATTTGCTTATTCACTTTCTTATGTGCTTTCTTCTTGCCATCGTCAACTAAGCTTAGCATAAAGACAGGTGGAAAAAAGAAACAATTCGTCATTTTACGGGGTGTTATGTGTCTGACTTTTATGTACTATACTGTCTGGCACCAGTAAGAAATAGTCTGGCACATAACCCCTCCATAAAACCACAACTTGTGATTTTACACTTCGGTTTTTGTACGGATTAAACAGATGAGATATAACATAATTAATGAATCTCAGTGGTGCTGGTAAGAGGATTTTGTTACCTTTGGACACAGCCAGGCTAGTTGTTTCCCCCTGTTTCAAGTCTTTATGCTAAGCTAAGCTAACGGGCTCCAGCTTCATATTTACATGAGAGTGGTATCCATCTTCTCGTCTAACTCTCAGCAAGAAAGCGTATAAGTGTACTTCCCAAAATGTCAAACTATTCATTTTACAACAAATACAAATTGATGATTTAATAAATGAAGCTCAATCTAGTTTCTCCGTAGGCCGACATCAATAGCTGACTCCTCTGTCATCAGTTCATTTCTCCTTTCTTTGTCCTCTGGCTCTTTTCCTCCAGCTCTTCCGTGTCACCCTGCCTTCTATTTGCATTTCTACTGCTACTTGTGTTTTATGCCCTCCATCACGCAGCAGTAAACACAAGAGCCACAGAGACTGCTGGTTTGTTTTTTTAATTAGGTAAATGGACTTGAGTCTGCTGGACCAGACAGAGAAATCACTCTCTGGACTCCAGCGCTGTCATAACGATTTCTTAAATTAATGAGTTCAACTAAATGTTATTAAAATCTTGCCGTGCAGTGGGTTATGCACACTTTTACCCACTGCTGTTTTTGTTTTGGGTTTCTTAGGTTTTGCTCTCGTGCTCTGACAAGGTGAACGCTCTACAGTTTCCAAAGAGCAGAGTCGACAGACGCTCATGCCAAAAGGGGAATTCACCCACGCAGCGGGCGACCTCAAACCTCAGCCTTACCTGGTCCTGACAGGCTGCAATCTGACTCTCCCACACCCACAGAAGGTGAGGCCTGGCTGGGTTCGGAGAAGTGGCACTGCCCATCTTTCCAGGGAGGATCCTTTCAGACACAACAACAAACATGCGCTCAGACAGAGGGGTATTATCTGTTGTTATTATTGGAGATAATTATATCAGATAATTATATCTATTAACTTTGTTGTGTCTTTTCAGCCACTTCAATGTCAATATTTTTTCAATCTCAGTCCTGAGAGCGCTGGACCCCATGGGAAAATACTGTGGGTCAGGTAAAGAGGGGGTGTGAAGGGACCACGATGTAAGTGAGGTGTATGGATTTTATTTATTCCTGTTATAAAGCTCTAACAATAATTATTAAAAACACAATAATTATATTTGTATAGCAGTTTTTAAGGTATACACTTCTGACCAAAAATAGATTTTCAAATTTAGCATAAAAAATCACTGAGAACTATTAATTGTTAAAGCAAGAAAATCACATCTCTGTGTTTTTCCTTATTACCAAAGACACACTGCTACCCAGCATTCCCCGTTTCCTTGTCGAACATGAGCGTTTCTGTCTTTTGAGGGACTGTTTCGCTCACAGAGGGCTTTTGTGTGCTGCAGGTGTTGAGGTATATGAGGCTGTGCTAAGGAGTGTTTTATTCCTATGAGCCCCCTGAGGCCCCGAGGCCCCGAGGCCTGGTCCAAGAGAAAGACCAGAAGCTGTTTCAACTTCCTCTACTGTTGTTTTGTATGGAACACAACTTCAAACACTGTACGTCAGAGTGCACAGCCAACCACGGCTACACACACACAACACATGCACACTGTATGTTTCTCTCTCTTTTTATTACACAAACTTGCCCACAAAATTAAAGCCTCTTTCTGCTGGACTTTCTAAAAATAAAGACATGAATATGCATTATTTTAGCAGGTTGTGGAGGAAAGAAGAAGACTTGCTAATGACAGTTTGCTAACATCTTATATGGTTGAAATATATGATCATTAACAAAGTGTTTGGTTTGTGAAAACTGCTTCTGGTTTGTTGGGTTGTAGGGTGCATGTATGTGTCTGTATGTGTGCCCGTGTGTTGGCCAGGGCTATCCTATATTATGTTAGCAGTGTCTCATCTTCCAGTGGTGGAAAAAGTATGACTACTTTTGCAATATAAATATAAAATTATATAAAAATACCTTATTACAAGTAAAAGTCCTGCAATCAAATTTTTACTCAAGTAAAACTTCAGAAAGATATACACAATATATACAGAAATATCATAAAAGTAAAACAAGTTAAGTAAAAATTGTCATTATGCAGAACAGCCCCTTTAAGTTGTGTTTTTTATGACAATGTATTATTGGGTTATAATGTTAAAGCAGCATTTTAATGGTGCATCTGGTTGAGGTGGAGCTAAATTTAATCTTTTATACCGTTGGGTAGGTTAATCTATAGAAATGCATTATAAGAAATAATCATATGTTTTGTATGTTAAAAAAAGACTAAAATACGCAGGTTTAGTATAAAATGGGTTACTGATTCAACTTATAAACAATTTCTTACTTTATTTTATTTTGAAGATACAGCAACTTTAGAATGCAATTCTAAGAAAACAAAATCCCTACAGAATAATTTGTGCTATATATAATATAGCAAAAATTAGTCTTGCTTAGAGTGATGATATACAATACAGTGTGTAATATTAGACTATTGCACCAAATGCAGTCAACAGGTAGAGCAGCAGAGCAGAGAGATCCCAGAATGGATTGTGTGAGCGTCTCTAAAGCCTCTGGAGCCACAACACTGACCTTTCCTGTTATGGAAATGTACTGCTGGCTGTTCTAGGCCCGCAGCCACACGCTTCTGGTTTGAATGGCCACGCAGACCCCCTTCTGCTGCCTGCCTTTTTCCAGAAGAATGCTTTTACTGTTTGTGCTGCTATGTGAACACACATTTGTGGAGCATTGTTCAGCAGAATAGGCACAACATGTTCCCTTTTTATGTTATTCTCTGTCTTTATTTTGGCAAACTTTTACTCTACTGTGCGGTACAATTGTGCAGAAATTTAGTCTGAACTCCTCATAATACCCGATAAATAATGTCTGCTTCTATCTGCGTGTGTGTTGGATGCAAACCAGTTGATTTGAGATTCAAAAACCATAAAATACAAGGGCGTAGAGAGTCCACTTGTCGTCTTGCAGTTAATTTCATGCTGCTCACCGTCACAGAGCCTCCCTCTCTTCTGTCCGTCACTGTGATTAGGGGCTAAACTGAGGCAAATTAAGTGACATGTTTTGCTTTGCAATGAAAACAGAGCTGTGTTAATACTTGCATGTGGAGTTTGTGTGTGAGTGTCGGAGCAGGGGCTCACGCCACACACTGGGTCAGCAGTGATGCAGCGCTGTGCTCTGTCCGCCATCATCTGGACTTTCCATGTGTGATGTGATTAGAAAGCAATTTGCTCCTTGACAATCTGACCCAAGAAAAACACCTGCTTTATTAAAACAAAACAAATTACCCCATTTAGCCCCAAAGACACAGAACCGAACGGTTTAGCGGCCTGAATACATCACATGCATGGATTATTATAAACAAATAGAGGTTTTAGGAGTAAATCAGAGCAGCCGAACATGATCCTTATCGTGACGTATGGCAGCACTCCACCAACATCTCGAGTATATTTGTTTGGCCCACAATCTGGACTGAAAGGCTTAACATAACAGAGCTGAATATGGCTGTTTGGATTATCAGAGGTATCGTAATTGCAGAGCCAGTAATCCACTTTAGATATACTTTGTGTGTCTAGAACAATATTTACATGTTGTACTGTACTGTGTGGCCTGTTAATCCCCCATTTTCATTTAGGGGTTTGGTTATTTTATTTTATTTTATTTTATACTGTGTAGCACATAACTTAAATATCCCAGGCTTGTGTTCTGAGTTTCTCCAAGGCCTCTGCTCTAGTAAAAATAGACTAAGCTTTCTGGAGAGTATAATATTGTGGCTGTATATTTCACATCGTTTAGAAATGAAACAGATTGCACCCAAGGGAATTACACTGTGCTGGGTTACTTAAAAAACAAGCTACCTCGTAAAATAAATATTTCGGGATTGATGTGGCTGAAGTCTGAGAGAAATTGGAAAATCTACAGCAGTTTTTCCAACATGTTCTGTATAAATGGGAGATTTTAAAGACAACAGTTTTGACTAGAGAGGTTTGGCCACAAGAAAGCCCCCAGAGGCAGGGGGGATTATACAGTGTGACGTAAACAAAGATCAGTCCCCCAGTGCTGGTAAAAATAGATTTAACAAACATCTTGCCAACAGGAATTTGCATTAAATTTGGCTTGAAATATCCGAGAAATGCCGTGCGGCTTAGCTCTGCTTAGGTTTGTGACGTGTCCCATTGTGAGGGTGTTTGTCCCCCTGCAAGCCCTCAGAGAACGGTAATCGCCTTGCCAGCGTTTGTGGGACATTAGCGTAGCATAGCGTGCCTTAGCATTAAACTAGTCGGATTGTTTATGATTTGTCCAAGAAACTAAGCATGGCATGATAATCGCTAAGCTGTTAGGATGCCCTTTCAGTTTTGGATGCTGCTGATGTACAATGGTGCCTTTTCTTGTTACACCAGTAAATCTCAGCTGAATGTGTGTTCTTTTCAGAAATCTGTATGCAATTTCCCTTGTGGGCTTCCACAGAAATCTGTTAGAATGTGTGTCGATCATTTGTCAGGGTTGCAACTTCCAGATCACATCTGTCTCCAGGTGTTTGCAGGTGAGGTCTTTCAGGCATGACTGTGGTCTTTGGTAGAAACCAAAGAACCAGCAGCGTTATCTCCCCTCTTCACACTGTTTCTCTCTATCAGACAGGGTTACCCCCTACAGTCTATCTTTATCTTCTTATAAAGACAGTAAGCTCTGTAAAAGAAAGGAACAGCAGCTCTGTATACAGTATTTTCCTGTTCCTCAGCGTTTGAGATGAACATTTTTCACTTCCACATGCAAAATCAGAGACATTCTTCTCTGTTTTGTATGCTTCACTGGACATTTGCTTTCTGTCTGGCTCCTCTCAGTCTTAAAAGTTTCTCCTTCATTCACTCTCTCTTCCTCAAAGCTGCTGTTATTTTATTCAGATTTCGACGCTCCCTTCGCCCCTGTGTGTCTCTGTCTGAATGTGCTGTGTTTTCTCTATTTTCTTTTTCTGTGTGTGCAGACCGTGTGCAACGAGAGAGAGGCCAAAAGCAGCAGCCCTGACACATGCAAACACAACCAAGTGTGACCAAAAGACTCCCAGCCAATATTGTTCCAACACTATCACACTTTCATATGAGTAATGTCCACTGTTTTGTCATCATGTTGAACAAGAATCAGAGTCACTGATACTGCCATATCTGTATTTAGTATTGTATTTATAAAACAACTACTGCAACCAGTTTTAACAATAAAACTACAGGGAAAATTACAAATAACGTTTTTTATAACGCCATGTTTCTGAGCCACAAGCACATTGCAGTGTTGATTACTTCCTTTTTTATGAGCTCATGAAAGCCTGCTTGCTTGATTCCTGTTTGTTACAGACTGTACTATTAAGACTACTGTCTTTGCAAGACAAGCAAATTCCTTTTTGTATTTATTTTTTTTTTTTTTTGTAATTTGGCATCTTGTTTAAATGTACATAGGAGTTTTGGTCTGGATAGTACAAAGGTAGCTTCAACCTAATGCTAAAAAGGACAGGACAAAGCTGCCTATGAGAACAATTTAAAAAAATGGGTCAAGACAATGATCTGATCTGCTGTTTCGTTTGCTAAGCCAATTTTAACTGAATTAAAGTTTGCCTCTTCCTGTCAGTGGTTTAGCATATTAATATTAGCATTGTTTATTTGCCAGACCCATGAAACCAACAAAAAAATAACGACTTTACTCAGTGACCAAAGTACTGGACAAATTAAAAGTTTGACCCGATGGTGGCACAAGAGAAAAAGTCAGGGGATCATCATCAAGTCATTAGGATTCATCCTCTGGGGACCATGAAACAGACCAACAAACAGACCAACATTAGATTCCTAGAGCCATGCCACTAACATGGCTAAAAGATTTCCTTTAACGGCAGTCAGCAGTGTGTCTGTAAAAGTAAGACAAACTTCTGTCTCCCTGCTTTTAAATTACAGTCGACCAAATATAGTACACATCTGCTGTCAACAGTCACATCTTAATGTCTGTTAAGAATATCAGCAGTATAGCCTATATCAGTGTTTGACACAGTTTGTTTATGAGTTGAATTTAGCAACTGCTCAGGATTCTTTGAAAAACGACCCGTTCCGTGGAGACAAACTGGCCAAGTGAACTGGCTATACAAGGGTTTCAAGCAGATGATAGTCCCAACCACTCCTTCCCCAGCTTGGTTTTCCAGTATTTATTAGCTCCTCAGTGACAACTCCAGGCCAACGGTAGGCAGGGATTTGTCTTTCGAAGAGTTGGCCTATTTACGCCAAGAACACAAAAGTATAAATCTGTTCTTTCAGCACTTCTCACCATCACAGACAGAAACACAAGATTCCAGCACTGGTGCCAGCTCCAATAACGTGTGTGTGTGTGTGTGTGTGTGTGTGTGTGTGTGTGTGTGTGTGTGTGTGTGTGTGTGTGTGTGTTTAACGGCTGTGTGCACGTGCATGTGTGTGAGTGTCTGTGTCTGTGTCAGCATGCGTGCATTTTTGGACAAGAGATGGAGGGTGTTCAGAGGAGTAGAGCGGTTGGGTGAAAAGAGAGATGAAGCAGATGCCATTTCTCAGTTGGGGCAACGTTAAACTGGGCTGTGCCAAGTGGCAGCAGCCGTTGGCACGGGACTATCAAGTGTGCGTGTGTGTGTGTGTGTGTGTGTGTGTGTGTGTGTGTGTGTGTGTGTGTGTGTGTGTGTGTGAAGTGAGAGTGTAATTGCAAATGGAGGGTGGGGGGTGTGGGGGGGTGTGTGTGTCTCAGTATTGCATTAGCTGTGCCCTTATAAAGACGGGAGCAGGATATACTGTTCTCATATTGAAATGCCATATTAAACAAACACCAAGTAGTGGGTGGTGAGACAGTCTGTGTGTGTGTGTGTGTGTGTAGGTGTGTGCGTGTGTGTGTGGAGGGAGATGGTGTCTTTCTCTGTGTGAGGCCTTTACAGGCTTTAGGAGCTGGAACACTGCAGTCCTCTTGATGTAAAAATAGACTGTATATACTTACAGTCTCTATACGCTCTGTGTAGACAGTCAAGAGACTCAAGCCCAATTACCTACCATGTGCACAAAGGCGGACGGTCCATCTTGAGTGGACTGTCAGTTGGTGAAGAATAATAAAGGTATCAGTATCACTCATTTTTGGTACTAGTTCTATAGCAATATCAAAGTCATCTTCCAGCGGGAAACAAACAACTTTTGAGTGTGTGGGGACATAAAAAGTGATCTGCTACTTAAAAATCGTATTCGGTGGAAATCAGTAAAAATTTAAAACTGAGCCTTAGATGTAACATAGTAAAGCCCAGCCTTAAACTTTCAGGGTAGTTTGACGTATCAGAAGATCAAAATGACCTTTGCAAGAGGGAAGCCAGTGTGCTGCTCCTTTTCCTCTTCCTTTCCTTCCTCCTCTCCTCTCGTCTCTCTTAAGGTCACAGATCAGCATGTGTGTGGCTCACTCCATCAGCTCCAAGCAGCTGGCACAGGTTGACCCCAGTGGTATGGTCCGCTCACACCAGCACCAACACACTCGCATACAGTTGCACAAAGAAGCACGCTCAGCAGCCACACACACACACACACACACACACACACAAAATGTTTGTTATGTCTGTCTGTATGGTATTGTGCGAATCAGGCCCCATGCAGAGCGTCTGATACACTTCCACTGTGTGTGTGTGTGTGTGTGTGTGTGTGTGTGTGTGTGTGTGTGTGTGTGTGTGTGTGTGTGTGTGTGTGTGTGTGTGAGAACCATGCAGCCGAGTGGTTCACTGCTCCTTTTTGCAGATGAAGAACACATGGGCACTAAATTATTGGGTGGAAAGACGTCTTAAAAGAGGCAGGAGACATATGATTGAAGATCAACAGGAGAGGATTACAAACTGTGTCAGCATCAAACTCTCATTTCTATTCCACAACTCTCTTGTTTTTAACCGACTCTCATGTCCTGTCTGGTTGCAACCTAGCATTGGTTTCGTTGCATGAGTACAGCATTACTGATCACTATCATAAGCACTGTTGGCCTTTAAGGCAACACTGAAATTGGCAGAGGCTGCTGATTTTTGGAGGCTGTTCACATTTTAACCCCCTGGACTGGCTTGGCAGCACAGAAGCGGAGTGTTTGCGAGTCTTCAAGCACTTTGGCTTCACAAGTCAACATAGATCTGTCTTTCTCTGGTTACAATAGTAAACTCTATGTACCGACACCCACCTACACAAAAAATACACGTTATGTCCAGTCCTGTGACATACATAAGACAGTGTAGAGAAGGGATCAGAAATGGGAAAATGGGAAACGACATCAGTGCAAAGATAAACGCTTTCTGAACGATAGAGTCCAAATGAACACATTTTGAAGGCTGCGTTATATAACTTTTAAGGCTTTATGACTTAAAGGAATAGTTTCACAGTTTTCAGATTTCAGAGTTAGATGAGACTCTTGGCAAGAAAACAAATAAACGTATCTCCCAAAATGCCAAACAATTTACAGCCAGTTTACCCTCTTAAGCCCTTGCATTCTCATGGTTTCACAGTTTTCCTTTGTTGATATACGTTGTTGTCATCTCCTGTGCACCACAGTCTGCACTGCACTTGCAGAGTAAAGGCAAAGTCATTCTTGGAGGCATTTGAAAAAGAAAAAAATATTGCTCTTCCATTTTAGGTTACATAGTTTAGTCAGCTCGCTGCGTTTAATGAGGCTGTGGCCAAGTCAATGTGAGGGCAATGAGTGAGATAACAACTTTATTTGAGGCCTGAAAGTGTTGGTAAAACCCCAAAACACAAGGAAGAGGAACACACTCTTCACTATAGCTCTAAAGTCAACCTGAGCGTCCAGTTGTTTTCTGTGACTGGAACCATCTTCACTTTATTCTCACAGAGAGAGACAATGCAAGAGAGAGTGAGAGTCAGAGAGAGAGATGGGCTTGTGGTGTGTATGCACATGTGTGTGTGTGTGTGTGTGTGTGTGTGTGTGTGTGTGTGTGTGTGTGTGTGTGTGTGTGTGTGTGTGTGTGTGTGTGTGTGTGTGTGTGTGTGTGTGTGTTTGTGTGCGTGGGGCTCTTTGCAGATGTAGGGCTGACCGTGTGCCAGCAGCAGGGATCTCTGGGAGCAGACCCAGGCATGATGTCATTACCAGCCAGACCAAGGAGCCGCAGTAATCTGTGACATTGTGCCTTCGAAAGAGAAAGCCAAGCACCCAGTGTGTGTGTGTGTGTGTGTGTGTGTGTGTGTGTGTATGTGTGTGTGTGTGTGTGTGTGTGTGATACAGGACATGGTTATTGTCAGTTTTCTGTGCCTGGTGTCTATCAGTCACACTCCGCCTTCATACTCTTCTCCCTCAGGTCATCAAAAGATGACCCTCAGAGGCTCTTCTTTTTTCTAGTTATAAGTGTGTGTGTGAGTGTTAATGTGTCTCTCTCTGTCATGGAGGTGAAATATGAGACTGTCTTGCTTGTTTTCTTTTTTCTATTTCAGGTTTATGACTTTAGAGGGACAGATGGACGTCTGACAGGTTGACATTTCTCGGTGGCCACTTGAGTTTACAGCTGATGTGATTTGGATGTTGGAGGAGAGGCAGTGGCAGTCTGACAGTCTAATCCAATTGGTCTTTTTATAGAATGGAAACGACAAAACTCCCCATGACGATTTTCCCTTTTCACATTCACTTCAGACTGCCGTTTCTCTGAGATGTATGGGGCCTGTCTGATGCTTTCCAAGTTATATTTGTTTATGCTTGGCAGGGACGGGGGGAGGCGAGGGGTGAGGCAGAGCGCCAGAGAGAGGAATCATTGAAGTGCTAGCCAGTGTTTATGTTTGTGTCTGGGTTTGCCTCTTTCTCCTTTCCCTCATACCCACAACAGCAAGCAGCTTCAGTTTCTTCACCACACCTCTCTTTCTCTCTCTCTCACTCTCTCTCTCACCAGTCCTCTTTCTCGCTACCCCCCCCCCCCCCACACACACACACACACACACACACACACACACACACACACTCAAGCACAATTCAAGTCAAACTGAAGCTGTCCTCCCTTCACTTTCCCTCCACCCTGCTGTCTCTCTATACACCTGCCAACCTTTACTCTCCCGCCTGTGTTTGTGCTCCAGTCTGGCTCTTGGCGTGGTCCGTCTGGAGGCTGAGGAGAAGGAAAACCCGTCAGGTGGAGCGCAGCTGGGTGGAGCTCTGAGGCCGGGAAGAAAGAGCGCCTGTGGTACAGTACAGGCTTCAGGATTTTCCATCGGAACCCCAAAACCCAGACGTCTGAGCAAGCTTTATCAGGAAAGACTTTGCTCCAAATGGACATACTGTGCAACAACACACAGAATATTAAGTGGAGGAGGCGTGTGTAAATCTGTCCCCTCTGTAGTTGTGGAAATTTTAACAGCCTGTTTGACTCACACTAACTCTCTTCTTTCTGTCTTTCTTTCTGTCTTTCTTTCTTTCTTTTTTCTCTGTCTATGTGCGCATGTGTTCATGTGATTGTGACTAAATTGAATCGGCACTTCAGGTTTCACGTGTCGGCAGGGAGATCTGTTTTCAGAAGGTCGGTTTCAGATAACTACCCGGTCCCTTGTCTGCGTCTCTTTCTACCCAAACACATTAGCACTCGCACTGCTGCTCCAATGAGCCCCCGCACTGCCTTTAACTCATTTCACCTCATTTTAGAGGTTCAGAGGTTCCCCCAGGCCATAACACTGAGATATACAACACCACTAACCTGCCTGTCACCACTCACACTGGGAGACGTGCAAAACCTCCACCACCCAACTCTGCAGGAGTGAACAAAGAATTACATATGTTGAAAAATATCAAGCGATATATTATATCGTAAATTTAAATATGTGGTGGGATTCATCCATACCATGCACGTATGTTTTGCAATATGTGCAATATCAAGATTTTTGAAAAATTCAAATTGCAGCATCCGTTTGGACGTTTTTCCGGATGTATGTGTTTTCATTCTGAGTTACCACAAACAATCGTAGCAACCTGCGTCATTTCCAAATTCAAGTACATGTTGTAAGTTAGTGCCCACGCATTCAGTAAGGGAAAAGCTTTGTTTTCCCAGAAGACAAACAACCAGTCAAAATGGCTGGTCATTTACCACAGGGCCACCAAGCTCGTTAGTTGTGTTGAGTCTTACTGGAAGTTAAAGGGGTGGATTTGTATTTTCATTATGACTCTTCCCATTGAAACTGCCATTCCAACCCTAGGTGGTTTTGTTTACATAGTGTTTGTTTTTATCTTCTACAATGTGAAATTGATCATCAAGAAATGTGTATACCAAGTTTAGTTGCTCACATAATTTTCCTGCTGCATCTTTAAATATCAGGCATGCATCAGCAAACTCGTTAAATTAAAGCTTCTCAGGGTGGTTATGGTTACTGGTTTACCTGAAATTACAGAAACTGTTTTTCATGATAAGAATTTTTCTTTTAAATTTCCAGTAAACCTCTAGCTCTTTCTCACTGGGATTTTTGCTGTAGTTTACTAGTGAGAAAATGTAAACCTGTGGAGAAACCTTTGACCTTTGGGTTTCCACTTTCTGTCCACCTCTGCACCACCTGCGGAGCTCTGATGCTCTGCTCTGCTGAAGCTCACCTTGTGCACTCATCTGTATCCCCTCTAACTCCCCACACCTCTTCGGATCAGGCTGAGAGGGATTCCCAGCTTGTTCACAGTTAGTTTACCCACCCTCTGCATCGCTGTCACCTCCCATGTCCCCTGTGGTTTCTGCTGCCTACACTGTGGTGAGCTTGTCAGTGCTCATAAGTCACTTAGACGTTATAGTAAAGACATGCTGTGGTTAGCTGATCTTTATGGTCTCGCCGATGAGAATCCATAAGAAGGAGACCCCCATGATGCCTCACTCGTAACCACACAGAGACACACTGATAAATGTAAAATGTATCTGTGCACTCACGTAATGAAAATAAGTAGTTTAAATAGTCATTTTGCACAAAGTGTAACATTGTGATACTATAACTAGCAATACACTGGTTATTAGATTAAGACAAGGTAGACTTATGATTCATCATTCCAAATATTGCATCTATAATAAGAAGTTATGATAACATTGTACTCATCAATGTAAGTGTTGACATCTGGGAACTAGCGTCATCGCTTTATAGGGCAAGAATATCAGCAGTCGTACAGGTTGAAAACAAGCCAACAGTTTAGCCAAATTATCTAAACTAATTTATTTGCAGGTAAAAAATAAAAGTGAAAAATGTAACTATGGTAAGTATGGTAGGTCAAAGCTGAACCCAGAAGTTGTTCTGTAAACTGTGATACATGTAGGCAAATGGACAGAGCTACGCTGCTAGCATGGCTAAAAACTGTCTGATCGTGTTACAGCTTGTGTTTGTTGCCCCATCTCTAGCAATGTTTCTGCGTTCTCAGATTTTAGCAATTAAAGTGGCTAAAGAATCTGCAATTTGCTGTGAATATTTATTATTTTACATCAGATAGAAACATTGAATTAGACGCCCAATTTTATACTTGTGCTACGGCCCACTATTCTTTGACAGCTCAGAGCTCACTGTAAGAAAGATTTATCGAAACCCTTCTAACTCTTCATGAGACCACAGGTTTTATTTGAATGTCATTAGGTGGAGCGTTAACTTCTATCTCAAAGGTGTGAGCACTGTGGGAGAGGGGATCCCGTCGTTGAGACACAACCCAGCAGAGCGTCACAGATGGACAGACCCCACGCAGTGTGTGGGCGGCCTGCTGCTCGTCACCTTCTCAGCTGTGGGGGAGATTCTGAAACTGCAGGGGGAAAAGGAAAGCCCTCATTTCAAAGTGTGTGTGCGAGCGAGCAATGGCAGTTGACAACAGAGTTGAGGTTGCAAGTACACGGCACATTGAAGCGGGTTGGAGGTTGGTGGTCTTTATTACGCCCACACATCCTCTTTGTCAGGCCTGAAACTTCATCACTCTAATGTTATCACACTCTTAATCTCCCTCACTGCCTCTCACATAAGATGAAGAGTAGGGTTTTGGGGGGCAATTTTCCTTGTTTTCTTTCCAATACAGTGGTTGCCAGTTCCAGCAATATAAGCGATATGAATATAACTCCTCAATGGCTTCCCACCTGCAAACAAAAACAGCTGTGCCAATCCGGATGCACTGCTGAACCCAGTTCTCTTGGTAAGATATTCCAGTTAATTAATACACAAAGGGTGGTTTCACTCTCATGTGAGGAGATAATCTTACTGGAAGTCACAGCTTCGTATGAATGACCGTGAGTTCAGTCAGACATCCAGGCTTGCACAATAAGATGGCATGAAGCTGTGAGGGTGCTGTTGTTCTCAGCGAGCGGGTGTTCTGGTCGATAATTAGGTCAGCACAGCCCTCCTGGGAGGAGAGGGCAGAGGGGACACTGTAGAAACCCCTCAGCCCCCATCACAGCCAGATGAAAAGAAAACAATCCCAGTACAGGTTCCACATGTCAGGGCGAAGGGTGAAAATGTGTTTTAGATTTTCCTCCTTCCCTCTCCTCTCTGGTCCTGTGTGATTCTGAGCTGGAAGGGAGCAACCTCCAAAGAGCTCTTATAACACCTCTCTGTCCTGGCATTTAGGTTAGTTTCTACACTACGTGAGGATGTGTGCGTAGTGTGATGTGGTCCTGCATATCTGTTTCTTCCTTCCTTTGGGTTTTAGCTAATCCACTTCTCTAGGCTTCCTTCCCAGAACAGCGAGACCTTTCTAAAGAAAACAGGGCAGAGCAGCACCTTGGAAATCCCTCCACCTCTCTCATTAAAGATGAGGATGAAGACAAAGTTGATTTTCCTGATTCAATTTAAGCCCATGAAACTAGACCTCAGCCTCGCCGCTCCGAGAGAGGCAGATGGAGAGAGAGGGGGATGCTTAAATGAGCAAAGGTGAATCTGTTATATCACTTTTCTTCAGTTCTGACTGATCTGTGGTGGGTGCTGACTGTGTGTGGCATGGCTAACAGCATTTCAGTAAGATACCTCTGTTTAAAGTTATGCACATATTTAAAGTCAAACTGAAATTAAAAATCCTTTTTGCTAAGAAGCAAATCCTTGGCCTGTGTTTTGACTTCTGTACTTATTTGGTCAATATTGTAATTATCAAAGAAAAGAAAGAAGAAAGAAAGAAGTGTAGTTTCTTTTTTTAAACTTGAGGTCGCAAATATTTGGTACTAGTAATTTGATTGGTGCAATGCCTGTGTGGGTGGGCACTAAAAATAGTTTGTAGTCGCTTCATTTCCAACGGCCACACAGGGAGTTAACCAGCTTGGGACCAACGTTGTTAGCCATTGCTTTGTACCATCTGTGATCTGAGCAATTATTCCGTGAATTGACGGAGTTAGTTACTCCGTGTGGTGATCAGATTCATGAAGTAATGTGCTGAGTGCTGAGGTTACAGGACCATCACCACAACTGGAGAGAGACAGTTACGTTTTTACATGCGTAACTACAGTGATTGTGTGTTGGGCTCTGAGTGCTGCCAAACTGTGGTCAATACTGTGCCTGAACGCATCCTGCGTAGACAGAGACGGAGCAGTGAAGCTGCTGCTGCTGCTTCTTTGCTAACATGCTGCTCACGCTACGGCCTCCTGTGTAGACACAATGTGAGTGTGCAGGAGCTGCCAATGACTCAGCAGGTGTTGAAATAACGTGAACAGAAATGTCTTGTTGGAAACAGTGCTAACACCAGCAAGCCAAGCTAACCAGTTGGAAGCTATAGCCTTGCTTGCTTCCATTTTCTGAGTGGAATACAAACTTAACAGCACAACAGTTGCTGTTTAATGTTAACAAAGGCCTATACATAGCTATGACGCATTCCAGTCCACCACAGAAGTTGACAATGCATCTTCTAAGAAAGCCGGCTCTCAGATGTCAGTCAACCACTCTCATGAGAAACCCCCACCCAGAGGCTTGAAGCTTAGACAGTGTTTTCACTGTCAAAAATAGGCTTTATCCTATTTGGAAAAATGGAAAAATATGCACGATAGCTGCAGTATCATAGTTTATATTTTCTTATTCTGTTTGACATAAAGTTGATGAGCCAAGAAGAAATGTAGTCAGATTTACTTGTATTTAGAGAGAGACAGACGCTGCGTGAACGTTGCATCCTGCACATGTATGCGTCCGCCCGTGCGCATGTGCTAACGTGTGCATGTGGCTGTGTACAACATAATGACCCACCAGCAGAATTGCACGTCAGGCAAATGACAGACCTGCAGAGATAAAGACTGTTCTTATGTGCATGTAATTCAAACAATAATCTGCTGTGGACTCGCTGATCCTGCCAAGCTGGGAATCTTCTCTGTAATCACACTCCTCACGTTTGGACAGAAGAAAAGAGCAACAGTTCCTGTCTTCTCCCAGGCTCTTGCTCTTTTTATATCCTTCATTAATAATACATAAAACCCTTTATAACAGGGATTCTTAGTCTTTGAATATGTGACAAATATGAATCAAACGTATACATGTATTACTTGTCCTGACACCCAGGATTATTTAAACATCTTAGTATTGTTATCATGTGGGGTCAAATAGGCCCTAACTGAGGCCAGGCTGTATTTTCCATTCTCCTTCTGTAGGCCTATAAACCAACAGAGTAATCTCTACAAGTACCGAGTGTGTAAGATTTTAACATCTTCCTCTGACACATGAGTGTGAGTGTCAGCTCTGTGGACAGCAGTGTATTTGTCTCTGTCAGCAGCCCTTCAGCGCCAGCAAGGATCAAAAACCGTGGAATAACAATCCAGGAAACCAAACATGCTCAAAGTGACCGAAGTCTACAGTTTCAGCTGGCAGAGGAAGTGAGTAAAAAAATGTTCTTTAGTGAGACATTTTTGTCCTGCATTGGAAAGAGTTTAAAAAGGGAGAAACTGAATCATAGGGATTAGAGAATCATAGAGTAAAAAAAAAATAAAAGGAAGTTTCTCCTGAAAATATTACTAATATGGATGACAAAATACCCATGAAGCAGTTATTTGTGCTGTTGTATCTGAACCAGGTGCTGTAGTGAATCACTGTCAGTAGCATCTGCTTACTGGAAGAGTGTGTAGGTCTTACAACTCCACACACCAAAAACAGTACGTACGCTGCAGCATAAATAAAGTCAGTCCAAATGAACTGAATTGAACTGAATGTAAAAGTGCAACTGTACATTGAACCTTGCTCCACATAGCATTTACTGTTACATTACCTCAAACCAGAGTTGGAGTAAAAGTGCCAGTGTGAATGCATTGAAGCAATGGCTGATCGTGGTTCCCCTCACAAGAGGGGACTGGAGTATTCAAACTAGACCGAGAGTGTGTTTTCACAAGTCAAACCTGAGACTTTTCCCTGTCATCTCACACTACCAGCTGTGTTTTTGTTGTCTTCCCCTCATTTTCTGTCTTTCTTTTCATTTCAGAATAAGTGCTGACAGGGTCTTTCAAACACTGCAGAAACTTCTTTCTCTTCAGACTCTTTGACTATTGTTCACTTTGAGTCGAACTGTCAAAGCCTTTATGTCCAGACAATACATGCGTGAACCACATTTAAGACCTTACACATTGTACAGAGTCTAACCACGCTCCATTCTTTACTCTAATTTGGACTGTGTGTATCCACGTCATGTAAAATAAACAATGTTGTGTGACTAATTGAGCGAAATGTATTGTGCAGATGTGTCCACAATGAATCAAAACATGCAGTCAACGTGCACGCATCTGCTTGACAAATCCCCCCCCCCCCATCCCCACCCCCCACCAACACTCCCCCGCGTCCTAAACTCTAGACCTCCCCACACACCCCCTTCGGCCTCTCTGGGGAGCCACTTCAGGCAGCCTGGCTCCAGTGTTCTGTACTGAGAGCCAGGGGGTGTCCATGGAGGGCATACCCAAATTGTGAGTCCCTCCTTGGGGCACAGGTACACTCATCGCCCTGGAATCAGAGTGGAGGAGGAGGAACACGTGTGGTCATAAACACGGTACGAGCACAGTTAATGAGTCACAGTAAATCCCTGATCTTGGCTGACATTCTGTGTTGTTTTGTGGAAACTTAGGCAGGAAAGAGGAGAGGAAAATGTCTCTCTCTTCACTCGTTGACTCACTCATTATCTGTGTGCACTCTCTCTGCCTCTTATAAATCTCTATGTACATATGACCTGCAGTAATAAACGCCTCACCTGAACCGAGAGGGAAATGAGAGCTATAGAAAAAAGGTTGAAGTTCTAGCACTTACAGCCATTAACATTGCTAATACAACAAAAAGCTGCCATATCATGCTATATGCATGTTACTTAGAATCCATCTCCCAATACACAATCTTTCCCCTTAAGTAGCTTCGAGATTAGATAAAATATTGTCTCCCACAGTATCTCTGCTATATCTGTCTCTTCCAGTACTTATATCCAGTATTGAAGCTACAGTAGGTTACTGTACTTAGAGTTGTAATGAGTGAAATATTTATGTTTTATGGCTGCACCATTACAAGAAATGGAAAATTAGAAGTTTAATGCAACATTTTTAGACATATCCTTGTTACTTCAGCTTTAGCAAAGCACACTTTTACACTCTTAAGTTACCTGATTATTAAATGGTACCTGGTAAGGTGCATTGTTTAATAAGATAGCAACGGCTGACTTTCACTTACTAACTACGAATGCTAACAACGTGAGCCAATCTTTACCGATGCAGCTATGTTCATTCTCCTCTGTAGACTTCTGCTTTCTTCTCACTGTCACAGATTCATTTGCAAATTGCCCTGTTAGAGACCCACAGGCCTGTTGCCCTCTGACCTCTGGGAGGGGTTAAGTATGGGAATGAGAGGGTCACAGAGAAGCTAAGGGTTAATTGTAGTCCCTCTTAGAAGTAATCGCCAACATCACCCACGCCTAGTACCCTCCCCACTTGCCTCCCAGCACACACACACACACACACACACACACACACACACACACACAGGCACACACACATTTGACAGCAGTCCAGCTCTCTATCCTCTGCAGTGTCCCTTCATATGGCCTGCAGGCAAACAGTCCCCCTTTTTATGTAGACAGATAGATGTTCAGCTTGTTTCCTGCTACATATTTAGCATACCACAGAGTGCTAGAAGGTCAGGCCTTGCCCAAGCCTCTCCCTCAGGGACTTGATGTGGACTGTACCCCTGGGTCACCCAAACACACAACCAGACCATAGTCTCAGACATTCAGACATCCTCACTGGACTGAATACAGCAGGGACCCAGCGCCATCTTCTACTCTGCTATAGCCCAGAACACACATGAATGATGCCAGCTATTGGGAGGATATCTGTAGAAAGAGGAATGTTAATAAGAGTGGAATTTTCTTTTTCTCATCAGACTCGACTATTATTTTCTTGAACAGTTGCAGTTTGTCATCCTATTTGAGCTTTTCATTTCAAGGACAGTGCGTGCATGTGTGTGAGGGGTGCCATGTATGTGCGTGAGCATTCATGTGAGGCAGAATGGATGCGATGAGAGGACTAGATTGAGCGCAGCAGGGTAAAGAGGGCGAGATGGAGACACAGAGGAAAGCCGGGTTGGAATGGGATGGTAATTGGCTGAGATGAAAAATGAGAGTCCTTGACCTTTTGTTACCTCCAGGGATGGCTGATAGCATGAAAGCCCATCCAATCGCCCCATCCCTGTGCCACTCCCTCACCCATAAAGATCTTTAACTACAGGGATGGAGGACAGGAGAGATGAAGGTAAAGACAGGCGGTGGTGCTCAGGGGGGAGTCACTTGGTTGCTCTTGGGCGTGGTGATCTTTTATTGTGTGTGTGTATGTGTGTGTGTGTTAGGGTCTCAGCTGTCTCAGCCTCCATTAGTCTCTAATAGGGCCGTCACTCTGGGCTTTTAACTCTGCTTCTTAGCATGGCAGACAACCAACAAAGCCGCTGCCCCTCGCTTTCTGCACACCCAGTCCCAATCCCACAGATGTCCCCATTAGCATTGCTCCCCACCCACCCCCTTTTCCCCATCTCTGCATTTCGTGTGCAAACATACACAAGCATGCTGGATGAGACGAGTCCTACCTCAACCGCAACACCTGTGGGGAAAAGATTCTCGATAGCGCTGCTTTCTTTGGAGCAGATCAACAACGACATGCAGGCTCGGTAATCTGATGTGCAATACAGTTTTAGCGGGAATTCCCCAGCGTCCCCAGTATGACCTGCTGTGTCTGTGTACAGCGTGGTGACAGGTGTGTCCGTTAATTAAAGCTCAGATCTAATGACAGGGCGGCAGACCTGAAGCCTGGCTGAAAAGAAAAGGGGCCCAGGCAATGGAGAAGTGCCGGGACGAGTACGCTTGTAGGCTGAAATCCTCAGTGTTGACAAATGACTAATACGTTGAAGAAAAGATAGCACTTGATGTTTTTTCTTCATCTTAAATTCAATTATATGTTTTCAATTAACCATAACAAAACAAAGTTAAGTTGAATGTATGGTTATTGTCACCAAAACTGCTGGTCAAGGTATTCCTCAACTCTGACTAAGAGAGTGAAAGAGCAGAAAGACATAGCTGCCATAGGGGAATTGAATAAAAGGAACTAAATAAAAAAAGGCTTAGATTAGCATCATTAGCTCAATATGGCACCAATAACCTCAAGAAATTTAAACATTTTTTGTGAGAGAATCCACAAAGGCTCATAGTAAAAGAAAAAGTCTGAACTTTTGTGGTTTAGACTGTTGCAGGAACGTAGCAGCACATGATAAAGTGGAACTCATACCTGGAGACAATGGCAACAAAATGAATTAATTTATTGACCAATGGATACAGAAAAAGCAGATACTATGGTCTAGTCCGGAAAGGGGACAAACAGCTCGGATATATGGGAAGGGAATTAAAGAAGGAAAAAAAGCAGAAACAGGGAAGGATTGAACCCGAGAGAGCAGGCAGCTGTGAGGAGGTGCAGTTTGTCCTTGTTAAACTCGCAGCCATATGGCCGGCATCTGAGCTGGTTCTGGAGGTGATTTTTATAGCTGCTTTTATAGCTTGGCAAGCTCGCACCGCTCCAATGAGAGAGTGCCTGCCTACCTGCCAGTGCACGCCGGCCATTCAGCTGATGGAGAGGAATAAACATGAATAATGTCCTGAACTTTATTCTACATTTGGAATATTAAAAAGCACCAAGATCCTACGCCTTGGAAAGAGATTAGTTGGGAAATACGGTTGGGGCTGCTCCCCTGTCCTTGCCCTTTTGTCTTTTCTTTGCTACATTTCTTTTTTGTCCCCTGCTCTATCCATCATCCATTCCTCCAGGCCTTTTTGCACTTTTAAAGGTTCATGGTGAAATGTGTCCATTTGAAAGGAAAACAAACACGGTTGATTTCAGTCATGTCTGTCCCCACCCTGATGGATAATAGTATTACGCTACAGTTACAATAGCTGTGCACTAAAGACCTGTGCAGTGGTCACTAGTCTCTGTCGAGTGGGAACAAATCACAGTTTAGCTTTCACCAACAAACAAGGTAAATGTTTCGGTATACAGTGGTTCCCCATCACATGTACCCTATTACCTGGCCATTATAATCAATGATAAACGCTTAACAAATCATTATGCTTGATAATACCAACAATGATTACTGCATTTTTAAGATAAGCACATGCTTCACTATGTGCACACACACAAATAAAGTACTTCAAGATCATTGTGCGGTCGTTTTTCCTTCCTTAAATAGCAGAAGAAGAAGTGTTCCCTCTAAGTAAAACCACACGATGGGAACCTGTCTTCATTCATACTCACACACATACATTATATCTGCACGCAACTAATTTCTTTTCATCTTTTCCCACAAAGTTCATTTCGCTGCCGTTGTTGTTTGAGTTGCCAAGCCTCTCCACCAAATTGCATTTCTCAGGCATTTCTCTCAACGTTTGAACAGGAAAT
This sequence comes from Macquaria australasica, assembly GCA_005408345.1. Lineage (NCBI taxonomy): Eukaryota > Metazoa > Chordata > Actinopteri > Centrarchiformes > Percichthyidae > Macquaria > Macquaria australasica. Next base: position 100,761 of record SEMN01000676.1, read on the forward strand.
ATGAAGGGGATCAGGTTTCCACTGAGGGGAATTGGTGAGTGTGTGTGTGTGTGTGTGTGTGTGTGTGTGTGTGTGTGTGTGTGTGTGTGTGTGTGTAAATGGAGGTTTCTCGTCCTTTGTGAGACTCTTGTGGACAGATCCACACACATATGGAGAGGCACGGACTGGACAGGCTGAGATTTTGTAATTTTGTGCTGTTGTCAGTTTGGTAAAACTGGTCAGCATAAAAGTCCAGGTTTAAGAAAGTCAAAAACATGTGATGTGTGAAAATGATGAAAGTAAAACAAAAATGCCATGATAATAGAATGATAATTAGCACCACCAACTGTTTATCTCGGTGTGACCAACTCAAAATATTGGCATAACAATAGTGGATGGAAATGCACATCAATTCATACTTTCTTTTGATGAGTTAATGGAAATTCTGTTAAAATTCGCCTAGCATTCTATCTGAACATACTCTTTATTGTTATACTTACCTGCGTGATAAGCCTGAAACATTTTTAACAAAATAAAGTGACAAGCTGTCAAGTACAGAAGCTCTCCTAACGCACATCAGAAAGAGTGCAATCTTAGATAAACTCTCGTTAGTCTTTGATGTGTTCTCAAGATCTCTGTCAGAAATGATCATCAAAGCTACAACCACCAGTCAGCTGGCTTGAGACATGTGTTTGAGTTCAAAGTGAAACATACACTGACGCATATGTTGGCCGCGGAGGTGATTGAGAAAAGTGATCGTTTATCTCTGTGCCAGGTAACCACATCTGTGGGGTCTGTGTGCATGTTTACATCATGGTAATAGAGTCTCAACTCACCACACTGCCTTGCTTCAACTCTCTCTCTCTCTCTCTTTCATCATGACGTGTGTTGTGGAGGACTCGTGGATCATTGCCAGCTTAAACATTTCCCCCTCTCTTCCCACCATCGCCCCTCCCACTTGCTGTCACATCAAACCTGACCTTCAGAAACTGACTGCAGGCCTGCTTAAAGTGTGTGTTGTGGTTTTGGCAAATGGCAAAGAGGGGACATGTAGGAGGGAGAAAGAAAGGCACGAATTCAGCTGGAGGAGAAAAGATGGTTAAAAATACTTGATTTGACAGAATTCATGCAGATATAGGCAGGCAGAGAAAAGCACAACCGAGAGGAAGGAGAGGAACTGACAATAAGGGTGGTACAAAGCTGAAATCTGAACTCCTGCCAAGCTATTGTAAGAGTAGCTGCTCCGCCTGCAGCTGTCCTGGTAATCTTTCCCACAGCTCGTTCCCCCTCCACATCTGTCCTCGTTCCTCCTCCTCTCCACTGATGATCTGATCACCAAAACAGAGAAGCTTTCTTAGTCCTAAAAAAAATCTGGCCACACACGAACCTGAGGGTACCTCTATGCCCAAACACACTCCCGTGTGATGGATTGATATGCCGCGAAATCTAAAAATGTGCATTCCAAAGAAAGAGAGAAGCAAGGTGGGAATAACTCCAGGTTGGTGCACGCAGGGTGAAACAGAGGAGAGAGGAGGGGAACGTTTAATGGAAAATGGCCGCCTGCCAAGTGGCAAAGTGCCCTTTCAGCTGTCTGCTTGTTTTATACACACTCCTCCATCACAAACATCTCATCGCTGAGGACAAGCAGTGTGTGCGTGCGTGCGTACCTGCAATAACTTGTTCCTTTGCTTTGACCATAAAATGTAAAAAGGCTTTGTCTCGCAGAGGGACGGTTAAGAAGCAACTATTTTGTTCAGCAGACAGGATTGGGGACACAAAGACGTGTAATTTAGAGTGCTGCCTTACTTCCTGTCAGAGACTCATAAAGAGAGATGATAACACACTCATGGAGATGTGCCCATCACAAACCTCACGACAAGCCTGCTAATATGTGTGTGTGTGTGTGTGTGTGTGTGTGTGTGTGTGTGTGTGTGCGCGCGCGCCTGTAAACATGCTCATCAAACTCCTCTCCTCCTTGTCTGCGTTCAAAGAAGTGTATTGTCTGCTCTTATCTGTGCATCTGTGCAGACGGGGTGGAAGGTGGAAGGAGAGGAGGAGCTGCAAGGTTGTAGTTAAACCTTCTGCTGCCTCCTTGCTTTTAAGCTGTGATTTATATTCACCTCTCAACTCTGACAGAACAGCCAGAGACTGCATATTACTGAATGATGAATGCTGCTATTGATGGGGAAGCTGGGGTCATCTCAGACTTTAAGCCAAGTCTGCTACAGACCGAAAACCTGAATGAATGAGGGGAGAAACATAACGAGTGCAGACGCTTCCATACAGGGCTGGAGTAGTCACTGACTGGTTTGATGAGCATGAAAATGATGTGGCGTGATGTGTTAGACAGCGTGCTCTCCACCACTATCATCACCAAAACACCAAATGAGGGAATATCTTTCGGAAGAATGGTGTTCACCCCTCCAGTAGAGCTTCAAAACAACCTATTCACTTACAAGTGCTCTAACTTTAAGGGCCAAGGTGGCATTCAGACTGTAACAACTTGACCGTCAGTAACTATTCATCCATTAATCCTTTACCTAAACCTACTTATCCTGTGCAGGGTCACATTGGCCGAGAGGTGGGTCGCCAGTCTTTAACAGGGCTGTATAGACAGAAAACCATTCACAACTATGACACACCTAATCAATGTACCGAACCTACATGTATTTACACTGTGGGGGGAACCTGGAGGGAACCAATGGATTCGAAACCAGGACTTTCTTGTTGTAAGACAGAGCTAACCACCGCAGCACCTACCGACTAACCCTTCTTCAGTTCAGTGATGCTCTCCAAAGTTGTCACCATCTTTTTGTCATACAAAACATGTCATACCAAAAACTGCCTTTTGAGAATCAGTTTTAAACCAGCAATAACTGATTTTCTTTTTCTTTTTTGGCCATTTGGGTGCAGCACAAATTAGCTGTAAACCAAACACTGACATATCATCCATCACCTTTTTAAATTGATATGGCGAACTTGTTAGCAAACAGTTGCTTATTTACACATCCAGCAGATACGGGGCAACATAATCATTCATTTGGGCTTGTGTTTCTGTCCACCTGATGAATGTAGGTCCAATATTCGCCCTCCTTTTAGCTTTGCTCTCCACCAACTCCTGAGGGAAATATCTGTCTCTTTAGCTGCTAAATGCTCCACTACATTATGTGTTGTATGTTCACCAGCTAGTGAACATACAACACTAACTTTGTCTGTCTGCTGCCTGATGCCGGGCAGGTAGCGTGCTGTGTTTTTTTTAGGGAAAACAGCTGTGTGCTAAAGATTAGGCTAATGAGAGCGGTGAGACTGAACCAAAACAGTCAAGCTGAGGGTCAGATAACCAAAACAATGAGCTGAAAGATGCTAAAAGGGGAACTGCAGAATCGGGTGATAATTCTTTGTAAGTTCGTCACTACGAGGGACCCCATTCACATACAAGTAATCATCCATTGTTAACATACAAATATTGATTATAGTGGTTTTAAATGGGTTACCCTCCCGACTTAAACATAGTAGTTTGGGACCCCTTCATCAAAAATCTAGTCAAGGGTAAGTAGAACACCAGATGTCAGAATGTCAAAAAAGTACAAGTGCATAAAACAAGCTATTCAATCACAGTAACAAGGGTACTTGTGATTAGATTGTTACTTTCCATTCATGTTAAAATGTTAAGCACTTTGAGTTGCCAAACATGAGCCCTTCAACACATGTGTTAGTATTGGTATATAACACTATTCAATGTGGTACAGTATAAGTATTGTTTCTTCTGTATTTAGAGCTCCCAACAGAGTAGTAACCACAGTGAATGCAATAAAACAAAGACCTCTATTTAAAAAGGGCTCTGTTTGCTGTTAAAATGCTGGAGCAGTGATCTGTAGTGTTTGCCCAGCATGTTCTGTAAATGGTATCAAGTAGATTTTAGCTGCTATTTTGGAAAGTAAAAAAAAAAAAAGCATGCTCAAAATTCCCCACCATCCACTAGACCCCACCGTGCCTGATTGTCAGTGCCCCGACATGAGAAAACCTGGCTGGGTACGGGCCAGCTGGAGCAGCCCTGAGCTCCTCTGAGAACCAGAGTTACAAAGACTCACTGTGCTGGAGTGGCACTGAGAACTGCAGCCTGGCAGCAGCTCTGAGACTAAACCAACGCTGGGCAACACTTGAAAAGACCTGAGATTTTTCTGTCTGCTTTTCACCTCCATCCACCTCGTTCTATTTCCTACTGGCGTCGTCCTGTCTTAGCTTTGCTGTGTGTCTCCGTCTGTCTGTCCCCCCCTATTTGTCTATAAAATACATTTTCATAGGTGCATGTTGTCAGGCTGGATGACTCAACCTGTCTCTCTTTCTGTTTGTCATCTTTCTCTTTCTCTTTTCATTTCTCTCTCCCTCTCTCGGTATCAGCGCGATCAGATTGTCACTTTCCAAAATAGCTTGCCCTTTCGCACAGTAATCCATTGGCAGCATTGTTTTTCAAAAGAGAGAGCGAGGGAAAAGAGAGTCTTAGAGATTTTCCTGCCCTGTTTGCACTCGTTTTTGCGTCAAATCCCTTGACAACAAGGCTGTGACGTCATCATCGCGAGACGGCTGGACTGAGATCAGGTGCACTGAGGTGGAAGCATGGCACTAATCCTGGTATAAGAGGCCTAAATGGCACCCGCTACCTAGCAGCAGGGAGGAGGGATAAAGTATTGGGTGCAGGTGATAACAGAGCAGACAGAGCGAGTCAGGCAGCGGAGAAATCCCTGCTGAGGTCACACTCCTAATCTGAGCCCTGAACCCCCCCCACTCCCCCCTCCCCCCATCCCCCCATGAGAGGGCAAATACCCTACCTGATGCAACCTACCTACTTCACTTATCCCACTCTATGTAGAATTGCAGTCTCTGTGTCTTACAGGTGGCTAAATTAGAAAAAGCAGGAATTATCTTCTTTTTCATTAGCTTGTATTAAATCACATTTCCTATTTTGTAAAAAAACGTGTGTAACCCTGTGGGATATGTGTGACATTTAGCAGGATTTGTGATACTCTATTTCAGTTTAGTAAATCAGGAGTAACGCAGAGAGCCAAAGAATGTCTTGGACTGGGCTCCAGGTCTAATCACTTTATCCCTGCTTGTGACCCCATCACTACTGTCCCAAACACAAATACTGTACCGCAACAAGAATCAATACGACGGAGGCCGTTGAGAGCACTATAAATATCCGAGGTTACTCAAACAAGTCACATTTTTGTACCATTTGGGTGCCGGCTGCCGCTGAATCAGGTAGGTTTGTCCATAATACAAGAGCAAACAGCAAATATTTGACTTTCAGTTTGTTATTCAGTGTCACAGATAAGCTCAGATGCCATAAGTGAGGTGACTTTCGCCCTCCAAGTTGCAACCCTGAAGCAATGGCGTTAAAAATGTTTCTGTACCTGTGCCACCTCTTTGGGAAGAAGACATTGTTCATAAGCTTTTCTCTTGTGAGATTATATGTTTATATGTTAGAGCAATATTTCAGCATTTTGGGAAATATGCTTATTTGCTGTCTTGCCGAGAGTTAGATGAGAAGATCAATACCACTCTCCTGACTGTACGCTAAATACGTAGCCACAGCCAGCAGCTCAGCTTGCTAAGCTTAATACAAAGACTGGAAGCAGCTAGCCTGGCTCTGGCAAACAAAATATTTCTTGCCTGAATGCAGTTGCCAGGCAACCAGTGGAGAGTCCAGGAAGTTCCTGCAGCCTGTTGCACCAGCTATACTTTAAGTTCCCTCTTAAGTTAGGGTGCAAAGTCCACACTAAACTAGTTGAACTAGTTTAAAACTGTGTTGATGTTTGGTTGCACGACGGAGACTTAGGGTTCATCTTAGCTACTCTGGGGTAAAGTCCACACTAACCAAAATACTGTCACAGAAAATGACGTTTTCACCTCCTGTGGCCAATAACATTACCGTGTTGTCTCTCGTGCCCAATTGTCTTCGAACACTTTGCTACGCAACAGCGAAGAGGCTAACGGCTAAAAATAGCTAACGTTAATCACCAAACAACAACAAAAAGGTACATAAACTAGGACAAAGCATAATGACTAGGTGATAAATACAACCTTAATTTACGGCCTGTACTTTCACAAGTAAGAACGTGAGGCACGGACTCAGAAGCAGATGCAGGCACCAAGGGGCTCTCCCTGACCGGATTGACCCGGGCCACATGGAAGGTGGGGTGGATTCTCATGGTCTTTGGGAGAGTAAGCCTTATTGCCGCTGGGTTGACCACTTTGGAGATAGGGAAGGGACCGATGAAGCGGGGCGCCAGCTTGCGGGAGTCTCCCCGGAGGGAGAGGTCCCGGGTGGATAACCACACCCTCTGACCAGCCCGATAAGATGGAGCAGGGGTGCGCCGCTTGTCAGCGGCCCTCTTGTCAGTGGCCCTCTTGTACTGGGCAGAACTGGAAAGAAGGGCTTGCCAGGACTGACGGCAGCGGCGAACCAGGGCCAGAGCTGAGGGCACGCTAACTTCCTCCTCCAAGGCCGGGAACAGGGGGGGCTGGTAGCCGTAAACACACTGAAAGGGAGAGAGACCAGTGGATGAGCAAGGCAGTGAGTTATGAGCATACTCTACCCATATGAGCTGCCTACTCCAAGAGGAGGGGTTGCGGGAGGCAAGACAGCGAAGCCCCGTCTCCAGTTCTTGGATCAGCCGCTCCGTCTGGCCATTGGACTGAGGGTGGTACCCTGATGAGAGGCTGGCTGAAGCACCCAGGAGGGAACAGAAGGCTTTCCAGAAACGAGAGATGAACTGGGGCCCCCAATCCGAAACGATGTCTTTCGGGGGAAACCGTGGAGACGGAATACTTGGGACAGGACCACCTCTGATGTTCGCTTGGCTGAGGGGAGCTTGGGAAGGGGAATGAAGTGAACCATCTTGGAGAATCTGTCAACAACTGTGAGAATGGTGGTATTACCTTCAGAAGGAGGTAGCCCTGTCACGAAGTCCAGAGATATATCGGACCAGGGAAGATGGGGAACCGGGAGAGGGCGTAGAAGACCGGGAGGAGGACATCGGGAGGTCTTGTGCTGGGCACAGGTGGGACAGGCGGCCATATACTCCCTCACCTCCTTGATCATCCCAGGCCACCAGAAGTGCTGCCGGATGACAAATAGGGTCCTCCTAACCCCTGGGTGGCAGAAGAGGGAGGAGGCGTGGGACCAATCTATAACCTGGGAACGGAGAGAGGGAGGCACAAACAGACAGTTCGGCGGGCAGCCAGCCGGAGTAACAGGGATTCACACGCCCGTTTGACTCTCTCTTCAACTCCCCAGGTCACCGCCCCCGCCAGGCAGGAGGGTGGCAGGATGAGGGATGGCACTTCCGGAGCCAAGGAGGAGTCAACAACTCCCGGTTTCCCACGTCATAATTCCGCTCTGCAGGGGAAAGCTTGCGAGAGAGGAAAGCACAAGGGTGCAGCTTGTTGTCAAGGGGGGAGCGCTGGGAGAGAACCGCCCCCACCCCTACCTCTCTTGAGTTCTCTCTTGAGTTCTGTGAATGCTGCCTCAGCCTGCGGAGATCACTGGAACCTGACTTTAGTGGAGGTGAGAGAGTGGAGCGGAGCAGCAATAGCACTAAAGTTCTTGATAAAGCGTCTGTAGAAGTTAGCAAAACCTAGGAAACATTGTAGTTGCTTCCGTGAGGAAGGTGTGGGCCACTCGGCTACTGTGCTAATCTTAGCTGGGTCCATTTGGATCCTCCCCTCCGAGATGATGAAGCCTAGGAAAGCCACCGTCTTGACGTGAAAGTCGCACTTCTCCGCCTTGACGTAAAGTTGATTGTCCATAAGACGCTGTAGTACGTGGCGGATGTGCTGGATGTGGGACTCCTCATTCAGGGAAAAGATGAGTATATCGTCAAGATAGACATATACCGACTGGTCCAGCATTTCACGAAGAACGACGTTTACCAGGGCCTGAAACACAGCTGGAGCATTAGTGAGCCCAAAGGACATTACAAGGTATTCGTAATGCCTGCTTGAGTGTTGAATGCAGTTTTCCACTCGTCCCCCTCCCTAATTCTGACCAGATGATATGCATTCTGAAGATCAAGCTTAGTGAAGACCTTAGCTCCTTGCAGACGTTCAAATGCAGAGTTAATAAGAGGGAGGGGGTACCTGTTTTTGATGGTTATGTTGTTCAGGCCCCGGTAGTCAATACAGGGGCGGAGGGTCTTGTCTCTCTTTTCCACGAAGAAGAATCCCGCTCCAGCAGGTGATGAGGAGGGGCGGATGATACCGGCAGCCAGGGAGGAGTCCACGTACTCCTTCATGGCTTGTTGTTCAGGGGCTGAGAGAGAGTAGAGCCGGCCTCTCGGAGGGGAGGAACCAGGAAGCAGGTCGATAGCGCAGTCGTACTCTCGATGGGGCGGCAGGGAGGTCGCCTTGGCCTTGTTGAAGACCTCCTTGAGATCTAGGTAGCAGCTGGGAACCTTGGAGAGATCGGGATAGTTGGGATCGTCTGAAAAGGAAGCAGAGAGGGAGAGAAGAGACCTGGAGGGGGATGTGTGCAAGGGCATGCAAGCTGGGGAAGAGGGCTGCTGGGGCTTGTCAGGGAAACATGTCTCCCTGCACTTGCTGTGCCAAGCTATCACCCTCCCTGCACTCCAATCAATGTGCAGGTTGTGCAAACTTAACCAAGGGAACCCTAAGATGAGAGGGTGCTGGGGAGAGTGATAAATATGAAAACAGAGGAACTCTGTGTGATAGCTGGGGAATGTTATGCAGACGGGAGAAGTCTGGTGTGTAACTGAGTCAGCCGTCTAGAGCGGTGGCTTGCAGGGGACTAGGCAAAGGAACAGGGTTCAAGTCCAACCTCCTAGCGAGGGCCAGGTCCATAAAGTTTGCGTCCGACCCCGAGTCTACGAGTACAGGAAGAGAGAGGGATAAGACAGGGGAAGACAGAGTCACTAGGGGGAGGGATCGAGTGGGAGAAGAGGGAAAGGAAGTTCGACTCACCAGCGCCTTCTCCTTCACTGATGAGCCCAGTCTTCTACTGGACAGTGGGAGATGAAGTGTCCTTTTTGGGCACAATAAATACACCTCCCCTCCAGCAGGCGTCGCTGTCGCTCTTCGGGAGACAGCTTGGTGCGGTCCGGTGTGGGTGGTTCGGACTGGCGCTGGGCTCCCTGTAGCTGGCTGACCAGGGCTTCTAATTGGCCACCGAAAGAGGAGAGCACGCTCTGCTGCTGTTCCATCAAGCCCCGCATCTCCAATCGGAGCAAGACGAGCTGTTCCTCCTGCAGGCAAATGCGTCTCCCCTGGGCCTGGATGGCGGCCTGCATTACATCGGGGTCTGCTGAGTCCATTCTTCTGGCCAGTTCGTACTTTCACAAGTAAGAACGCGAGGCACGGACTCAGAAGCAGACCACAAAAAATGTAGGAGGTAAAAAACAAGAATTTATTTTAATGGATGCTAGGCAGCTTTATCAGAACAAAAATCGCTTCGCAAGAGGAAGGCTAAGAGAGGCAACTAAGAAAAATAAACTCCCACAGGTCACTAGGGAAAAATATTTAAGAAAGGCCTGGAACGCTTGGCTGAGAGGACAAAGACGAACTGGCAGACACACTAGGGAGAACTGAGACTATATACACAGAGGGGAAAGGTGCAAACAAGACACAGGTGGGAAGCATCAGGGTAATTACTCCAGGGCACAGAGGGGCGGGGTGCTCCAGCCGAAGCATGACATGTACAAAATAACAAGAGTGACATCGAGTGGTGAAACTGTGAACTACAACACAGGGTAATATAACGGTACCCTGTTATTGAGCAGATTAAACTGTAACGTTATAACAAACACATAATGATAGCCTACACTGGCAAACTGTTAAATTAGTAGTTGTTAATTAGAAAGTTATCTAACCCTATATATTTTGCTTGCTTGTATAATTTGCTTATCCTCATCCTCTAAGTTATCCCACCTTTCAAAACGATGCGCCATGCCAACCGCAATTTTACGGAGGACTTTACACCGACTAAGGGCTAGGTGTAAGATTTAAGTTATAACTTATGCCTACATCGGAACTATTTCAGCTGTTGCAACCCTTAAAATGTTAGTATCGCGTAAACTCCAACCTAAGTTAGAAATTACGTTCAAATTAGGCTACGTTTGACATTACGCATAGCTGGTACAACCCATAGCTGGGCACAGCCAAGAAATAGTCAGGCACATAACTCCCTGAAAATGGTGAATTGTCATTTTTATGCTTTGTTTTTTTTTTTTGTACTGATTAAAGAAACAAGATTTAAAGTAAATTAATGAGCTTCAGAGGTGCTTTTAGGTGGCTTTTGTTACCTTTGGACAAAGCCAGGCTGTGTCCAGTCTTTATGCTAAGCTAAGCTAATCATCTGCTGGCTCCAGCTTCATATTTACTGTACAGACATAAGAGTGGCATCTATTCGGTATTTCTCTTCTAACTCTTAGAAAAAAAGCAAATAAACATATTTCCCAAAATGTTGAACTATTCTTTTAAGACATGAAAAGGGATCAGTGAAGGAAAATCTCTCTCAGATCTAATAAACAAAGATCAGTGTCCATAGTTTTTGCTTTGTTCTCATGTCAGAATCATATCATGTCATCGTGAAGTGAAATGCTGACCAGCAGTGAGAATGGTGAACCTCTTGAGTGCACACATGTGAATGTTAATTTGCAAAGTGTGTTTGCTGACAGCAGTTTGGTCATGTGACAAAGTTAGTGTTCAGCTGGACCCTCAGGTGGGATACACCCACGCCCATACCGACACCAGTAAAGGGCAGCTCCTGACCCTTGATCCCCTAAAGTTTCTGGTCAGACTGGAGGTGATGAGCAGCCACCCCTCACCAGCTTCATGTTCAGCTTGTTAGCAATAGAGTTGACCTAAGCATCGTGATGGCCACTGGGTCAATGCAAGGTGTGAAGCCACTGACCTGATGTCTAAGCCGTTGTCTCTTTGTCTGTTTGTGCCCAGCAGACATTTGTTGGAACCTAAACACGAAAATCAAAGTCGCACCAGCTCATTCTCTCCGCACATTTCCTCCTCCTCAAATCCTTTGCCCTACCTATGTATAAATAAACATGTGTACAGGCGGTCGACTCACCTTTCCTCCCCACCATCCCTTACTTAAATAAACATGCGGGTGGAAGCGAGGGGTTAATAGGGCCAAGTTTAGGGAAAAGGAGGAGAACGGATGGAGCGACTGAGGCATTGGAAGGAGGGGTGGAAGGTGAGGGAGGCCCAGGGGAGCTCATTATACTCAGACAGAGGAGACATTAACTCACATACACACACTCTGACACACACCTCCAAACTTTTTTTAACACACACACAGAGACTTATTACTCTCCATGTGTAACATATGCTGGCTTAAAGCCCCATTAACACACAGTTTTATAAGCGTACTTATTGAAAGCAGTAACCCAGAAAACTCTCTGGTTCCTGGTGGGGTGAAGCCCGCAAGCTACTTTATAACATGAGAAAGGAATATATGTCTGCTCTCCAGGATATTTAAGTGTGTAGCAAAGACTTGGTGTCTTGTATCTATCATTTCAAGAAAGGATTTTGCCTAGAGTTTAAGAGAGCTTAATATTTTAACGCACTCTGATGTTCTTCTTTATTAAAGAAACTTTTTTTTTCAGGAACAGGCAGGTATATCTGTGTTATTATAATAATATTACGGTGTTCTTTTAGTCTTTTTCCCTGCCTGTCTCTATGTTAGCTTGGCAGTGTTTATTTACAAGTGCTTGTTTTATGATCATCGCTTTAATTGATAGTTAACCATGGCTCTGCTCTCCCACTGTTGGATGAACATAAACAAGTACTAAAGCAAAACATGTGTTACTCTCTCAGCTCTGTGTGTATGTGTGTGTGTGTGTGTGTGTGTGTGTGTGTGTGTGTGTGCGTGTGTATGCGTACACACACACACACACACATGTGAGAGCCAGGAAAGCCAGACTGGTTTCATTATGCTCCAAACTAGCCCATTATGGTTAGGGAAAATCATCCAAACCCCAAACAGTTGCTATAGCAACGCCATGCCATCTCTCTTTTTTTCAACCTCCCGCGTTCCCCCTCTTCCAATTTCTTCTCGTCCCTCACCTCCGCGGCCTCCACCCATTCTTTGCCCCCTCCTCCTCCGCTCAATCCGCCACATCACACTCAACACACACAAAAGTGCAAACTGCGATGGACACAAGCTCACGCGCACACACACAAACACACATAAACGTGGCACTCGCTCTCTCTTCCCCCAGCGACAGAGTTTCACAGCCACCTTTCCTCTTCCCTCTCGCACTGACCGCCCTCTGCTTAAAGAAAAATAAACCAGTGGAAAAGAACACAGAGGATTAAAAAAACAGCAACAGGGTTTAGGAATTGTAAGGCCTCTATCTTTTTCCTCTCTGCTTTATTTTGTTCAAAGGTTCTTGTTCCACACAAGTTTTTGGCCAGACCATTTCCTTTCCTGTAAAGTCCAAGTCAGGTTTCTGTGTAGGGGACAACAGCATGAGGAGTAGTTGAATCAGATCCTGTTGATGGTCAGTTTTAACCCGATTGTTGTTACTGGGATAATTAACACTGGTTCTTGAATCTGTATCAACCTGGATGTTGGACATATTTTCCCCTAGATTAGAATAGAAATGGAACATTGAGTCAATCATTTTTAGTCTACTTTTCCTGTATTTATACTTGCTGCATGACCATTAACCTCATTGACCCTCTGGTGCATGATGTGCTCCAACCCACAGAAAATTATTTCAAATTCTAGTGGAAAGCCTAAAGTTTCCAATGATACAAAGTATGCTAGACTGAATTTCGGAAAAAACATGTGTAAAATAGGCTAGAATCTTTCTGTTTGATTGAATAGTGCAGCCATTCCACTCAGTGTAAACAAGGGCTGATACACCATATATACAGTATGTGATACTGTCAGACAGTGTGAAATAAGAATAGGTTAGACATGGGAAATACAGATTGATACCAGTAGCTTCTCATCTAACATTTAGCAAGAAAGCGAATATGTGTATTTACAAAAATGTTTTCTATTCTGAGCCTGAGAGAAAACATGGGAGACACTGTAAGTTAAAGGGTTAATGTGTAAATATCCCTTGAGAATACTGAGAGGGTGGGTTGAGAAAACCTAAAACACACACGCGCACATGCTGAAAACATTATTAATGACTTAAAGTGGTCTAGTAGTGCTGTGCTTTGTAGCAGGTCTGGTGGTCTGCGATCCTTATTGGGTTGTGTTTGATGTCTCCTCTTAATGGCAAAGTCCCCTGCGTTATGATCACACACACATACACACACAGAGGCACACTTTATTATGTGAGCAGCCATTTGCCTTGTCGCCATGATAAAGCTCTTGGCGCTCTACTGGGGTTGTTTTAAAGCCCAGACACCCTTAGCCATTACTCAGGTGATATGCCAGTGGCTGGTGATCAATGTGTCTCTAATAGAGAGAACGGGGGGGAGCAAAAAGCGAGAGAAAGACAGCAATATTGATAGAGAGAGATAAAGATAAGCACAGAGAGTGATTGCACTTTTACCTTCTCATTCATCACCCTGTTCGTGGAGCACTAACTGGCCCTAACCTGCTCTGCAGTAATAGCCTGTCTGGATGCTGTATTTACGAGGTGCCATCAAAACAATGGCATTTATCTAGGCACTCGGATCATACACTTTCATCACTTTTATCTTTATGCCTTCGCCTCTGTGTGCAGGTGTGTGTGTGTGTGAGAGTGTGTTGAAAGGCCCGTTGACCCATGCTTTAGCAGGAGTGAGGAAAGCTCAAGGATGAGCGTCGATTGCGAGGCGGCTAATGCTCCTTAAAGTTCAGCCAAATCCTGAGGGTCAACACGCAGGTTTCTGTTTGCCCGTCTGACCTTCAATCTGTCTCACTGTCTATCAGTACCTCTATCTTAGTCGTTCTTGGTAAGTTGTTACACGGAAACTCCTGCAGGTTTTGCTGGAGTTTTCGACTGTAGCCACTTTGGAACATAAGGAGGATTAAACAGCACCGTGAGTGAGAAAGAAACAAAGAGAAGAAGTTGACGGGGCAGTGTTTTGTCTGTGCATGGGAAAGGGAAGCTGAAGAAGCGAAAACTTTGATAAGCAGAGTTGAGTGAGATGGGGGAGGTGCTAGTGTGTGTGTGTGTGTGTGTTTGAGATGTGGAGAGTGGGGAGGGCGAGAGTGCCAGGCAATGTAGGAGGGCGAGAAAGAGAGGGCGCGTCTGGAAAGCATCAAGCCATTGCTCCGCATATGTGCGGAGTACGTGTGCATGTGTGTGTTTTGTTGCTCCTCTGGTCTCTGGCTTGTTAACCTGCAGGTCATGGGCAGCTTCAATGCCTGGCACACAGCATGGGAATAATGACCTCTTCCATAGCAAGCACATGCTCATGAATAAACACACATACATCGAAACACACATACTGAGTGTGTTCAATGCGTTTTTACGCTGTTCCCTCTCTACGTCAATGGTCCGCAACATCTTTAAAGGAATAGTTTGACATTTTGGTTTTCTCTCAAGAGAGTGGTATCAATCTTCTCATCTAACTCTCAGTAAGAAAGCAAATAAGCTTATTTCCCAGAAAATCAAAGTACTCCTATAAGTCTCTGGATCTTCACAATAAGATTAATGTTATAGTAGGAGCTACAAGCACAGAGCTTGTTTAGCTGGTAGAGGTCCTCTCCGGGTTATTACTTCTCAGGAAAACTGGAGCCTGGTGCGTGTGAGAGGAAAACATCTTCTTTTCTGAGATAAGTTTGGTGGGAGGCCACTCCTTTCAGAGCAGTGTTTATGTCTTTGATTAGCAGTATGATGTGTGTGTGTGTGTTATAAAGAACGTTAGAAAGAGAAAGAAAGAGAGAGACCAGCAGCTGGTGTGTTGTGTTTTGCCCTGTGAGACCTGGCCCGGGCTGGTGTTGTGTTACATGTACTAGTGTTGCTGAGGCGAGGTGGGGTGAGTTGGCTCGATAGCCACAAAGTGAGGGGTGACAGATGAACAGGAGGGGGGTGGGGGGAGCTTGGTACTGGGCAATTAAGCCAGCGTCTGACACCCAAAGCGCTTCTCATGCTCTGGCACAGGCTATTGTAGTCTGGAATTTGAGAAATGCATTTGATCGCTACGGTGTGTCTATGTGGGTGTTATTTTGGATGACTCCTGGGGACAAAACAGCCACCAGAGAAGGGAAAGAGAGAAGAGACAGAGGAGGTGGAGGGCAAGGGTTACTTGATGAATACATGCACTTTCATCACACATTTGAGAAGCCAGCATCCAGAAGAATGTAGGCCCTTTTTTCTGTCTCTACGCAGTAGCTTTGCAATCTAATGAAGAGAAAAAATAAAATAAAAGGAACAATACATAAAAACCCCACAATATTTCACTGTTTCTTTAATTTTTCTGGGGTGGTTCTGTTAAGTGAGCAACTGATTAAAAGGGGAAAAAAAGAAGAATAACATTACAGTTCACATTGTGTGGATGACAGGAGTGAAAAGGAGGGGGGTCCAAAGATATGTTATCTGGCCCTGCATACTCTCTGCCTCCCTTCTCACTCAAAGGGAATCCCATCTTTCTCTTTGACCTCAGCATTCCTCATACTCAGAGTGAATGCAAGGCCAGTGTGTGTGTGTGTGTGTGTGTGTGTGTGTGTGTGTGTGTGTGTGTGTGTGTGTGTGTGTGTGTGCATGTGTGTGTGTGTGTGCATGTGTGCGTGCAGATCAGTGTTCACCTTCAGACTACTTCAAGTAATTAAAACGATCCTCTGCCGTGCACTTTTGAGGGTTGAATAACTCAAAGAGGAAACCTACACCCCAGTCCTGGCTTCAGTGTCTCCTCTACAGTTGTGGCCGACCTGCTGAGATGAGTTTAATGAAACTGAAAAATGAGCATCAGTTCAGTCCTTCATCTGTGCCTGTAATACAGAGATGTGATACTTTATAGTTTTATATACACATGATTCTGTGTATTTCTATTGATGTAATTTATCTTTGTTCTGTTTTTATTCAGCTGAAGATTAAAGGGAGAGAAAAAGAAGACAAAACAAAGTTTTTTGTGAAATAATGGATATCTGTATCTCTTTGGGCCTCAAACAGTAATGTGAGAAGTTTAGAGGGGAAATGTGACACGCGGCCACAGGTTGACGCCGCTTTATTGTAAGAAGTTTACAAGCTAAAAAGGTTGAAAACCATTGGACTAATCTTAAGCAATGTTCTGTATTTTATAATCTTATATTTTTATTTCAATGTAAAATCTTAATCTGTAATTATAGTAATTGTTGTCAAGCAAAAAGTACAATATTTCCCTCTGAAATAGAGAAGTGACATAAAATGCATATATTCAAAAAGTACAAGCACCTTAAAATTGTATTTAAGCAGAGTACCTGAGTAGATGTACTTAGTTACTTTCCACCACTGCATCCTCTTGGGTTGTGCAGCTGGTAAATTTCATCTGGATAATGGCATGTAAAAAAGGCACTGACATGAAGCATAGAACAAACAGAACTATCAATTTAAAAGATCAACCCATGGGACATTAAGAAATTTAGACAGGTAGGGCATTAGCCTGTACTGCCGAGTTGGCAAATGACTACAAATGTAGCGTAAAAGGAGGAGAAAGTTTTGTAAGCCTCATCGTGTACTTTGAGAAATCTGCCTCAACAACATTGCTGAAAGTAGATATCACCTTGATGTGGCCACTCCTCTTTTTAATTAATGGAAACATAAATAAAGGAGACATATCAGTGCATGTGGTACCACTCCCTATCACTACAACTGTTAAGGACAGATTGGTGCATGCACCCTAACTGCAGAGGATACCATCAGTGGGTCAATCATTGTGCATATACTGCCACCTATTGATAAAAGATGGCACTGTAGCAAAGGCAGCTTGGTGATATTTCTGTTTTAGGTTGTAGAAGGACACCTAGTGGTACAGTAAGTCATAGCAGAGGAGGTTTAAAGATTCAAAGGTTCAGAGGACATGTGTGAAAAGCGTGTTTATTGAAGGAGGGTGAACAAGGCACTGTATAATGACACTATACATACGCCTAGTTCATTGTGTGGACACGTTGCATGACTATAATAAAAAAAAAAAGTCACCAAACCAGATAAGTGCATCTGCGCTTTTGGTCAGTTCTATGTGTGAATTATCATCCAAGCAGTTCCAGGTCAAAGAGCAGTAAACTAGAGCAGGATGCAGGCCTAAGTGTCTCTTCAGGGCTGGGTGTAGCGCAGGTATTTCTTCCCAGAAGGCAACTCTTTAGTGGTCACACCGTTGGGGAAGAGAGCAGCAGCTTCAGCCTCAGAGAGCGAGGGAATGACCATGACTTTGTCGCCAGGCTGAAAGAGACACAAGAACAAGAGAAGTGTGTTTCAGAAGCAGGGTCTAGTTTTAATTACAGTACAGTCTTAGAGGAAGCCTTCACTGTAATGATAATCATGCAGCAGCATCATATGGCTCCTGTTTCATGTGGCTTTTGGTCATTTTCTTCAGTGTTTAATTTTTATCTAGCTGTTGTTCCTGTGGAGGTTCAATGCATTTGATATAAGATGCAAGATTATTGATGTTGCTTTACATTTTCTATAGGTGGAAATTCACTGATGTTATCTAAAGTGTTCTTCAGTTCTTCTAGTGACGACAGTTTTCTAAATTATTGGAACTGGAACTGTGTCTGAACACAACCAAATTATTGAAGATAGCCAGTGTTGTCTTTTCATTTTATCCAAAAGTGCAAAAAATGTTTGTAAGAGAAACAGGCAGAGAGTAGGAGAGGAAGGGCAAGGCAGGAGTAACTGCAGAAACTCAAAGGAATCATTTTACAAACGCGGAAATGCGCTTAATCACTTTCTTGCAGAGAGTTAGATAAGAGGATTGATACCACTCTCATATCTGCATGCTAAATATGAAGCCTGAGCACGGAGAAAGCTAGCTTAACTTAGCACTGGTCACTGCTCCAGCTGTAGCTTCATATTTAATGGATATGAGAGTGGTATCAATCTTCTCATCTAATTCCCTGCGAGACGGCGCATAAGTGTATTTCACAACTATTCGAAATATTCCTTTAAATGCTTGTGTTAAATGTTTCTAACAATGCTAATATTAATGTGTACTCATGATGAGCCCCTAACATATTCATGGAAGTAAAAATGTTTCAATAGAAATAAATGCCATCACTGATAGAGCTGTCTCCATTAGATTAAAGTTGATGTTGATGAGTTCTACTGATCAGATGAAGGTGGGATTTCATTTATTTGTTATGCAATAATTACATAGGACATGGCAGCATGTCACAGCATTTATTTGCTACATGCAGTCTGGCTAAATGATGCTAAAAGCTCCAATGATGTGCTGTATGTGCCTGATGTGTGCCCAGTTAATGTACCAGTCATAACAGCATCTGTCTGTAGAGCTACGCATCCATTTTTGTTTCCTACGATCACCCAGGCTGCCGACTGACATGAACACACGGTTTAACTGTGTACCTACCTTCCAGTCGACAGGTGTGGCAACCTTCTTCTGTGCGGTGAGCTGCAGAGAGTCGATAACTCGGAGCAACTCATCAAAGTTCCTTCCAGTGGTGGCAGGGTAGAGGATGGACAGCTTCAGCTTCTTGTCGGGGCCAATCACAAAGACCTAAAGGGGGTTAAGATAATGCAGGGTCAACTCAACACCCACAATATGTTTCTTTTTTTATTCTGGTGATAAATATGTACACATACTGTATATAAGTACACCAACGTCGTCACTCGCCAGAAGCGTAAAATATATATTGCCACATGAGGATATCACTGAGATTCAGCTAACCTAACCAACCAGCAGAAAGAGAAGAAAGGATAGCTTTTGATTCTAACAGTGTGTTTATTATAGGGCTGAACGATATGCAAAAAAACAAAAACAAATAAAAATTGCGATTATTCTCACATATATTGTGACTACAATATGAGTCACGATTTCAGTGGGGATGGTTCATTTTTACTGAAAAAAAAATATAAAAATGATGATGATGAGATTTTTGCTGGGGTCTGTACCAAACAAACATGCTCCCTTACATCTGGAGAATATGATTTGTCGGCCCGGGGCATCTCTGTAGCACCACAATGCTTCATTTATAAAAAAGGTATGTTGTGACACATTTTACCTTTATCATAAAATTGCAGCTCCTGCCATTTGGATATTGCATTTGGCCATATTGCAATTTTGATAATATTTCAATTACTAGTTCAAACGTAGTGTACTACCTGTGTAACATGTGGCCAATCAACAGCCTGTATGGCACAAAGCCATAGTTTTGCTCTGATCTGATGGGCCAGCCTTAGTTTCACAGGCAAGAAAGTCTGTTCAGGACAGACTATTTTTAGTCACATTTGGCATCTGTTAATTCTGGATCATGATACCATCCTTTGCTTTTTGCATAGCAAGATGGCGCTGTGGCGCTGTAATACATGTCCAGCACTGATGAAGAGGCCGTTACTGTGCGAGTGTAGAAAAGCAGGACAGGTTTCTTACACAGCGAGCGGTGAGGGGCATTCCATCCTTGTCTCTCTCATCGGGGTCCAGCATGCCCAGCTGGACGGACAGCTCTCTCTTGTCGTCAGCGATGATGGGGAAGGGCAGAGCGCTTTCAGCCTCACTGTTAAATGCCATCACATCCTATACAGAGGGAAGGGACACATTCAGCCTTTACACCTTCGTTAATGTGTGTATGTCATTGTCCTAAGTTAATTATTCTCTCCATCCTGACAGCCATCACCATCATTGCAGCACAGGTTTGGTGAGTAACCAGAGACCTTTAACCTTTAACTCATGCATGAGCCATAAACAGTGTTTCAGTAGCACGTTACAAGTCCCTATGAGGGCCATGAACTACAGTAAATGCTCAGTACTGTTGACTCACTAATAATAATAATTACTCACTAATAATAATATTATTATTATTATTATTATTATTATTATTATTATTATTATTATTATTATTATTATTATTATAGGAGGGCAGCGAGAGAAAACACTAGGCTCAAAAAGCATGCAGTTTCCTACTTTTTTGGCAGCAGATGGTGTTACTGTTGTAAAATCTAAATCACACAGTGACACTAACTGACACTTGCCCAGTGAACGTTCCCTCTTCGACCAATCAGTGGCCTTTCTAAGAAGGCGTTGTTGTAATGTGGCAACCCAGTTAAAAGCCAGTCACAGTGAATCCTGTCTGTGTTGAGGGTAAAGATTAATATTATTTGATATTTGAGCCCTCAGTTTCCACCAAATACCACAGGGTCACCTGCACAATTACAGTGCTGTTCAGAGTTATTTATTTATTATATTTACAATTATAATGACCTTGACTGATGGATAAAGTTTAATTCCATAGATCTACAGTTAAATAAAAGATTTAATTAAAAAAATCAAATCAAGTTAAAAATGAAATTATAAATGTGATTAAATGTTAAAAATGTAATTAAAATAAATTGTTAAAATAAAATTACATTTAATTAATTCAATTTAAATAAAAAATGTGATTCTTTGATTAAATTATATTAACTTTGATTAAAATAAATTAAATTTAAAAAATTAATAAAATTACATTAAAAATAAAAATATAAATCTAATTCACAGACAGCTGAGATATTTCAAGTTCATCAGTACTGCAAACTGTATTTTTCCTGTGTCCAAGTAGTGGAGAGTTGTGCAAACTGATATCTCCGGTGTTATTGGATTGTTTCAATTTGATACGTTTTTTTTTATTTAAAAAGTTCATTATTGTTGTATTTTTCCAAAACACTAACAAGATGATGGATGAAGCACATTACCTGCAGCACATGACTGGTTGTGAGGAGGTCTTAGTGACTTAGGAGTCCTCTAGACTTCCTCTCACTTCTCTCAGACTTAGGACCTACTTTCAGCACTACAATGCTTTATGAATGATGAATATAAGTATATGAACTTTAATTACCCTCATTAAGTGTCACTCCACCCACAGTAATCTGGCCTGTTGAACAAAGTTATCCTTTCACCTCTTACACACAGCAGTTAAACATGGGATTTATTGTAGATGGCACTGATTTTTGTTGAGTTCTGTCTAATGTGTACCTGCCTGGAGACTGCCCTTATAGCTGAATCTGGTACATAGCATCTCCTGTCTGAGATGATGTTTTTCTGTACTTGTCCTGACGTAAATGTCTGAGTAACCTGCTAGCACCGTAAGATGAATGTGTATTGTAAAATAAAAAAGTGTTTTGGATCACTCTCTAGAGATTAAGGTGTTATCTGCAATATGCTTAGCACCTGTGTCATGCTAGCTAATAGTTATTAAAATTGTAATTTCAGAGCAGTGTATCACTGGGTGAGATGATTCCTACATTATGCTTTTCCCATAAGACACAAGGCCCACTGAATGGGCTGGAATGGGATGTGAAATATCCAAGTAGGTAAGTCAACCAAGTGCATGTTCATTGAAATATGTTGCCTCAACTTAAGATGGCGGGGAACAAGATTTAAAAAATAAATAACTAAATAAAAAAATGGTATTACACTGCTTAAATTAAACTCAAGTTCCCAGTGGATCTAACATATATAACTGATCTAGTAGCCAATTCATCACATTGTTTTCAGGTTTTATGTATTGTTTAGACATTATCTCAGAACTGCTTTTGGAAGATCAAAAACAACCAAAATTGGCTGTTGGTAGCAAATTTATGAACTTGATAGTTGACAGTAATTTCCCTAAATATCATATCTTTATTTGTCAGTGTAATAAATTTGTATGTTAAATTCTTACTGGCTGCAACGATTCTAATTTATTACAATTCTAATTTATTACAATTCCATATGGTGTCACAATGGGCCACATTCTAAAACACTGTAGGATCACCACGTTGGTGCAGATATTCACATTCGCAAACTGACCTTCGATATCGCAGCCAGATACAGAAGTGCCTTTCTAAACTAGACAAAGTTGACTTATTATCGAGCGAATTACAATCACTGCAAGGATGTTTTGCTGCCCTTGCAGACGACAAAAGGTATACACCTGGTTTTCTGTTGTGTAAACTGTTAGTTTGGCTTTGTGCATCGAGAGGACTGGCACAGCATTTTGACATTTTTCACGTTTTCTTTTTTTTTTGTTGATATTCCTGTGTGAAGCAGCAGATTATGTGTCTGTCATAATTAAATCACATTTCATTTTATATATTTTAAACAGAAAAAATGTCGAAATGATGTGGCAGTTGGAGACAAGAAGAGCTCCAGCCCACAGAAGAGGTAAGACGATGCCTCATAAGTATTCTTATTATGTTTTTTTATTCTTAAATGTGTCTTGTATGGTGTGCTATTCAGTTTGATAGGCAACACAGATACACTCTCACATCGTTTGTGATAAATATTTACATATTTGTCTAAATATTTCAGTTATGAATGTCTGGAAAATCTCTACAAGGATAATGTAATAGATTCAGTCCAATTTTGCAAGAAGTTAAGGTCATTTTGACTCCAGTACACCGTTGAATAATTTTTTCTCTTTATTTCCAGTGTTAATGTTGAGGATGACCCAAAACAACAAACTGTGGTCCCCGACACTCTGGCCCCCTCTGCCACCACAGTCTCAGCTCCAACTGAGGCTCCGGTAGAGAAAGCTAAGAAGGCTTTCTGGTGGCGTAGGAAGGTATGATCAGAGCTGAATATTGCAAGTATTTGTCAATTGTGTCCGTCTCAGCTGTATTTAACTGGGTTTATGTTTTTATACCCAACAGAAAACCAAACGGCAGACTCCTGTGAAAGAAGATGTGTCAGAAGACACAAACCTGCCATCTTCTGCCACAGAAAAGAGGTAAGAGATTGAACACATTATATTGGTGTTCCTATTATGTTGTTCACCCCCTTGGTTTCATTGCTGTGACTGGACCATACAGTAGAATAACGTCTTTATCACCAGTGTCAACACCATCAAGGAGTCTGAGGGAGAAGCTGGTGTCCAGGAGGCTTCACCCACCCTTGACACTCCAGTCTCAGCTGCAACTGAGACTGAAAAGAAAAAGAAATCTTGGTGGCATCGGTGTCTTTTGTCTCACCGCAAGGTACGTTCCACAGAGCTGAATGCTGCTAGTGTTACCAGCTGATCAAACTGTTACAGTAACGTGTAGATTCTGCATGTTATGTGAATATTAGTGTTGCAGATGCAGTTTATTTTGCTGTATTTAACTGGGGGTTTTTTTGTACTTACACCCAACAGAAACAGAAGTTGGAGTCTCTAGTTGAGACAGATGAAGGAGCAAAGAGAAGCCCTCCACCTGAGACAGCTAAGGTCAACTCAGACGGCAAACCAACTGAAGTCGACCCAAATAGCGAGTCCACCAACTCCGGCTCAAATGTGCTCAGTGACTACCTCCCCATTGATGTACTTAAGTCCAGGCAGTCCACAGCTGCCGGTCATGGTGGGAGTCTACAGAGCGAATCTGTCAACATTGGTCTGTGGGCGAAAATATATGGACACCTCACAAAGCTGTTTACCTCAGCCAGAACAGAAACCCTCTCCAGAGAGAAGCTAGCCTGCCTCGGGTAAGCACCTGCAAACAGACTCATATACACACTGAACGTTCAAGTATTGTCTTCATACTTGCATGTATATAAAGTTGTCCCAGGTTTAGTTCTGGTCAATCTTAACTCCTGAAATATGGCTGAAACATGCACATGGTGAAGAAAACCAGCTCCAGTCTGACTTTGGTCCTCTGTCTTGTTGTGTTTAAGGTTCCCCAACCTGGCGCAAACGTGTTATATGAACTCAGCTCTGCAAGGCCTCCTGACACTGACTCATTTCATTCAGGAGATCCACAACCAGCAGGAGGTATGGAGTTCTCACCCCGAATCTCAGCTCATGAGGTACAGCACCTCCACACACACTCACACAGATCACTCTTTGGTTTCTCCACCAACATGAAGTAACAAGAACTAAAATATATATATCTCTCTTGTCTTCTGTCCTTTCCTCTTCGCTGTTGCTCTTTCCAGAGTGTTTGTGGAGGTCGGAGCCTGCCGCTTCTCCAACAACATGACGGAGAAAAAAAGTGTCCTGGCTGCCTTTAAAAAGACTGTCGCTGAGTTTAACTCAGAGTTTGAGGACGACAGTCAGAACGTTAGTAGGCTTTATAACACACGGCATAGCACCACACGGATCTTTACTTCACTGGTTTTAGTAAAATGTATGTTTCTGTGCAGGATGCCCATGAGTTCCTCAGCTGTGTGCTGGATAGGCTGAGGTCTCTGTACGTCCATCTGCAGACAGCAGCACTGGACATGGGCATCAGTTACACCTGCCCTGTTAATGCTCACATTGGCTTCCAGATGTTGAGCACCAGGACCTGCAGGGGGTATGAATACACAGCTACATTTGTGTGCAATCTCTCAATCACGATTAACTCTGTAGGTGTGTTTAAATTTGAATTGTCCCTTTATTCTACAGATGTGGCCTGCAATCCATGAGGCAGGAAGATTCCATAAACCTGTCCCTGGACCTGGTGCCAGGAGGCTTAGTGAGCCAGTGTCTGCAGGAGTACATGAAAGTAAGTGGCACATCTGCTCATTTACCCCAAACACTCTGTCCTCGATGAAAAGTGATTTTGATATCATCAATGAAAAGGTTTAAACTAAAACCGGCTTCTCGCTTCTGTTCCGCGCTGCAGGAGGGCCGGTTAGAGTATCGGTGCGAGTGTGATGCTGAGGAGTCGTCACAGCAGTGGTCATTCTTGACCCTGCCAAAGTGAGTAATATCATCCGTCACCACAGTGCAGTCAGGTGTCAGGCTCAACACTTTCCCTCCTTCTGTCAACTCGTGATCTGATCCTCTTCCCTCCACCACCTCTTTTCTATCATCAGTGTACTGATCCTCCAGCTGAAAAGATTCAGATTCACCCGATCCTTTAACCTGGAGAAGGTGGACAGCCCCATCATTTTATCAAGGGAGCTGGTGATGAATCCTGAGTCCAGCATCACCGAACAGGTAAAGATGATGTTCAATAAAGAAAAGGCGACTTTTATTATCTAACAGCTTTTTTTTTTTTTTTTTTTTTTTTTAATAAACAGGATATAAACTGATCTTAGAACAATTATTTTAAGAAAAACAGATAGAGATCTTTCTGTCATATATACAGTACCAGCAGTCAGATTGAATGTGTCTACATGTGTAGCTAATTGTTGGTAACTGTGTTCTTCTCTAGATAAAGACTCGCTACTCTCTAGTGAGCATCGTCAGCCATTTAGGCTCCACAGCTCACTCTGGTCAGTGTTGGGTGGCGTTTGGCAGCCTCACGTGTTGAAAATGAGTCTCAAGGTTTAAGAATCGACCGCCTCCTTTAGATGTACCATTAACAAATGTGTCCTCTCCTCTCAGGCCATTACATCTGTGACGGTGTTCACCGAAAGCAGAAACCAGGTGACGCAACAGACCGTTGGCTCACGTACAACGACAAGGACGTCAGTGAGACAACCGGCGCATCCGTCTGTCACCTGCGGCGGCGAACGGCATACCTGCTGTTCTACGAGAGACAGGTAATCATTCTTTTTGAAGACGCAGATAACGTTGTTCTTTCCCAAAGAACAATAAACAAGACGTTGGAGACAATAAACAAGACGTTTCTTGTGTGTTTGTTTCCTTCTCAGCAGTGAAACAAGTCTTGAGGTCGGAGAGATGGACCTAAACAGTCAGCAGACAAACCAGTATGAACTGCTCAGTTTTGAAGCAAGAAGGTGCGGATATCCTAGCTTCATCAAACTACTAAATGTATAATGTTGCTTTTCATTGTCTGTTGTAAATAAAAAAAACTTTTAATTAAATGTGCCACTTACCCATATAAACGATGTTTGCTGATTTAATTTAAAGGGGATGTTGAAAAAGCAGCTCTAAAGTGGTTTATTAACAAAAAAAAAAAAAAGGAATGAAAAAAGGCGGAAATGAACTCTGGAAAAGTTAAACAAAAACAACTTAAGCGGAGGGAAAACTCACAGCAAGCTGCCACCTACTCCCTTATTAATATAGACCAGTGACTGGCCTTTTACCATAACTTGAACCTACCATCTGCTTAGGTAACCAGAGGGTGAGCTGGACCAACACAAAGCTTTCAGAGTGTACAGAATAACAAACACAACATTGATTCAAGATTTCCCCGTCACTGCTTACAATTGAAACTTAAACTTTGGGCACACACACGCACTGATGCTGTTGTGTGAAACACAAACAAAACTACTTACATACAAATTAATCAAGCTTTGGAACTACTTGAATATTGAAAAGAGTGGCCTAGTCGTTTTAGCATTAAAATTACATTTCAAGCATCTATATTTTAGATATCTGCACAGACCCTTTGTCACCTGTGTTTTGTAACTGGTGCATGAAGTAGATGACAGTTATTGTGAATGTACATGTGCGTTTGTGTTTGCAAGTGCTTGTTTATACATGGTTATCTTTGGGGGCACTATGATTGGAGTTTCAAGGTGTGTCTATATTGTGTGGGGTTGGACCACAGTGGTAGAGGTATACAGTATGTGTGTTTGTGTGTGTGCATCCCCAACCTTGCTCCAGTTGCGGTGATCCTCAACACTGTCAATGGACAAGGCGATCATCTTCACACCTCGTTTCTTGAACTCATCGCTGATCCTAGCGGCACAGGCGAGCTCAGTGGTGCAGACAGGAGTGAAGTCCCTTGGGTGGGAGAACAGGATACCCCATCTACAGAGGAAAACGGACATTAAGCTATGAGGTCTTTTGTTCTACACATCATTTTTCTGGCTCGGAAAAATAGCAAATAAGGTCATTATCATGCAGAAGTCTACACTCACGTATTCCTATTTCAAACTGATCTTGCATAAAGTTTATAGACTGGCCATGTTACATCATTCTATGCACAATTTCAACCAAGCTAAATGAAGTAGACTAAAGGTCAAACCAGCACAGAGTTAAAATAATATTTGCTTTCATGTCCCCGAGTATTGAATGTCCATTACATATCTAATTTGCGATGTCTTCACATGTACATTTATTGTGTTTTATGTGGGATTTTTTTATTTTATTTTATATCTGTCGTGGTTGTGCATTTATGTCATGATGCACCCATGTTTCCCATAGAGTCTAAAATTTAAGAATAGGCAAAAAGACTGTAGGAAAAGAAGCAGTGGGAGTGGAGACAACAGAAGAGGAAGAAATGGCTATAAAAAGAGAAAGACAGAACATTAAGTCTCGGTGGAGGAAATTCCAGCCACAGATTGAAGCAACAGGTGTCTGTGAATCTGGCAGACTGAAGCTCAAGACATTAAATCCAGCTGTGAAGGGTAAGACAGACGTGAGTTCTCCTGCAAAAACATCACTGGGAAAGAGTGTAACAACACTTGAAATTGTTGGAATCACATGAGTTTTCTGCCTCACATGATTTATTCTTTAATGTGGTGTAATGTACTAATCACATGAGGCAGAGGGCAACAGAAAAGCTTTGCTCCTCACAGGCATTGTGATCAGCTGATTATGGAGTGACCAGAAGCCCAGATTAGACT
Organism: Macquaria australasica; assembly: GCA_005408345.1. NCBI lineage: Eukaryota > Metazoa > Chordata > Actinopteri > Centrarchiformes > Percichthyidae > Macquaria > Macquaria australasica. The sequence continues at coordinate 128,268 of SEMN01000676.1, forward strand.
GGTACAGTCCCAAAAAAAGCAGGAAATAAACTGGACAATGACACAGTTTCGGAGAGGAATGTGTTCAGACTGAGGTTACTAACAAAATCATTTGATTTGTTTTGCTGCAAAACCTTCTGCTTTAAACATAGTTCACACATGGGCTATTTAAGACAGGTGATACTTTTAAAACTTTTGTTTTATTTTTGCTCTGCTGGGATTGCTAAATTGCAGCTTTTCCACTTGGCTACCACTGACAGAAACAAACTCAACCATCCACTGCTGAAAAACACAATGGACCTTTAAACTATGACACATTTTCAACAGATGGTGGCCTCTCATATTCCAACATTTATTCAGGAAAGAAGGAAGTTATTATCTCATTACTTTAACTGGATGGTTTAATTATATTGATAGGTGTATAGTTTAAGCAGGCGATGCATGTTTGGAAACTAGAGCCGGATATATTGTGTTGTAACACCATATCTGCTCATTCACTGTGTGCCCAACCTGGAAATAATAGGGAAAAAACAAGAGAATAGAAGAAGGCGTGAACTGTCAAACAAGTAGAATTAGGATTATTCTGAAACGTTTTTATAAAAGGCTTTACTTTTCATGTTGTTCAACCCACAAGATGTGAAAAAAAAATCATTCAAATAGCAATTGTATTAAGTTGTTGGGTTAGACAATAGTATTCCTTTCTCTCTGCTGTTACACAAAAACAGCTGAGACCAACAAGGTCGGACATTAGAGCGGTTGGTTCACACTAACACACACAATACAGGCTTTGTCTGATTTACACCTCACTAATGACTACATAAAAGCGCTGCTGCCATTGCTGTCTTTAGTCTGCAGCTAGGGCAGCTCTATATTGATCCTAGTCATTCAAACACACCAATGTAACTGTCTAAAGCTTGTAACGACACACTTATGGAAGTACGTGTATTATATTACATTTATGGTAGCCTATATTAACCAACCGAGTCATGCTTGTGTAACTCTTGTCTGTGTCAGCCAGCATGCGCCGCGTGGAAGTCACAGTACCTCTGTCTGGCGTGTCAGGTCTCTATAAAACCAGGCAGAGTGAATCCTCTCTTCTCAGTCTGACAGCCCGCACGCAACCAGGTACCATGGCTCAACCAAATGGTGCACTACTGTTACAAGCACATTTCAGATCTCGGAACAAAACAAATGAGCTACAGTGTGATTGTCTGTAGGCTGCGAAAAACCTGCACACTTACGAGCTCCCCAGGAAATCGTGGATCTTGATCCTGCCGATGGTGGTGTCGGCCTCGAAGTTGGGGAACTCGTCTCCCAACAGAAGTCCAGGCATGGTCGGCTCTTCTCTGCGGCTCGGGTACAAGAGAAAGGAAAGTGGACAACCTGTCTGGCAGGCCTGTGGCAATCAGCGCCACATGAATGGATCCGGATAGGGGCGGGGTTAACGTCAGTTACGTAGGTCATCGACCAACCAGAGAAGAGTCGTTTTAAAAATAAAAAATAAATCTTTTAACAACTTCAATGAAAGAAAAACAACATTACAAACAGAAAAGCCACATATATATATATATATATACACACACATGAATAATACATACATTTATAAAAATGAACAAATCAATTTAATTAATAACAATAATATATAATAATTAATAATAATAGATAATCTTGTCCACAATGTCTCTTAAAAGAAGGGGTGTCTTCAAAGCTTTTTTGGGGGTTTTTTACAGACAGAATTATGGACAGTCTAAAGTTCAACATAAAACAAGGATATAGGTAGAAACTGAGAAATCTGACTTTGAAAATGCGGTTTGACCAAGACACACAATCATTTTGTGTGTTGTAAAAAAAAAATAAGGCCATACTTTCTATTATAGGAACCAAAACATTATAACTCTCCCAGATTTAACAAGGCAATTTGAAATCAAAAGTTAAATTCTAATATGGATATCTCTTATTTGTTGGGGATAGAAAAAAAATCAAAATTGTATCCAAACGGACTTTGGACACCGACTCTGAACAGAAGTTAAAGGATAAACCTGACAATATTCTGCAATTAATCAGAGACATAGCAAAGGTGTGCTTTTGGTCAGCAATGCAGCTTTTATTGGACTGCGTCAGTTAACAGCCAGTAAGAATCTATAAGGAATTAAAACAAATCCTGCATGCCAACAGGCTCCCCTGATTTTAACTTTCTTCACTGAAGCTCAACATTCATTTTAATGTGCAGGAAAAAGGACTTTGGACACTGACTCTGAACAGAAGTTAAAGGATAAACCTGACAATATTCTGTTTTTTAAATTATTTTCAACAAATCCAATTAAAAGACTCAAACCAACAATTAAGTATTGCCTGTGTATCCAAGGCCTGATAGATCTTATTTCTCTGTGCGATAGTACACCACTGTTGTCCAAAAACTGCTGAAAACACATCAGTGACTGTTGTACTGGGTGACATGTTCCTACATTACCATGAACATGAGCACTTATTTTAAGTCACTCTCACATCCTGCTGCTGTAAATACTCACTAGCGCACCTCCACTGCTTTAAATAGTCCCCAACAAATGTACAATTTACTCCTGTTTGACCAAAGTTTGCTAAAATCTACAGTGCCCAGCTGTTTAAGAAAATTACTGAGCCTTTTTTTTTTTAATAAAACTAAATATTTGTGACCTGTTTTTAATGGATTATGTCTTGAGACAGGTGTTGGGTTTGGTCTTTTCATGGAGTTTGCAGACAGTGAGAAAAACATGAAATAACTCCAACATTATCCTTTAAAACATTTGCAATATGAGAATTATTACTACATCAACCAAGGCACAATCGAGGGATTACTGGGAGCCCTTAAGCCAGAAACCAGCTCTCCAACTCTTTTATTTTGTTTTATTTTATTTCTGTTTTAGGGTCAATGCAATGTGCTGTCATAGCAACTTGTCAGAGGAAACCGCTCACGTGTACGTTTCTAGAAGAACACAATTTCCCAGGTAGCTTTGCGAATAGAACAACAAAGATGGCGATTCAGCTCAGTGTTGCTGGACGTGATATGAATGGTGAGTCGTACAACAGATGAGCTAAAAGAGCGACAACCCGCACAGCACTGCAGAACATTTACCACTGCGGTGCAACTACATCACACCTAAGTCGGTACATTAACAGACGGAATGCCTTCTCCTAAAGCTAAAAACCCCGGTCGCAGCGGAGGAAGCCCGGTGCTCGGCAGCTCCAACGGCCGCTACGACTTCATGTCGCTGACGAAGCCGATAAACCGGTCCTCGCCGCCGCACCTCATCCAGCGGCAGGGTTCCGACCCGACCACCGCCCGCCTCCGAGCCTCGGAGAGCCCCACTCGGCGCCGGGGCTCGAGCTCCTCCACGGGCTCGGCGAGCGGTCAGGGGCCGCAAGAAGAGGACGGCATACGGCTCAACCCCTCCTTCATCCGCGTAGCGCTCAGCTCCCTGCTCGCCATCGACCTGTGGCTGTCCAAGCGGCTGGGGGTGTGTGCCTGTGAGGACTCGTCCTGGGGCAGCGTGCGCCCGTTAATGAAGCTGATAGAGATATCGGGACATGGCATCCCCTGGCTGGCTGGTAGCGCCTACTGTCTGTACAAGAGTGACAGTGCTGCAGGACAAGAAGTCATGCTCAACCTTCTCATGGGTAAAACACTGCTATTTGTAGAAATGTTTCCTAATGCTGCTCCTCCCTTGTTCTCATCTGCCATGCGCAGCTCTTCTGTCAGAACTCACAGGTGGTGCCACCTCCCATAACCGTTTGTGTTAATTTTCTGACCCATTTGATCTCTCCTCCATCAGTGCTGGCAGGTTTTCACCTGTAGATGCAGTCTGCTGTTCATTCTGGCCGTCTCTGTTTGCAGTTTCCCTCCTCATTTCTAGTTATAACCTACATGTTGTCTCTTATCCAGCTTGGCAAACAGGCGAATGCTTCTGATTTGCAAATTGTTATATTGTGTTCAATGTAGAGCAAAGTACCTTCTGATTTGATGTCTTGTGTTGTGATCTCGGTGCCTTCAGAGGGTGCAGTCCATGCTGTAGCCTGCTCCACATAATCCTGAGTCTGTCTGATTGACAGTTTGTGAAACAACAGGAAGGAAATGTATACAATGGTGATGATGAAGGGATGGTGTCGGTTTCAAGATTTTCAGAAAAGCTATGTGTAGACCAGTGCGAGCTGCAATGCAGGTCCATCAGAATTAAAATACATCACACAGCTCACAACACCATGCTTTATTCACCAATTTTCCATTATGTCTTCTGTAGGACGGTCCCACCCCGAGTACAGCATGGTGGGCTGAAGAAGAGTTGGGAGACGGGTTTTAATTTTGATGGACTTGTATTGAAGCTCACACTGGTCTGCAATTAATCAGAGACATAGCAAAGGTGTGCTTTTGGTCAGCAATGCAGCTTTTATTGGATTGCGTCAGTTAACAGCCAGTAAGAATCTATAAGGAATTAAAACAAATCCTGCATGCCAACTTTCTTCACTGAAGCTCATAAGTGCGTCCTGCTCGTACACCAAGAATGGCTTGTTGTTAGAGGAAGAGGAGTTGTGTGTGTTGGGCATTTTCAGTGCCACAGTATTTGAGAGAGGTCACATTATGTTCCCAGATATGTTTTCTGAGGTCTGGTTGTTTTGCCCAGTAACAAGAGCCCACAATGGCAGTTTACTGGGTAAACTTAAGTATTGGTTTTGCCTGATATGAACTTCTGACTTGATTTTTTCCTGTGTGGGTGAATGAATGGCAGGTCAGTAATTATGAGGCAGGTAGAGGCAAGTCTGTCTCTATAGGTGCGTGTTGCTCAGATTACAGAAGCTGTGACGAATCCTTTCTGTGTAAATCTGTGTGGTTTATCAGACAGAGGGGGGATCTCACCTCACTGTTTTTCAGGAGGTACAGCTGCAATGGAGAGGATTGCTCCAAGGGTACATTAAAGGTTAATAGTAAAGGATTTATTTTTTGCCACCAAACATCTTTCAGTGGTCATCTAATATTTACCAGTCAACCCTCCTGAATGCCGGATGTTAGACAGTAAGCGACAGCCTTTGGTCCTCTGCATAGACAGTTACTATCTGCATTAGGATATACCTGTTTTAAGGCTGTTTTTAAGAGGTATTTAATGGCATGATAGTGCATGTAAACCAGGTAAGTATTAAGAAAGTCCCACCTCGTCGTAATTAATTGAATTCACTGTTTCTTCAGGATTCTGAAATGGAAAAAATACTGCCTTAAAATAAAAATGACAGCTTTATAAAGGAAACAGCAGGCTGCAGTTGAATTTCTGAGCCAGTTTTCCATTCTAGTTATAACACACAGATTTTAATAACAGCAGTTATTTGACTATCGAGTAGTTATCAATAATGGATTAAATGTCCTGTTGCATATTAATTTTGCTGAAATCCTTTCATTGGACTCCCAGCAGCGATTGGCTCAATGCCTGTTGCATTAATTTTTCAGCACTGCAGGCCCGGAAAACATCAAGCAGCTGTTCATGAAAAAGCTTTTTATGTGCTCAATGCAATGACACAACATAAAAAAGTCCAGTAGGCCCAAGTGGAGGGCAGCAATCACGCTTTTTGAATATAAGCTGCAGATATAAACTGCAGGTTTCCTCCAGATATGATCAGCTCACATTTACTCAGTTAGTTACCCATGTCAATCCCATACCAACCCATTCTGTTTATATTTAAATATAGACTGGATGTGAGTATTAAATACATACAGTTTTAAATGAGATTATGCTAGCTGTGCCTGAAAGCCCCTTAAGGACCAATAGCTTGCCTCAAATACAGGAATCAACTTTGCGAGACTATAGACCGTTATAGACCCTCTGCAGGGCCAACATTTTGACTTGTAATAGCAGGGAAAGCACAGGACCAACTAATAACACCAAGGATAGCTCTGCTCCATTTAAATGTGCCACTCGGCCTCTGAGCCAGCATGCACAATAGGCCGTTTTTTTTTTTTTACACAAGACATTTTGCCATGTCACAGTAGGAAAAGCACAAATTGGTGATGGTCCTGGTATTGTGCATGCTGGCTCGCTGTCACACTGTCAGGCTTACTGGGAATAGAGAACAGAGCCATCGTTAATGCTATTAATAACACCTGTGCTTTTCCTACTGTGACAAGTCAGAATGTCTGCTGTGAAACAATACTGGGGCCCTAAAACTGACACAGCTAAATGGAGTGTAGCCATTATCAGTGTTATTAATTACACCTGCATTTGCCAGTAATGAGAAAGTTCTATCCAGGATCATCAGTGTTAGGTTTTGTGAATTATTAGTATTGCTATTATAATATTGCTTTTAGTATTATTTCTGTTGGTGTTAACATCAATGCCATTACCACAACTATTGCTTTACATCCCTATGTGGAACTGTACTGTGCTGCTGTATGTTCTCTTTCCTCCTGCTCCACCCCCCCCCCCCCTTCAACCCAACCGGTCGAGGCAGATAACCGTCCACCTAGAGCCCGGTTCTGCTCGAGGTTTCTACCTGTTTAAAAGGGAGTTTTTCCTTGCCACTGTCGCATAGTGCTTGCTCCTGGTGGGAACTGTTGGGTCTCTGTAAATATAAAGAGTCGGTCTAGACCTGCTCTACTAAGTGCCCTGAGATAACTTTGTTATGATATGGCGCTATATAAATAAAATAAAATTGAATCTGGATAACTTAAGACTACAGTGAACTAATTAACAGTGAAACTGGTACATCACCTAATCTACATTGTGCAATTGATCAATTAACATTTGCCGTGAGTGACATGCATTGGTGTCTTTTTATAGTGTCAGTCTTGATACCACCACCAGATGGTGCCAAAGGAAATGATTTTCAAATAAATAAATTTACATATATGGCCGTAACCAAATCAGTAAGCTGGATGTGTGTACCTCCTTCTCTCTGTCTTATTCTGTTTGGGATAATGTACTCTGTATGTATAGGCAGGCTAATCATGCATACAAATACCACAGAAAACACCATGCTGTGTAAATCTACTGCACCATGCAGCCACATTTACCACTCTTGGGGTTGTGAGTGGGCACTTTCCTTCACCAAAAATCACCTTTTTATAGGCTGGTTCTGACTTCTGTATCATCCCAATGAAAGAAACTAAGCTATTAGGTGACATCAGTTTGCTTACAAAGCCATCCATGTTTCTGTTGTTGTGATGCAAATCTGTACAAAGTGCCTTGTATCTGTTTGCTAATGGTTTTTGCATTGATGTCATTACACTGCTGTTTCTTCATACAGTATAACACATCTCCTCCTTCATCCCCTCCAGGCCTGCTGTTGGACCTGGTCCTGGTTACCATTGTTAAGGCAGTGGTGCGTCGGCGTCGGCCAGCGCATAACCGCATGGACATGTTTGCCACCTTCTCCGTGGACCGCTACTCCTTCCCTTCGGGCCATGCTACCCGTGCTGCCATGTGTGGGCGGTTCCTGCTGGCTCACCTGGTGCTGGCAGCCCCGCTGAGGGTCCTCGTCCTGCTGTGGGCTGGCTTGGTGGGGCTGAGCCGGGTGCTGCTGGGCAGGCACAATGTGACTGACGTGATGTTTGGGTTCTGGATGGGCTATTGCCAGTATAACCTTGTGGAGATGCTGTGGCTCTCACCTCAAACCCTGCAAGGGCTGCTGGGACAGTTAGTTTAACATTAAGGACCGAAGGAGGAGGAGACATGGAGGTTTAAGTCTTGATTGTAAGAGCGCCTGCACATCTTTTGTCTTTTAGACTGATGTATAAGAGAAATTGTCTTTTGATTAGAGAAGAGAGGTCTATCAAACACTGTTTTGTTCTGCTGTTATCTGACACTTGCGCCCACTTTCAGCCCTCACTTTAAGGTTGCAATGACTAGCCTGCCTGTAATAAATAGTACAGGATTTTTAGACCAGTGAGAAACAGATTACCTCCTGAAGCCATCTCACTCCCCTTACTTGCCTGGTTCAGGGACAATATGAAGTCAACTTCTTTTTAAGTCTAACAGTTGTTTTGGACACTGGAAATTATTTTAACTGCAAGTTTACTTTTGTTGCTAAGTGAGTGTTAATTTAAAACACACACACATATATATATATATATATATATATATATATATATATATATATATATATATATATATATATATATATATATACACATCACAGAGGGGAGGTGAAATAATTCATGTTTTCATCCTTTTCTTTGGAAAAAGAATGTTTTTTCTTCAACTAAGCTTTATTCAATTAATGCAGAAGCAAACAAACCTTGATGAAATTCCTTGTTTAGTGTCAAAGTGTCCAGAAGCAACTGCTCCCAAACTGCACTCTGAGTTAACAGGAGCACCTTGGCCACCTGTCTTCATCCGTGCTCTTTCTTTAGGACGATTTACAGGAAAAGTTCTCTCCTCTGACAGAACATTTACTTTCTTTTCTCACGACTCCATCTGATAGGATTTGACATTACATTTTTTTTGAGTGAACACACCCAAACCATCATAAACATGAATTTCTGCAATTTATTTGACCACCTCATTCTTATTTGTTTGACAGTATCACTGTTTCATTAATAATCAACCAAAACAGATCATGTATTGCTGATTACTAATCAACTTTGATGGATTACATACACTTAACCTTATTGTTATCAGGTGATACATAAATCACTTACAATTTTTTTTATGGGTTATATAATAGTAATATCAGATATATGTATGTGCTTTCGTATTTCAATACCAAACTACTGCTTTTATCAAACTCTTTAATAATTACAATGTTTCCCCTTAAACAACATACCAAACAACATTACATTGATTGTGGGTCTAAGGGCAAAAATGTCAGAATACAGAAGTGTGTGGGAATCCTCTTCTCTAGGCATTGACAGTTTCAAATGGTGTAATGAGGATGAAGACTGACATACTGTACAATATATTTGTCAACAAGATGGAGGAAAGCTGCATATTGAGTGGACTTGAGTCTTGGGTAGTAGGGTGGTGCATACTATGTCTTTACATCTTCATTGTAAAGTAATGGACCATCCGTTCACTAAATATAACCTGCTAGGCTGAAGAAAAATAACCACAGTTTGGCTCGGTTGATGGTTAAGGAGCCACAGTCACAATACATGGACAGGTCTGTTCAGTCACTTTCATTAGATGTTAAACAAAGAATTTTAATCGAAGGGCAAAAAAGTGGAGTTGGAGTCACAGAAAACAGCACCTCTTATATGTGACGAAACTCTTTATTTACACAACACAATGAGTTAAGGAATATGATCAGCTGTGGCTTTTGATGAGTGTTTGGGCAGCATGCCACTAATCTGAGCACCTTTTATAAAGTATGGAACAAGGTCAGGGGAGGGAAGCATGTGTAAATCCCTGAAATGTATTCAAGTACACCCCAAGTTCATACTTGATCACTGGCTCTGACTGAGGATAATATAAGTTAAAGTCATGAGCCCACTTACTAAATCTCAGTCCAAGCAGATTTGGAAGTGCTGTTTTTTTTAAATTTAGATTCACATTTATAAGTTGATTGTGGTAACAATCACAGAATGCACCCGATTTCCTTGGTTCTTACAGTCAGAGGAAGATACGTGGGTAATGAAAAACATTTGTTAGAGAGGATAAGGGGCGCTATAAAATAATACCCTACGGATCCATTTAGGTGATGGTTTTCTATCACTTCAAATTTTGTTCATGGACATGAAAGCTTGCTAGAATTCTGCACTGTGAAAACATTCCTAAAGACACTGGCACTGTACCTTGTTTTTTTATTTTTTTTATTTTTTTATTTTTATTTGCTGTTCGCAAGAACTGCAATAATTCTAGTCTAGTCTTGTACTAGATTGTGTAACTACGCACGTCCCATTTCCCATCAGCGCCATGGCAGCAGGCAGTTTTATATTGGCATCAATGTTAGGTGAGTGAGGACAACTTGATGGTTTCATTTGTTTTGTAATGCCCTGGTGTGCTGCCAGGGTTCATGGATCAGTGATCAGAGTGTGAAGGTAAAGTTTTGTAACATGCTACGTGACGGGAATAAATGAAGATACAATACATACATACATACATACATACATACATACATACATACAGGGTGCCTTGCAAAAATGTTCAGACACCTTGACATGGCACATTTCAGTGTCAGTTCTATGTGACATGCTCCCACATCTCAACTTGGAGACAGCTTTGTGAAAATGTATGTGAATGTAAAGAAAATATTGCCATAACTTCTCATCTACTAACTTTAACTAATGTGATATCACATGGCACTGTCAATGTTAAAATAATGGTTGGATAGGTTTTAATCTTGTGTCATGTGTTTTCATAATGTTTTACATTCCCCACTAATTCTCAGTTGAAGATTCACAAAGGCAATAATGTGTAAAGGGATTAACAGCCAAGTGTTGAACTGTTGCAGATCTTCCCACAGTTCTCATTTAATGATGAAGTGACACTTACTGAGCTGGTCTTGAATCTTAATGTTTAGTCACCAACGTGACCCTGAGGTCAGCGTCTATTGCACCTGGTGTGTTTGGGTGTATGTGTGTATGTTTGAGGGTTAATCATTACACACTGATCTACTGACGTTGTGTGGTCGTATGGCTGTATTTAGGTGCGCATCCTTTTGCTCAAATGCAGCATGTTTGATGATAAATCCATATCCATACACTGACCCACTTATACATAAGCCGTTGGGGGACACAGCATGTTAACAGTTGTGGTTAACTGATTTTTGCCCTTACAAGTGTTGTCACACATCTGTACCAAATGTGAAGAGCACATGTGACTTTTTTGGTCGGAGGATGTGTCATTAAAGCAATAATTTTGCTTATTTGCAACTAACCATGAAGTCAGAGGAGTAGCCTTTTTTTTTTTTCAGTTCAAGCTAGGTGAAAGCCGAAGGCCATTTCCCCATCTTAAATCCTGTTTTTATTGTCAAATAAGTATCATGAAATGTAATTGTTAGGCAGAGCTGCTCATATTTTTCCAAAAGGTGATGTTGGGTTGGGACTAAACAGGTTTAAAGTAAAAGGAAGTGTGCATGTGTTATTGCACCTGCTCCATTCATGCACTACATGTTCTCCTCGCTGGAGTGTAGGGCATGACCGCTCAGTCAGGAGGACGTATAATCAATTAATACGTTGCACAACAGCTGGCTCTGTCATGCTCACTTTAAACATGTCTTGGCACTGCCAGAAACCAGAACTTGTTTATCTACAGGTGCACCCTGATTTCTATGATTGGTGGTCTGTTTTAATTTGTCTATTAATTAGGGATGTGATCAGATATGTGGACTTATGCTTTCTGTGTAAATGTATGACATATGAACTATTGCTGAACCATTTCTTTTTGACAGAAAGAATGTTTAGTTTTTGTGTCTGTGTAGTTTTTACAAACATCGTGCTTTTTGACTGTGAGCCACTCTGTGGCATATACCAGTTGGTCCACATCAGGTCCAGATATCTGCTATGAACCAACATAGCTTAACAGACTGTTCCCCTGTATACTGGTGCCCCACTGTAGACCTCTTACATGCTGTGCCCTCTCTCTGCAATAATTGCCCTATGATCTTCCCAGTGTGAGCGATAAAATGAGCAGCGAGAGGTTGTAGCTTCCAGCCTTTTTATTTCATTAGCCTTCTGTCGCGTATCTAAATATGCTGGACAGGGACGTTGGTGACCAAATGATTTTTACATACAATTTTACATGTTGATATTGAGATGATGCAGAAAACTAAGAAAAATATATTTATCGCAATGATTATAGAATAGATTTACACATTCCACGTGTCACCTGCTTACTCCCAGGTTGAGAAATACCACTGTAAAGAAAGATGCATTTTGTTTGTTTATTCAGCTCTCATTCAGCAAATCTCACATCTATTCTTTGTCAATCATAAAGCCAGTTCACTGCACTCAGTTTTGCCTGTTATATACTACAAATTATATTGTGTGTTTCCTGTATAGACTTTGTGCTTAATGTATATACATATGCCTGTATGGTCACGTGATTACACTGTGTTATGTTCAGTGGATTTGAATAGGTTGTTCAACATTCCCTGAGGGGTTACTCCTGAATGATTTGATTGTGTTTTAATAAAATGGGGAACAAATCTGAAACTGTCTCATGTCATGACAGACAGATCGAATCATTGTTAGAATCATTGTTACTCAGTTACCCAACAGCACTCTTTCAAATTCCACCCACTTGATTAAATGCCAAGGACACAAATTGAACTTTAGCCAAAGCCAAACCCATTGGATTTGGGTAAACACAACTTAAATTGATAGTCTTTTTGGGCAGGATTAGAGAGGGGAAAAAATAAAAGTAAGCGCGTCTTTAGTTCTCTTCTCGGTATAAAAGTGTGTGATCTGATGATGCTCGTCCCACTTGACAGGCACAAAAAACCAACACGCAAGGATCAAGGTAAGAGGGAGAGCTAATACACTTGTCATTCTGTTATATTTTACTGCAGATTTGGGGTATTTTTAGTGCCATTGTTAGTATAGTTGGTAATATTTTAGTGAGATTGTGTTATGTGGCCTATTGATGTGCATACATGTGAATCAAACAAGAAAATTCAAATTCAAAATATTTTGTTTCTTGTTTTCAAAGAAGTGCAAAATAGTTAGTGAATGGTTAATTGTAGACAGGCTGATTTCCACACTTTGCACTGATACAATCACAACACTAATTTAAAAAAAGCAGAGTCAGAAGAGATTGCACAGCTTTGACTCAGAATTTCAGCCAGTAGGTCATTCTAAAGTTTCAGCGCTCTCAGAGAAGTGTAAGATCACCTTTGCTCTTCTTTCTACTTCTAGGAACTGAGAGTTTTATGACACAACCTCAGATTAGGGGTTGATAAATCGGGGCAGAAGAGTTCAATAATCTAAACAAGGACTAAAAGATAAATTGCTTTATGCGGTATGCAATCAGAAATATCTTCAAAGCGATTCTATAATGCTAATTGGAGTGAAAAGATATCTGATCTACCTTCCTTGTTCTACTGTAGTTAAAAGTCTCACTGGAGCATTTTAAATGAGCTGAGCTTTACGACTACACTATTTGAAAACAAATAATTCAATGTATTTTTCACATTTAGTCATATTACTAAACTGTCCCATAGATGACAGTGGGTGGGACTGAAAGTTACACATTTGGAATTATGTACATATAGATACATGCATACATGTATGTTCTCTTTTGTTTATGCAGCTCCATCATGGTGCACAGAGTAGCAGTGATCGGGGCAGGCCCCTCTGGTCTGACCAGCATGAAGGCTTGTCTGGATGAGGGCATGGTGCCAACCTGCTTTGAAAGCAGCGATGATATGGGCGGACTGTGGAAGTTCAAGGCAAGTCACCACTCGAGAAAAAGTGCTGACAACCATTTTGTGTTTACGCCCCAAGCTATTCAAGTGAAACTGGATGAGAAGGATTAAGTTGCTGTCAATCTTACCACCATTTTTCCCCCCATGTTTTCTGCCATTTGAAACCTTCTCTCTGCAGGAAGTGTCAGAGCCCAACAGGGCCAGTATCTACCGTTCCCTCACCATCAACATCTCCAAGGAGATGATGTGCTACAGTGACTTTCCCATCCCTGCTGATTACCCCAACTACATGCACCACTCTAAAATCCTAACATACTTCAGGATGTACACGGAACACTTCAAACTGCTGCAACACATTCGCTTCCAGGTAACAAAATCCACATGAGCAGAAAGGAGTACGTGGTTCATTCAATATATCGCTGCAACTATATCTACAAACTGATCTACTGTATTTTTTTATGTATTTTAGACTTCAGTGAAGAGTGTCAGACAGAGACCAGACTTTTCTTGTACTGGTCAGTGGGAAGTGGTGACTGAGAACAGAGATGGACAGGAGGAGAGACATGTCTTTGATGCAGTTATTTGCTGCTCCGGTCACTACACCTACCCTAACCTGCCGCTCAAAGACTTTCCAGGTAAAGAAACTGTTTACAGATATCTTGCAGAGGCTTGTATTAAAATGAGGCAGATTTTTACATTCTATGCTGAAACAATAGCAGCATTGTAGGATGACGTTGTTCTTCACTTCTTGCTCTTGGCACAAGACTATATGAAGACATCATACTGCTGTGTTGCAGGATTTGAGACGTTTGAAGGAAAATACTTCCACAGCTGGGACTACAAGGGGCCTGATGACATGTACGGGAAGAGAGTGGTGGTCATCGGCATCGGTAACTCAGGAGGTGACATCGCTGTGGAGAGCAGCAGAGTTGCAGAGCAGGTTGGGAAGCCTTTTCTGGTTGTCTTCCTTTGATGTAAGATATTGATTCAAGATAAGTCATGCATGTCTGATCGATGCCTGTCTCTTGCTCTCGTTCTGCAGGTGTATCTGAGCACTCGTCGTGGTGCCTGGGTCATCCGTCAGGTTTCTGACAATGGCCTGCCAGTGGACATGAAGTACAACACGCGCTTTGTCCACATCCTGTTCCAGCTGTTGCCAATCAACATCCTCAACTGGATTGGCGAGAAGAAACTCAACGCCATGTATGACCATACCATGTATGCCCTCAAACCTACACACCGGTAGGTGCTGTTTGGACAACACAGATTTTTACTCTGCATAAAGTCGGACTTCCTCACATTGTTTCTGAAGTGTGCAGAGTATAAAGTCAATCACCTTTAAGCATTACAACTACTAATCAAAGAAACATGTTGAATCTGCGGATGTCCAGTATATAAATTGGAGTGTGAGTCGTTCTCCCTCTGTCATTATCATCCAAATATCTTAATCTTTCCCTTGTTATCCACCCTACCTTCTTCTGCCGCCTCACCAGACTCTTCAGTCAGATCCCAGTGATCAACGATGACCTGCCTTTGAAGATTCTGTCTGGGGCGGTCATTATCAAACCAAATGTGAAGGAGATCTGTGGATCTACAGTGGTGTTTGATGATGACAGCATTGTGGAAAAGGTCAGAGAACTTTGTTTCCAAGGATACCCTCAAGAATCTTTCTTTATTTCAAGCTCAGTTTAAGCTTATCTCGAGCTTATCTCTTCCTTGTTACAGGTGGATACGATTGTGTTCGCCACAGGTTACAGCTATGATTTTCCTTACTTGCCAAGCAATGCTATGTACAAGTCGGGGCACCGTGTGGGTCTGTACAAGCACGTTTTTCCTCCCAACATGGAGCATCCCACTCTGGCTATCGTGGGTTTCATCCATGCCCTTGGAGCCATCATGCCCCAGGCTGAAATGCAGGCCCGCTGGGTCACACGTGTCTTCAGAAGTGAGGCTGCATGTCCAGTTTATCACCTGTCAATAGTGTAGATACTTTACAGTGTAGATACTTTACAGTCATGTCAGTCTATTTACCTGTCTGTCTTCTGTTTTTTACTCGGCAGGACATAAAAAGCTGCCCTCAAACCAGGCCATGATAAAGGCTGTGGAGAAGGACACCAAGGACATCGAGAAAAAGTAAAGCTCCCAATATTCCTTTGCCTGATTATTTGTTGCAACTAACATTGTCCCTTCTTCTGTTAAATCCCTATAGACTTGGCGGCAATGGAACAAGCTGTAAACTCTATGACACATTGACATATTCTAACCATATAAAGGTGATATAAGTAACATGTTAGCAAACAGTTGCCTATTACACATCTAGCAGACACGTAGCAACATTAGCATTCATTTGGAGTCGTGCTTCTGGTCACTTGATGAATGTAAGTCCAACATTCACTCTCCTTTAGCTGTCCGGAGTTTAGTCTCCATCAACTCCTGAGGGAAATATCAGGCTCTTTAGCTGCTAAATGCTACACTATTGTTCACCAGCTAGTCGCTAAATGTGTTGTCATATGGTGCTGGGTAGGTAGAATACAGTGAGTAAATCAGAGCTTTAAAACAGCTGCCTGCTGTGGCTTGAAATAAAGTTGATGAGAGTGGAGCTGCAGAGAGGAAAACCAAAAATTGTCCTGAAAGACACTAAAATGCTCGGTAGAGCTGAGGGGAACTGCAGAGTTGGGTGATAATTCTCTGTGGGTTTGTCGCTATGAGAGACCACTTTCGTATAATACATATTAATTTGATACATTGTTAATATGAAACTATTGATTTGTGCAGCTTTAAAGTTACAAAGTAATGATCAACAACGCCTGTTTAAGTACTCTTTTGAACTTTAAACCTGTTTAAGGAGCTTTTAACATTTTCAGCAGCAATACAATTCTTCAAATTAAATTACTTTATTCCTAGATAGTAAACACACTGGTCCGAGTGCAGACAAAGAATGCGATAGTTTATATTCATATTGAACTTATTGAGTCACTGCATTCCTGTTAATTTATCCTCTCCACAGCTACATTGTGTCAAAGTTGACACCCCTGCAGGTGGACTTTGTTTCCTACATGGATGACATAGCCGGAGAGATTGGGGTGCGGCCAAGTCTCCTTTGGCTCTTCTTCACAGACTACCCAATGTTTAAGAGGCTTCTGTGGGGACCTGTCACAGCCTACCAGTACCGCTTGATGGGACCAGGGAAATGGGAGGGGGCCCGCAGGGCAATCTTCACCCAGTTTGACCGCATGTTCCAGCCCCTACAAACCAGACAGGTCTGAAATGAACACTGTCTCTGTAAGCCTTGCATGACATGCTAAATGTATAATGGACCTGTCCCTGAGTCCCAACTTATCTGTACATGAAGTACTGTATGGATTAAGTATGACTGTCTGACCATTTGGCCAAACTTAAACATAAGCCCCTGTCTCTTCCAGCTGAAGGAGCAAGAGGCCTCCATCGCTGGCCGCCTGATTAAGCTGAGCCTGACCGTCATGGCCGGAGGAGCTGCCGTCTACTATGTCCATGTTCGCAACCCAACCACCATCACCACCCTGCTGTCCAAGATCTGTCCACAAACAGTCTAAACATGCTGC
Source organism: Macquaria australasica (assembly GCA_005408345.1). Classification (NCBI taxonomy): domain Eukaryota; kingdom Metazoa; phylum Chordata; class Actinopteri; order Centrarchiformes; family Percichthyidae; genus Macquaria; species Macquaria australasica. Next base: position 145,148 of record SEMN01000676.1, read on the forward strand.
ATCGATCAAACAATGTGGAAAAAACTCTGAAACACACAAACCAAATACCATATCAACTGTTTCTAGAACCCTTGAGAAATCTAGTTCAGTATACTCCTTCTTGGGGTGTGATTATGGGAATGATTATAGGGGTCACTGTCTGAGCTGCTGATTAATTTTTGTATCTATATATTTAGTTTTTTTAAATGCTTAAACTTGTTTTATGGCAACTGTTTTTCCTAAATAAAAAAATATGTTCATATGCAACAAATTTGCAACAACAAAATATGTTTAGAGGAATCCTGATTTTCATTGTATATCAACACAACAAACTGTTCACAATGAGCGGCAAAAGGTTCACTGCTCATGATTGCTGTCAACATTTTCCTTTTTTTCTCTACAGTATCCATTCTTTGCTGTGTCCCAGTCATGGTTAAATATTGAAAAATCAACACTGACATAAAGTTAGAGTCATACACTTCAGTACGTCTATCAACCTCCCCCACCTTCACACCCTTACAGTACTTTTCCCTGCACTGCATTAAAGTCACACCATTTGCTACGATGGAACTTAAAGTTGGAAATGAATGTGAAGGGCTTTTGCAAATTTGTTGCATATGAACACAGTTGATAGAAGATTAGCTGAACCTGTCTTTTTATTAAATCGTAATTTCTTTGTTGTCTGTTGAGATTCACTGCATTATTAAAGGTCAAGTACAACTAAGCTAATGACACTTATTTATGTCACCATGAGTGATTTTTCTTGTGTGAATAAACCAATATGTTAGACATGGCTCAGGAGGTAGAGTGGGTTGTCCACTGATCACAGGGTTGGTGGTTTGCTCCCCACTCCCTCCTGTTCATGTGACAGACACAGAACCCCTGAAACCCTGAACTGAATGGTCCCAATGAGTGTGTGCGTGGGTAGATGAGCGGCAAAAACCTTGTGCTAGCCTATATAAATGCAGCCATTTACCATTTCACCATTTATATAATGGAATAGTAGGCATACAAGTGTACATACATGCAATTAAATAAATATGAATCAAGATGAAGCCTTCTAAAATACTATAGACTACCTACACATGAGTTGAAGGCCCTGCACACAGATGGTCCACCCTCAATAATTTTGGCTGATGTCTTCTCAGGACTACGTGTACAGACAGTTTGACTGACAGCCCCCTCACTTTGCAGTTAATCTTGTTGCACCTGTTTGGGCGGTACATATTACACCTTTATTATTTCTATTAGCAGCCCAGTGACCTCACATAAATCCCTGCATAGCTTTGCCTACCTGCAACCTGAGCAGAGACCCAATCGCAGATCTAATCGCAGTGCGCAGGGTCTTTAAGAAATGCTGCCAACCATCCAAACTAGTAGACAAAGTTCATCAGAGGTCCATCCATCCATCCATCCATCCATTTTCTTCCGCTTATCCGGGGCCGGGTCACGGTGGCAGCAGGCTAAGCAGGGTTGTCCAGATGTCCCTCTCCCTGGCAACGCTTTCCAGCTCCTCCTGGGGCACCCCAAGGCATTCCCAGGCCAGGTGAGATATATAATCCCTCCAGCGTGTTCTGGGTCTACCCCGGGGCCTCCTACCAGTTGGACGTGCCCGGAAAACCTCTAAAGGGAGGCATCCAGGAGGCATCCTAATCAGATGCCCGAACCACCTCAAGTAGCTCCTTTCGATGCGAAGGAGCAGCGGCTCTACTCCGAGCTCCCTCCGGATGTCCAAGCTTCTTACCCTATCTGCGGAAGAAAAACTAATTTCAGCCACTTGTATCCGCGATCTCATTCTTTCGGTCACTACCCAAAGCTCATGACCATAGGTGAGGGTTGGAACGTAGATCGACTGGTAAATTGAAAGCTTTGCCTTCCGGCTCAGCTCCCTCTTCACCACAACGGTCCGGTACAATGCCCGCATTACTGCTGTTGCTGCACCAATCCGCCTGTCCATCTCACGCTCCATTTTACCATCACTCGTGAACAAGACCCCAAGATACTTGAACTCGTCTGGGGCAGTAACTCACTTCCAACCCAAAGGGGGCAATTCTCAGAGAACCATGGCCTCGGACTTGCAGGTGCTGACTTTCATCCCAACCGCTTCACACTCAGCTGCAAACCGCCCCAGTGCATGCTGAAGGTCACAGCCTGATGAAGCCAACAGAACCACATCATCTGCAAAGAGCAGAGACGCAATTCTGAGGTCACCAAACCGGACGCTCTCCTCCCCCAGGCTGCACCTTGAGATCCTGTCCATAAATATCACAAACAGAATCGGTGACAAGGGGCAGCCCTGGCGGAGTCCAACACCCACTGAAAACGTGTTTGGGCCGAGAATGCGGACACAGATCTCACTTTGGTTATATAGGGACCAGATGGCTTGTGCGTCATATCATGCTAGCTTTGTTCAGTAGTACAGTGGCTGTGGGTACAAAACTATTTCTGTACCGTTTTGTTCTCCACCTAGAGGCCACAAACCAACGGCCACAGCAAAGGAGCTGGAATTTGCTCTGTAAAGGGTATGAGCTGTCATGAAGGACAGAGCTCACCTTGTGCTGCAGCTGTGTGGAGTAAAGAACTGATAGGTTGAGTTGTGACTCACCTATCAGCTTACTAACCCACTTGACAATTTGATTTAGAGAATTTTTGTTTTGCAGAGACAGATTACCAAACCATGACACAAGGGAAAAAGACAAGATAGATTCAATAAAAGCATGATGAAAGAGCGTCATCATGGTTTTATCAATGCGAAAACAGGCCAGTTTCCTAAGACAAAACAGACGCTGATGTCCCTTTTTACAAACTGCCTCACAGTTCTTTCAAAAGTCAATTTAGAGTCTATGACTATTCCAAGATATTTGTAGCTTTCTACACAGTCCACAGCCTGGTCTTTAATGATCATAGTATCATAAGTTGAAGGATGAGTTCTGAAGTCTATGATCATATCCTTTGTTTTGGATATGTTTAGCTCCAAGAAAGATTCATCACACTAAGTGACAAACTCATCAATGACTGGGCCATGGCTGGACTCATTACCCCAGGTTTCTGTTCAGCACTGTAGCCAGGCTGACAGAGAGTCACAGCTCTGTTGAGCCATGTATTCCTATAGACCTCAGTAGTAATGACTTCATGAGCTTCTTTAAAGATAAAATTCTAACTATTAGAGAAAAAATTCAGCACCTCCTGCCCTCAGTTGGTACTGACTTATCTTCGGACACAGGAACCTTAGAAACAACTGTAAAGCCTGTACATTTAGACTGCTTTTCTCCCATCAACCTTAATCAACTAACTTCCATGATTTCCTCATCTAAGCCATCAACGTGTCTCTTAGACCCCGTCCCAACTAGGCTGCTTAAAGAAATTTTACCCTTAGTTAGCACTTATGTACTAGATATGATCAATCTGTCCTTATTTAAAGGCTATGTGCCACAGTCCTTTAAAGTAGCTGTAATTAAGCCTCTTCTTAAAAAGCCCACTCTTGATCCAGGGATTTTGTCAAATTATAGACCTATATCTAACCCTCCTTTTCTCTCTAAGATCCTTGAGAAAGCAGTCGCCAATCAGTTGTGTGACTTTCTACACAACAACAAGCTGTTTGAGGATTTTCAGTCAGGATTTAGAGTGCATCATAGCACAGAGGCAGCACTGGTGAAAGTTACAAATGACCTTCTAATTGCATCCGACAAAGGACTTGTCTCTGTACTTGTCTTACTAGATCTTAGTGCTGCATTCGATACCATTGACCATCACATTCTATTACAGAGACTAGAACATTTAATTGGCATTAAAGGCACTGCACTAAGCTGGTTTAAATTCTATTTATCAGATCGATATCAGTTTGTACATGTTAATGATGAATCCTCTATGCACGCCAAAGTTAGTCACGGAGTTCCACAAGGTTCTGTGCTTGGACCAATTCTATTTACCTTATATATGCTTCCTTTAGGCAATATTATTAGGAAGCACTCCATAAATTTTCATTGTTATGCAGATGATACCCAATTATATTTATCGATCAAGCCACATGAAACCAATCAATTAGCTAAACTTCAAGCATGCCTTAAGGACATAAAAAATGTTAAACTCAGACAAAACCGTAGTTATTGTACTTGGCCCCAAACACCTTCGAAACACATTATCTAAAGATATAGTTTCTCTAGATGGCGTTGCCCTGGCCTCCAGCGAAACCGTGGGAATCTTGGAGTTATCTTTGATCAGGATATGTCCTTTAACTCCAAATAAAACAAACTTCAAAGACTGCCTTTTCATTTGCATTAACATTGCCAAAAATCAGGCACATCCTATCTCAAAAAGATGCAGAAAAACTAGTCCATGCATTTGTTACGTCTACAGGCTGGACTATTGCAGCTCTCTATTATCAGGCTGCCCCAATAAATCCCTTAAGACTCTCCAGCTGATTCAGAATGCTGCGTCACGTTTACTGACAAGAACCAGAAAAAGAGAACATATTTCTCCAATATTAGCTTCTCTACACTGGCTCCCTGTAAAATCCAGGATAGAATTTAAAATCCTTCTCCTCACCTTCAAAGCCCTAAATGGTCAGGCACCATCATATCTTAAAAAGCTCATAGTACCCTATTACCCCACTAGAGCACTGCGCTCCCAGAATGCAGGGTTCCTTGTGGTTCCTAGAGTCTCCAAAAGTAGAATGGGAGCCAGAGCCTTCAGCTATCAAGCTCCTCTCCTGTGAAACCAGATCCCAGTTTGTGTACGGGAGGCAGACACCCTCCTCACATTTAAGAGTAGGCTTAAGACTTTCCTCTTTGATAAAGCTTATAGTCGGGCTGACTCAGGTGACCCCTGAGCCCCCCCTTAGTTATGCTGATATAGGCCTAGACTGCCGGGGGACTTCCTATGATGCACTGAGCTCCTTTCTCCTCCTCTTCCTCTCCATCTGTACGCCCTCATATCCCATCAATGCTTGTTATTAATTCAACTTCTTCCCGTAGTTGTGGGCTTTCTCTCCTCTCTCTCCTCTCCCTCTCCCCCCTTCTGTTGCTTTCTGCAGGTCTTTCTGCCTCTGGAGCTGTGGAGTCTGGGTCTGTGGTTGCTGCCGCCTGCTGCCCCCGTGCTCCTGCTCTGCACCCGCTGATGCTATTGCTGTTGTTGCTGTTATTAGTATTGCTATTATAATGTTGCTCTTAGTGTTGTTTCTGTTGGTGTTAACATCAATGCCATTACCATATCTATGCTGTATTGTGCTGCTGTATCTTCTCTTTCCTCCTGCTCTCTCTCTCCCGCTCCCCCCTTCCCCCTTCAACCCAGCCGGTCGAGGCAGATGACCGCCCACCTTGAGCCTGGTTCTGCTCGAGGTTTCTACCTGTTAAAAGGAGTTTTTCCTTGCCACTGTCTCCTGGTGCTGCTCATGGTGGGAACTGTTGGGTCTCTGTAAATATAAAGAGTCGGTCTAGACCTGCTCTATTCGAAAAAGTGCCCTGAGATAACTTTGTTATGATATGGCACTATATAAATAAAACTGAATTGAATTGAATTGAATTAGGGAAAACTGTTTCCATGGAGGGGTGAACTTGGTCTGCAACAGTGTTTAGGTAGGTGGTACGTGTCAAAGTAACATCCACATGAATGGCAGGACCCAAGGTTTCCCAGCAGAACGTTGCCCAAAGCATCACACTGCCTCCGCCGGCTTGCCTTCTTCCCATAGTGCATCCTGGTGCCATGTCTTCCCCAGGTAAGCGACGCACACACACCCGGCCATCCACATGATGGATTCATCAGACCAGGCCACCTTCTTCCATTGCTCCGTGGTCCAGTTCTGATGCTCACATGTCCATTGTAGGCGCTTTCGGCAGTGGACAGGGGTCAGCATGGGCACCCTGACCGGTCTGCGGCTACGCAGCCACATACGCAACAAACTACGATGCACTGTGTGTTCTGACACCTTTCTATCAGAACCAGCATTAACTTTTTCAGCAGTTTGAGCTACAGTAGCTCTTCTGTTGGATCGGACCACACGGGCCAGCCTTCGCTCCCCACGCGCATCAATGAACCTTGGCCTCCCATGACTCTGTCGCCGGTTCACCGGTTTTTCTTTCTTGGACCACTTTTGGTAGGTACTGAGCACTGCAGACCGGGAACACCCCACAGAGCAAACCAACTATAGGCGTGAAGATGCCCTCAGACAGCTTAGATCCCAAAATGTTAAACTAGTCCTTTAGAGAGCATCTCTTGTGATGCATCAGGCAGAGCAGGGCTCTATGAAAACATGAATGAACGTGGACTGAATCCCAACCTGCTGACTCACTGTGGATGCCACTGGACAAGAGGATGTCCCACACAGTGTTTACTTAACCTTAATTTATCCAGCGGATGTGAGCTGGACTCTCTTGTGAGCAAACGCTTTACATGTGTACATTTGCAAACCTGAAACCAGTTCAGACACACAGTGGAGGAGTTCAGGGTTAACTGCCTTGCCCAAAGACTCTCCATATTCAACTGTTGAGGAAACTGACTCTAAGGGAGTGAAAAACACTCAGTATGAGAATAATGCCGACACTGCTGCCGCTGCAAACAAGCTGCTGTTATAATTGGGACCTCCTGTAATAAAACACTTGTTTTTGCATAACAATGAACATCTGCTATTTTTTGTGTCACTGAGTCTCTGAGGGCTGGGAGGTGATGAAATTTAAACTGTGTGTGTGTGTGTGTGTGTGTGTGTGTGTGTGTGTGTGTGTGTGTGTGTGTGAGTGAGGTTGCAGCGAAGGTGGAAATGTTTTTCCGTCCTGTCAGTTCTCAGTGTGCCTGGAACATATGGCTTCGCATTAATGAGACACAAACCAGTCTGAATATCGATCAGGACTTGTGCCAGGCTGGAAAAAGACTCCCAGAACTTTTCACCAGGTCACTGCGGTTAATCGGCTGTGTCCACTTTGGCTTGTAAGGTCACCATCCATCGTTTCACCTAAAGCTTCACAGTACAATCAGTCTTATTTGTCCATACAGCTGAGGGTGCTGGGAAGTGTTGCCGGTAGTTGGTATGATGACAAATTAACATTTTGACCTGATGATGGTCAAACTGACTGCTGACATTAAGGCCTCTCAATGCAATAATACCAATCTTACAAGTTCACTGCAAGTCACACTGGTGAATCGTAGTGCTGCGATGGAAATAAGAAACTCACATCGTCCATCTGCAACGCTAAACGCTGTTTTGAAAAGTCTGCAAAAAACAAGCTTTGGCCATAGAAGTAGCTTTGCTATTTGTAAGCCATATTCAGACATGGTGCTTACAATAGATGTGGTATCTACTGTATGCAAACTGTATGTCTATGGGCACGTTACTATGCTGCTGTGTGCTTCATGTGGTGTGCTGATTGGTTGGTGTGTAGATGTGGGTCATAGCAGCAGTCATACTGTGAGAATTTGGTCCCACATTTCTGACTTTGTCAGAATTATGTCTTGGGCTGTCATTGGTCTCCAAAACTCAAAATTGGCTTTCAGTGGAAGTGAGATCCAGGACCACCATTTTGGACTGACAACCAAAGGCTTCACCACTTCACCAGGACAGCCAAAATCTTTAAAGTGTGTCAAAGTCAGTAGTCATCTTAAGACATCTGCATCTAAAACACTATATATGAATGACCTGAGGAACTGTGTCGAAAATCACTCCCTATTTACCATAAAGAAAATTATATTTACTGTCTGCCAATTAATTTGAGAGTCCAAACTCTCTGTGTGAATTTTATGCACTGCATATTGCCCTGAAAAATGTCCACAATGGTATATACACTACTTTTGCTCAAAGTGTTATTTGTCGCGTTTTATAGATGCATACATGATAATCATGCACCACTACACCTGTCAGTTATGAAGCAAAATAACGATGATTCATAAGTGTTTAAAATGATCATTTATTGCTTACAACAGAGTAGAACAGTTGAGAGTCTATGATAGGGAGAAGTGAATGAGTGAACGATAGAGTGACACCAGACAGCCTTAACTTCTTCCTGGTTTCTATATCTATTAGCACGGACCTCCATAAAACTATTTACTTATTGATATTTCCAGAACAGAAACAGATAGCTTTGAGAGTCACTACATGTTTGATTAAGGAGACAAAAGGCAGAGACACAAGGTAAAATTAGCCTGAGTGTGTTTGGCAGGAAATACCTACAGATCTGATAGGCTGACTGTAGTTTCCATATAAGGCGGCAGGTTCCTGACCTCTGTTAATAAATGCCCTGTCAGAAAGTTTTATGCCTCTGTGGGAACCGGAGAGGGAAGCTCATTGGGAGCTGATTGAGAGCTGGTGTGTTTGTTTGTGCTCTCGACTGGTTTACAGATTGATACACCTCCGCAGATAGAGAAAGCAGCGGCCTGCGTGGTGAATTTATGACTCTATTACAGAACTTCAGCACAGTGACAGGAAAAAGTTTATCACCAAAGCGCCGTCCAGGCTGAAAGCAGTGAGGCGCTGCTTCACTTTTACTTAAAGTCAAGCTGTCCTTAAAGGGTAACTCCGGTATTTTTCAACCTGACCCCTATTGTTTTACATATTTTGGGGTCTAAATTGGAATTGGTCCAGTAGATCGCCACAGCCAGCAGCCACAAACAGGCTGCAACGTAATACTTTGGGGCAACTGCGCCCGTCAAAGTCTGTCCACTAAAAGTGCTTGTTTTTGACACTAACTCTGGTTCAGACTGTTATTCTAAGTGTCTGACAACACTATGGAAAGGATCCCTACAGAGACAGACCATTTGTTAAAGAGTAAGATCCTTTTTGTTTAACCAGAAATGCCGTCGTCTTCCTGCAACAACTCAACCTCCCGCAGGATTTCAGAGCGAGACTTTCTCTTTCTGGTTAAACAAAAAGGATCTTACTCTTTAACAAAAGGTCTGTCTCTGTAGGGATCCTTTCCATAATGTTGTCAGACACTTAGAATAACAAACTGAACCAGAGTCAGTGGCAAAAACAAGCACTTTAACGGGTGCAGTGCCAACAAAGTTTACATTGCAGTTATTGCAGCCCATTTTGCAGATGCCGGCTGAGGCGATCTACTGAACCTACTCCAAAACCTTTGGTACCTGTTAGTCATTTAGACCCCAAAATATGTAAATAGGGCCCAGATTTTGAAATACCGGAATTAACCTTTAAATATCAGTTCATCACACACTACGAAGCAGCAACTGATTTTTGAATCCCACAATTTGTGATCCAGCGTCTTATTCTCTTTATAGGTTTTCCATGTTACTGCAGCTTGCTTTTATTTGTACATGAAATATCATAAATCCTGCGCTAAAATATCATTTAAAATGTTTGTATGTGTTTTCAGTTCTTACCCATTGTTTGATATTAATTTAGACATTTTTCAGTCGATTCATTGTTTGATCTATACAATGTCAGAAAATAGTGAAAAGGCTGGGGCCATGAAATGTCTTGTTTTGTCCAATGGTCCAAAAACATTCAGTTTATCATCACATGAAGAAGAAAAGCTAGAAGTTCAGGATTTTTGCTTGGAAACAGACTTCATTGATTAACTGATCATCAAAATAGTTGCAGATTAATTTCATTCATTTATTCTGCCCTTCAATTATCATGACTGAATGTAACATATCCTCCAGTAAATCAGATTATTTTCCAGATCATTTAGCTGATGAATCTGCTGCTTAATTTCAGCTGCCAATTAAAAAAATAAAATAAAATCAGAGGATGAAGTTGTCAGATGTGGATGAAAGCTCTGGAAAAAAAGTAAGTGGACCTTGTGATAAGAATCTTTTTGTCAAGCTGTTGTTTCAGAAGTTTCAGCTGCGAACATTTTAATTTCATATGTTTGTGTCTCCACGAAGAGTAAGCTATTGTATCATAAAGCTACATTTAAATGCATCAAAAAACAACAACATTGGTTTAGTATTTCCTATTAAAGACTTCTAATTATCTAAGTATGTTGTTAATGTATATATTTATGTTGATACAAGGCTGTATACTGTAGGTTTGATTTTGTGTCTTTGTCTGTTTTTGGGTGATTTGTGTTGTTTTTTGTCATGTGTTTTTGCTCCATTCTGGAAATCTGCAGCATCATTCCCTGATGCAGACTTTTCCACTGTGTCCTCGGGGCAGAGCCACTTACAGCGCCGAGCTGTTGTCTGGCCTGCGGACGCATCGATTCAGCTCATATTTCTGGCTTCTGCTGCTGAGTGCTGCAGTGATGATGCCCCGAGGCAAAGATCAGGAGCTAATGTCTGGGTTAACAAGCCGTGCTGCCCGGCACAAATCACTCGGGAGAGATGTCAGAGCGACAGGCAGAAACCACGACGAGCAGACAGTTTGTGTTCACATGAGCTCCGAATATCTGCAACATCGGCCTGTGCAGCTGAATCAACAAGAAAACATTCTAAACACACTGAGGAGCTTTCTGCTTACAGCGCTGACTTGCTTATTTTGTTTCTGTGTGTGTGTGCGTGTGTGTGATAAATAGCTGGTACAGTCATTACAGTATATGGATGCAATAAGATAAGAGTGATTTGGGCTGTGTCTACTGTGTGAGAAGCTCATATCTCCTAAATGTCAGCTTTTCAGGAACTGAGCAACCTCTTTATTTATTTTTAGCTTGACAGCCATGTGTTTATCCACTAGGCTTTGTTTTCAGTAATATAGCAGAAAGACAGCATGTCTCCACTATGTTTTAACTCTAGACTCATTCAAGACCCCAGAGTTTCCAAAAAATACCATGTCAGGTTGTGTTTTTTGGATAAAAGTTTACAAAATGACGTCCAGAATTCTTCCCTTTGGTGAAACAGTAAAGCTTTTAAAAACTTGGCTCTGCTGTGAAAACTCTTGGGTGGCAGCTTCATCAGAAACACAACAGAAGAAGAAGAACTAGTGTAACTGCTTACACAGCAGCCAAACAAAGTGTGGGCTGAGAGGATTCATCACGTTAATAAAGAAGACTAAAGAAGACTGATTTGTTAAAAATAACTGTAAGTGGCAGCCCTTCAGTCAACAGTGTCCACCCGGCGTTTATACATCACTTATACACATTAAAAGCACTTAAGGGTTGCCATGTTGGTGAAATTTAAGGGTAAAAATCATAGACTGTATATAAAGATGGGCGACGCGTCTCCATTTCCTCCTACTGTAAAAAATGAAGCCAAAATACCCCCATCTTGCACATTTGGAGGCAGAGTATGCAGCAGTAGTGATCCACAGTGGAGCCGCGGTATCGAGTTTCCGCCTATACAGCCACCTGAACCAATCACAGCACACTCACAATTGTCAATCATGACGTCTCCTCCCCCTTTTTATATCATCAAATAACTAATTAAAAACAAACGTATCAGAAAAACGAACACTTGAACAAACATCAGCGTGATAAGAACTACCTAAATTGAGAAACCATATTTGGGAAAATTTTATTTGACGTGTACTTTGACTTTTCAGTTTGTCCCTTCCGCTAACATGGAGGAGGCGGGGCTTATGACCTGTACTGCAGCCAGCCACCAGGGGGCGATCCAGGTGTTTATATACAGTCTATGGTAAAAATCAAGAGGTTAAGACGTCACTGCTATAAAACTGAAACTTCTCAATAATTTCACTCCTGAATGGGATATCAACCATTTAAAAAATCTTCCATGATGGCTGCTGGCATTCAGTTTGGCTCATGCTAAAGTCTTAAGACTTTTGCTTTTAAAATTGTTCATTTTTAAGGAAAGAATTTCCTGTGGACATCCATTGTACCCAGAGGAAGCATATCAGTTATGAGCCTTTATAAGTGCGTAAGGAACTTTAGGGTTGCCAAGTTGGGAAAGTTTAGTGCTTTAAAACAGTAAAATAATTTCAGTACAGAAGATATACTGCAGAGCTCCTTTTGAAAATGCCATATATTCATTTACTGAACCGTACCCTCTGCCCTTCATATCAGCGTGTTCGTCCGTGATAAGCTATACAGCCTGTGATTATATGCAGGTAATTCAGGGGAACGGAGTGTGTATTAGACGTACGGCCCTGCCGCACTTTGACCGCTCATCCCCTGCTGTGTTCTCATTCTGCCGCTCTGCAGTTTGCTCTGTGTTGTTATTTGTCATTTCTATCTGAGCTGAGGCTAATTCCTGCCGCCTGGACTCAGCGGGGAGGAATTGAAGTGAAACTCCAACTGAATTTTGACGATAAACCTGCTGCATCAAAACCCACACGTGTGGAATTATAAAACAAAGCTTGTTAGTTTGATCAATGCAAGAAGAAAGGGGTTTTACAGCCTGCAGTTTCAATCTGAAGGAATCTATTCCTTCTAGAATTGATTTTTAAAATTTACAGGAAGTAAATTCCCACACGTCAATAACAGGCTTAAAAGAGCATTTTTCAATAAACACAGCTGATTGATCGGTTCAATAATTACACACATCGCAGAACTATAGACATCCTGGAACCAATTACAGTGAAGTGTTCTCACCTGGATCATACTGATTAAAATGAATAAAGCTCTGCTACAGGGAACTGACAGGGAAAACAGTTTGTATTCATATGTCGTTAAAAACTGGACACATTAGGAATATATATGATGAAGCACTACAACCAAACATCTAATGAACTTTACATGAAGAAGCTTTTGTGTTAGTTCAGGCAGAGCAGTCATCAGTCAGCTGTCTCTGTATCATTGGCTCACTGCAGCAACCAGCTGACGAGTAACATCCAATCACATTCATACAAGTGTAGTTGGCCACCTTTATAAATTGTCACTTCTCACTATACAGTGATGCAGGGATGACGTATTTTTGTAGTTCAACCCAGAAGTTAGCATCACCCTGGTTCCCTCCACAAAAAGCCAATGGGATTTTTCCACTGGATTTTGGATAATTGCAGAAAATAAGCTCCGTGGCAAACAAAGGTTTATGATACTTACATGCTTTATTCAGCAAGATAATCTTCACAAATGAACACCACTTTTATGGTTTTTGAAGCGTAAATACAACCTCCAGAAGTAAAAAGCTAACGTTAGGCTGTAAACCAGCTCCACCACGGTCACATGACTTCAGCGTCTCCACCACTGAGCTTCCAGCACTGACCTCTTCTACAAAAGCCTTTGGGAAAGTCTGAGTTAGAACAGTTTGCAGTATAAACCCAACGAGGCTGTAAAGGAGGACGAGCGAGTAGATGAGTTTCTGTGTTCGGCGTGATGACGTTTAATGTCCCCGACAGCCTCTGGAGTCTCATTTAGACTCTTGTTAGCAACCGACTTTATTAAGACACGGAGAAGCTTCAGAACTCACCAGTGGAGTATTTACTGACGGAGTTTATGTCGTAGAACAAAACGTGAAATTCTCTTCAGCTTGTGTTAACCACAGACCTTATTTCAGGCATTGAACCAAAAACCCATTCAAGAAACCCCCTGACTTCCAGACGAGGGAACAGGAGGAGCTAACATGCTAACATGCTAACTAATTTCAGGGTGTTAGGACTCAGTCCTGCAGCACTTTATGTCAGCTGTGAAAAAGGTCTATTAGACATATTGACACATAGGCCTGAGACATGTGGCAGCACCCTGCCAGACCTGATTAGACTGAATATATTTTGAACCTGGCCTGACTTAGGTCCCAGGTGATGTCTTAGGTACCAGGAACTGAGTAGACCTCTGAAAGCATCCAGTTTTCAGTTTATTAGATGCAGTGGAAACATCTTACAATCTCATAATCTTTTGGTGCCCCAGTCAAAAACTTTGACATGAACTGCTAACTGACAAACAGACAAACAAACAGCACCAAAAATGTGCATTTGAAATCAACCGACATTTAACTGCCGTCTGGTGACTCACCACGGCCGTCGTTCTGAATGTCGGTGAGGATTTGGGAGTAGTTGACTGGTGGCTTGTTTTCTTCGAACACTCTGTCGTTGAGGGTAATGTTGACGCTCTTCAGCTCCGTGTACAAACCCTCCACGGCAAAGTAACATGGCCGATCATCCACCTTGTTGTCACTGAACATGAGCATCACATGCTCCCGCCACCCAAAGTGCTCACAGATCCGCAGGGCAAACTTCCCAAGCTTCTTGTGGGTGGGGCCTGTGTTGGTGATGGACGGGTAGACTCCGCCATAAAAGGCCACTGCCGGGGCTCCCGCCGTAACCATGGGAACGTCCCAGTGGGTGGTGAAGAGGCCAACAGGTGAGGAAGTGTAGGAGCAGCCAGGCCCGATGAAAGCCCACGGGTCGTACGCAAGTTTAAGGTCCACAGCCATGAGCGGGGCGACGGACTCAGAGCAGATGCCGGCCTTGTCTTCACTGTTCTTGAAAGCATAGGTGAGGTGGTGGTCAGGTAGCAGGGTGGGATCAGCGTTGACGGTGTTGACGGCCCGCTCCAGGGCGGGACCTATGCGAGGCCAAGCCCAAGGGTAATCCGTGTTGCTCTGCGGTAAAATGACGGCCAGCGTGATGTTCTGGTGCGCCCGGTGTTCATGGTGCCCTCGAGTCAGACGTCTCAAGCTGCGGTGCCGAGATGATCGCCCGGTGACTGGCTGTAGGTCGAGCAGAACCAGCAGAGCCAGCAGGAGAGTGGTGCCCTCCTTCCAAAAGGCCATCCTCTCCTCAGCAGGTAGTCCACTTCCACCACAACTGAATAATTTACTCCGTTAACTGCAGATACACACAAGGGAGACATTAACAAAACATGCAACATAAATGAAGTCTTGTCCTGTTATTTGAGCTCGAACAGTGATGCGTACTTCCTCCTACAACTAAAATCTAATAACATAGTCAGGACACTGAGACCTGCTTTGGTTGGTCACGGTCGAATTCACTGTAATCATTTCGTCCACGTCAGCCCTGAGTGGCCTTGTGAGTTTGGGGCCATGCTGAGTCGTGGGAGAATAACTCCCCGAAGCTGGAAAATGAAAGGACAATTTTCCTGCCAGCCCTGCCCACCTCATCCAAAACAGAGTGAGCACATTACACTGAAAGTGATGAGTGTTTTCTCAAGTACAGCCTGCCCTTCATGAACATCTCAGACTGGGGGAAACACATTGTCATCCTATAATAAAAAATGTCCAACATTTCATATCCACCTAAGAAATGACAGATTTAATGACACTTTCATGACAGACTAAGCTATGTTAACTGACTGACAAAAAGGTTTTTGTATTGTCTGTACGGATAGGTACAGACAATACAATAGGTATTCCAATTATGTTTCATACTTTAGCTGGTGTCGTCCATGAATCAAATGTCACCAAAAGGTAATTTTAATTAATTTCAACTGTGACTTCCACTGACACAGAGGTGTAATACTTGCTATATGGAGAGAGGTAAGTACATGAAGAGACTGTATTTTAACTGCAAACACTTGAATGTGTCTGGCTCATATTACATTAAAAGCAGTTTACTATTCCCGATGAATTGGAATATAAACTGGTCCTGACTTTGAATTTCAAACTGAATTCAATTTGGAAAAACAAGTGTTCAATTACAGTGAAAATCACTCTAATCACTGTCATCACATTGAAAACCTTTTCAGTTTTCAAAGGTGGAAAGCAACTAAGTACATTTACTCAAGCACTACTTTAGATTTTAGCAAATATTGCATATTCTACGAACACACGACTATGACAGGCTCATAAAATATGATGAATGTGAGACCACCTGTCACCTGTGCACCACCTGGACCTGCTACAACACTGAAATACTGCTACAACATTAAATCATCAGTTATTGAACAGTCTTCAGCAGAGCCCAACCAATACTGGATTTTTGAGGCCAATGCCAATTATATTGAGAGTATAAAAACAATATAGCCTACTAACGTTTTACTAAAGTTACCTTACTTTTTTTTAAATTGTGACCATTATATGTAGTAAGCGGGACATTTTACAGTTGAAAAATAAACTTGTCAGCTTTTCTTGGTAGACAGATTATGTAATGAGACATGTCTTTGGCATCTCTGTACTGACATTTCCTGTTACTTAACGGCCAACACACCAATACTGACATTACAGTATGTGTGATGAACTAATTTATCTATCAGGCTTTAATCTATAGGGGCCCATTCTTTATGATGACTGGACTGCTTTTAATTTTAATATTCTTAAATACATCTTCCTGCTAATGCTTCCAAACGTTTTACCGTATAAAAGTTTGAAAGCATGACTCTTATTGTAATGGAGTACATTATTGCTATATTGACACAAGTGATGGATTTAAATACTAACTATCACTGCTAAGCATAATAACCGTATTTCTCTCATTACCATAGAGATTTTAACAAGACACTTTTCTCTGTCATAACATATTATTTTATCTTGTCTATTACACAATACCAACAATAACTCATTATAACAACATTATTGAATCAAAACAAGTAAAGCAATGTGCATCTGTAGTTCTCCACTAAATCATCATTCATTTTGTTGCCAACATTTCAAATGTAAGTACAGATTATTCAGATTTCTGCTTCACAGATGCAGTCCCTGCTGGCACCAGTAAGCCTCCATACAGCAGCACCATCTCTGCAATGGATAGACGGGCTGCTTAAAAGCATCAGTTCCCACCGGACAGAAACGACAATTATCCTCTCACATGTAAATCAATACATCCTCTAAAAATGATATCACTTGTAAAATTGACTTTCTTCTCTGTACCTCAGCGGGTGTCTGGTTTCCTCTTCATGTTGTTTGTTAGTTTGGTGATTTTAAACTAGCTAACCAGCCATGCCCGCGAAAACATGCCCGGCGCGTGCCCTCCCTGTCACTATGACAGCAACCGTTACATCCGCGTTCGCTCCTCTGGACGGAAGAAAATGTCCAAAAATGTGTCCGGATTTCACACAAAAAATATTAAAATAAATGCTTAGTCGAAGGTTACTTTTCACGGCAGTCTTTTAGGGAAGTGAGCTGCAGGAAAAGTCGCGTTTGGAAGTTTAAAAATGCGTTATTCTCGTTATTCCATGATTCAAAGCCAACGGGTCCATCATCTCAGTACGTTAAAACTGTAATAATCCACATTATCCACAGTGAGTGAGATGTTAAAAGCGCCAAACTGCTCAGTAATTCTAATTCAGATTAAATGAAACGTTGGAATCCGGCAGGTAAAGTCCGTTAAAAATATTTTAGAAGAGCTTACAGCTGCTTTCTAGTCCTACAGGTGAATTCGGCTCCACTTTTTTTTATCCACCGCAGGTTAATTAAAAACGCGTGATAAACTGTGAGTGTTGCTGTTGTTGGTCTGCTGCTGATGGACTGAGAGACCGGACGGACTGCCGGCGGTCTGCCGGCGGTCTGCCAGGGCGGAGAA